>JAOTNS010000782.1:0-155120 GCA_028476615.1 Culter alburnus
CCGACTTTACTCGTCAAAATACGGTTGCAACTTTATAGGTTTACGGGATTGTACCCACTGTACCGTATATTTACGGTTGTTAATTGTCTTTTTTTACGGTTCATAACTGTCTCATTTACTTGTTTATGCTGTTAGAACAACAGTTTACACCAGTCAAATTCCAGGGTTTACACTGTATTATTTACAGTTCATAACCATATTTTTTACAGTTCTGCACTGTCTAATTTAAAAGTTTAACTTGTAATATTTACAGTTAAAGCCTATAATTATTTGCTAAACTTCGGATTTAACCTTTAAGAAGCTATTAAAATAACCGTTCTGTTATACTAATTGATAAATATCTTACATTTGCAAACCTAAATCAAATCATCAATACCCATCAATATCTACAAAGACAAAGACATCACTGTGGTCCCAAGTATTTTTAATAAAGAATGGCAGGCATGTTAAGACAAGGAATTTCTGCATTTTTCTGTTCTTGTGTTTCAACAGGTAAACAGTGTTTTAATTAAGATCAGTCAGTTCAGTGTACATTTGAAATTTAAATGTAGAATTTAAAACACTGCTAAAAACATCCTCATTTTAAACTTCTTGGGAAGTTAGGTAAAGATTAACGTTTACAGTAGGGCTGGGCGATATATCTAATGATATGATCATGCGCATCTAGTCAGTAAATCTGGTTCTATGATTACCGCTAAACCATCACCTGCTTTCAAATGGTGCAGCATTGAGCCGTAGATCACTGACAAGCTACGCAATATTGCGTTCATTATCACCTTCGATAATGAACGTGATATTGCGTAGCTTGTCAGTGATCTACGGCTCTGTCTATTAAATGCAGCGCCATTTGAAAGCAGGTTATGGTGATTTAGCGGTAATCACAGAACCAGATTTACTGAATAGATGCGCATGATCATATCATTAGATATATCGCCCACCCTAATTTACAGTAAGAAAAAGTAGGAGGCACAATACAAGTTCTTGCAGAATATATTATACCACTGAACTTGCGGTAACAATTAACATTTCAATGTTAAGAGTATGAACTTGGAAACAGTCTGCAGACCACCTTTACAAAGTCTCTCACCACGAGAGGAAACAGAGGCCACCTTAAGTCTCTCACCACGAGTCGACTAAAACCTTAAAGTCTCTCACCACGAGAAGGTTCTGCACCCTTAAAGTCCTCTCACCACGAGTACGAACTAGAGCAGGCCACCTTAAAGTCTCTCACCACGAGTACGAACTAGGAAACAGTCTGCAGGCCACCTTAAAGTCTCTCACCACGAGTACGAACTAGGAAACAGTCTGCAGGCCACCTTAAAGTCTCTCACCACGAACTTTAACTCTCACCACGAGTACGAACCAGTCTGCAGCCACCTTAAAGTCTCTCACTTAGGAAACAGTCTGCAGACCACCTGTCACCACGAGTACGAACTCAGTCTGCAGACGTACGAACTATGTTTACCACGAGGAAAAGTCTGCACCACCTTTACGAGGTCTCTCGCCATTCATGATCAGAAAGGTCAGAGATAAGGGAGAAGACTCTTGGGTTAACTGGGAGCCGCTTTTTGTTTTTCTTTTCCACCACCTTTGTTCCCTTCTCTGGATGATGATGAAAAACACCTTGAGAGAAAAAAAGAAAAAAAGAAAAAAAAACATTTATAACTAATGAAGCTACTTTGTAATGAATCTCCCCTCCTAAGTGTCTTTACATACCTTTGCAGGAATTCAAGCACTGACGCCAGCTCAATTGGGTAGTGAATGTTGAAGCAGTAATAACTGCCAAACATTAGGCAAACAGCAGAGATGAAAGAAGTGATGTCATCATTTACAATCTTGCGGTCCACAACAAGCATGAATCGGACAGCGGCATAGCAGGAGGGTCCTGTAGATAAATTTCAATGCAATATACATAAAGTTATGAGCATGTAAGGTAATTGTGTATTTACATATATGACGAGAATATAACACAAACTGCAGTTTATTTAGTACTGCCATGGAAAATTTTAGAAATAACCCATTTCTAAAGTTTAGATTTGTGAAAACTGAGTTATTAATCTATGTTGTTTAATACATGTAAAAACATTTATTTTGTGGAACAGATTGTTCTGTGCAGAACTAATTAAAAACTGCAATTTGTATGATTTGTCTCATTTCTTAAAGTGATAGTTTACCAAAAATTGTAATTGTCTTATCATTTACTCACCCTCTTGTCATTTCAAACTCTATGACTTTCTTTCTTCACCAGAACACAATTTTGAAGAATGTTGGTAACTGGCCCCCATTCACTTGTGTTGGTTTTGTTACTATACAATAGAAGTCAATGGGTGCCACTGCTGTTAAGTTATCAGCATTTTTTTTAATATCTTCTTTTGTGTTCTGGAGAGCAAAGTCATACAGATTTAAAATGATAAGAAGGTGAGTAAATAATAACAGAATTTTAATTTTTGGGAAACCCTATCATTTTGCATACTCTGCAAGTGGTATTCAAACATAAACTTTATAACTAAACATGTACAAATTAAAGCTTAAGGGTTCTACTGTAAATTAACAAAACTTTTACTCACCACACACAATAATGCACGGCGTCACAGGCAGGTTTTCTAACTCTACATCCTTTGCGAGGCTTGTCTCTTCTACATAATGAAGGAGGAACTCCTCTTTCTCATCAAAATAAGACAGAAGTAGAAGGATCATGTCTTTCACATCCTCTGAGCAACCATTTCTCTGTGCTCTCAAAACTTGTAGTTTTGTGACAGTCTGTAAGACACCCTTGTTCTTGTTTGCGCAAACATTCCTCATGAAGTTCAACAGCCTATTTCCTTTTCGGTCAATGCTGTTCAGGAAGGTCTCTTTAAGTGGTATTCCTGTGAGGTTTTTAAAGTGAACTTCCATTCCACCTTCCTGAAACAAATATGGCCATTCATCAGTGAGGGTTTTTATGTCTGTTGATATCTTTTCGTTGACTGTAGAATGTAGACCTCATGAGAGCCTTCATTTCTTCTTCATCCCATTCAGTTGTTTGCAATAGATTCTTCATTTTCTCTTTTTTCAACTGCTGACTCTCGGCAGTTTCACTGAGGGGCATAAATTTAACTTCCCAATTAACACAGCCATATGTATCTTGGACCGCAGCTCTTTTTTCAGGTGTGACTTCGTCAGTGTCACATTCATCTGTATCATGAACACGCTTTTTATTTTTGGTGTGCTGGTCCTTCTTGCATTTTCAACTCTGGTTTGAAATTGTTTGACCAAGGAGTAGTATCCAGGACCAATCACACTGTCTTCAATTACATCTTGCAAAGACTTTGGATATTTGGCAACCATTCTTTTGGCGACTTCCGTTAAATTCTTCCTACTTGGACAAGCACAAACTTTCATCATCGCTGCAACAACAATCCTCACCATTTCCCTGCGCAGCCGAGGACTAGGCTTTTCTGTCTCTCAAGTGCCTGCATTAATTCCTCAGGAAACTTTTTCCATGGGACTTCGAAGCTGTCCACCCAGTTTACATTAAGAGGGGGAACTGCTGAAAGAAGAGGACGAAGAACTTTGGGACAGAGAAGATCCTGGAGATGAACAGTCTTGTCGCCTTGGGGTTTCGGAAATGTGTGCTGTAAAAAAGTCATATGCAGGTACTTAGTTTTAATTTTGGTTGAACTATTCCTGGTCCAACTATCATCATCATTTATTGCCCTCGTCATGTCAAATCAGGTGCTCATTTAGAATGACTAGTTGTAAATTTCAGACAAGCTTGTTTTTACAGTTACTTAAAGGTCACAGTTTTTTTCACTCACTTTAATAACAAAAGAAATGTCTTATTTTATTGTCTGACCATTAAAGGGATAGGATGTAAGGTTTTTTTGTAACTAAAACAAATGCATGGACTTACTGGTCTCTTTAGAACAGAAATAAATTTTCCTGGCTTGAATGGGCCTCAGTACAGAAACAAGATCGGATTCCTGAAGAAATCTGAAATCTTCTGGGGTCTCCACTCCAAGAGATTTTATGGTGTCCTCAAGAGATTTTTTTGTTGTGATTGGGAGATCCGGTAATACGTCATCAATGGCACTGGTTATGTTTGAAATGTTCATCTCTGATTCTCCCATTTCTGAAAACAACCAAATAACAGTCATTCAGATAAATAAACCAAGTATGAGAAAATACAGATCAACAAACACATTCAGTGTGACATCACGCTGTGTTTTAATGGAATAACCAGTTTTTCATTCATCACATATGAAGTTAAAGGATAGAAATCTGCCAGGTCATTAATTTTCACACATTGCATTACTTCAGTCTGATTTTTCAATTCATGCAAATGGTATTCAGGGATGAACTCTGCTACAAACTTTCTCAACAGAAAATGAATGACTTCATCTTTTATGAGAACAAGTGCAAGTTCTCCAAACTCTACGGAGTCCATATTATTTGTCACAAGGAACTGGCCTTTTCTGTATAACGTACCCCTGTACATTACTTCTGCTGAGACTTTGGTATTATTCTCTGTAAAACCAAAGCACCTCACTGCATCTTTAACAGAATCACCATACAGCTCTTGGTAAAATGCAGTGCTGTTTTTTACTCTTACAGTTAAATCACACATTGACCCTTCTGACAGATAGGCCTGGAACATTTGATGCCTTTCAGAGAGAGTGAAGCACAAGTTTTTAAAATTCTTCAAGTTCCTAGCACATCTTTTAAAGTAACTGTGCTTACTCTCAAAGCGCATCGTCCACAATCTGATTAAAGGACCAAACTTTAAAATCAGTGCAGCATAGTGTCGCAAGTAGTGATGCTTTGGCTTTAGTCTTTGTCCTGGAAAGAGAGATAATCTACAAGCAAGATACTCTTGGATAAGAACGTCAAGGTATGCAACCTCAGGCAATGAAATCCTCTGTGCACAAATCATCTCAACAATATCTTTCAGTTGAAGGGTCAACTGCCAAACATCATCCATGGGCTCCTTTACCTTGTCACCCATGATCACAGGAAGAAGTCTTAGAAAATTCCAGTTCTGAATAGCCTGACCAGAAAGCTTTACTCCATTGGAGCTCACTGCACATGGCTTACTCAATGCATCAGATGCACTGTATTTAAACTGCTTAATGCGTCTATTCAAAACTGAATAGGTGAACCACTTTTTTCTGCTTGATGAAGTACTTCAGGTAAAGGGCTAAATCATAGGAAAGGATACCCTCAAAATGTCATGGCCTAAACAAGGTGGCAGGCCAGGCATGCAAACATTGAAGTAATTCAATGAATTAAAAATTGACTTACATGTTATACCTTCAACGTTTTGTTGTCCCTCAGATTGTAAAATGTCTACAGCTGAATTGTAGTTTTCAGGAGTGCGCTGAGACCCACATGCATTTGGATCCGTTTCAAAATCTCTTCGTGTTATCAGGCAATACCTGCAGAAATATTCAGAGACACTAAAATTTTCAGTGAATCCACTGATACTGTGAGACCCCAAATTGTCACCTGCAATGCACAAAACAGTCCCTTTAACGGTTTCCTCTGCCATAGTTATTCCATTATCTTCCAAGTCCTTTAAGTCTGCAATTAGCCTGGAGAAAACTTTCTCCTGTCCGAAGTGTTTGAAATCTTTTTCACGACACAGCATTACAAGTGACATGTGGTCTGTACTTGATCTTATATGAGGTGGTAAATTAGCCAGAGACAGATATACTGCTAGTACTTTGTGCTTGCTTTTTGCTGAACCTAATGGGTTCACCACCTCAAAAGAATCTTGATATAGAATTTAGTTTGAGACATGATGCGTTTTGAGAGAATAACTCATTGTTTTTGTATACCTGACCATCACTGACATCACAAAGCACATCTGTGCAGGGTAAGCATGTATCCTGTGCAGCACATTTTTGCCATAAGTCAGACTCCAGTAAACATCTCAAAGTGTCTTTCAGAGGAACATAGTAGGCAAACCTCTGTGACCTCGTTTCATCTGTTCCTAAGTACAACTTTACAGGTTCTGTGTATCTGAACATCTCTTTAAAAGCCTTTGTTCTTGAAAAATTTGTTCTCATTGGTCCTTCATGACTAATGGTGAATAGGTCAGATTCCTTCACAACATCACATATTCTACCAATGTCCTCATCTGTTAACTCTAAATCATTTTTCAGGAATGCACTCAATTTATTCAAAGAATATGTCTGTCCAAGTTCATGTATGCTCTGCATCTCTTCAACAATATTTTGTATAGTTGATGCTGGCAGAAGAAACTGCCCATGTAATTTCAAGTAGAAAAGACTAATATTTCTGAGAAACAGATCACTGAAATTCTCTGTAAGATGAACTTCACCTTCATCAGTCTCACTAGATCCCTCTGTGGGCCTGTAACTAAAGGTTCAGTTTCAAAAGACTGAGAACTGTCTCCTATAAGATCACTTATACTGTCTACGCGACACTGCCTGTGCTTTCTGGACATGTGGGAAGTAAACGATGACTTTACAGTGAAAGTATGATTACATCCTGTCACCGGACATGTCACAACACGCCCTTCAGCGATATGTTCCTTTAAGTGAGCGATTCGTTCTTTGACATCGCGACACTGGTGTTGGCACATAGAAATATTACATGTAAACACCGTAAGGGCATGTGTAGTAGCAACACGTTAATCTACAGTATGTTACGGTAAAAATGAGCCTTAAATGCTCCGTATGAACGAAACGATTCGTGGCAATCTGTTGCAGCACACTTAAACACGCACCGTGGTTCATTGTGTTTTACTCCGTAAAACTAATTACAGTTTTTCCACTGTAAACTCTACGGTTTTCGCATGTTTTATGAAATACGGTTTTATACTGTAGCATTTCTACGGTAATTACTGTTAAATCTACGGACATTTTTTACAGTGCTGTTTTCACATGGCAAGTTGTGTTTGTTCTCATTTTGATCTGAGTCAGTAAGGCGTGGCCAAAGCCAGCTTATAGTACTGTTGTAATTTAGCATTTATTAGAGAGAAGCTGTCAAGCAACAGGATGATCTACATACTGTAAGTGTTTTTGTTTATTTCTAGTTTGATTTTAGTGCTGTGTCGTTGCTAGCAAGTTTATTTTTATTTGCTTTTTAAAAGAGGACGATGCACATTAATTAACACACAAGAAACAAGTCACATGTAAATGTGCCAGATTTAGCATTCTGGCAGGTTGATGGTTAAAAAACAAAAAAAAAAAAAAAAAAAAAAAATCTTCATACAAAGCCAGAAACAAACAAGAAACCACTATTTTAAATTGTGAAAAAAATATTTGATTATCCAATAACCAACCTTTTATCATTTTAGAGAAAGAAGCAAGAGACGTTATGTTTCTTAGTTCTATGGGTATAGTATTCCAGGCATGTACTGCTGTTAAAGCCATGGTTAGCAATCTCTGGAAGCCTCTGTTAGTTCCTGAAATGTCACGTCTAGTTCTTCTTTAGAGTAATTTGTGGACTAAAGGTGTACAAAGCGCCCTCCGGCTGCAAGTATTAATTGAAAACACAGTATCCAGTCCTCATAGTGATGACAATAAATATTGAATAAATATTACTCCTCTGTATAGAAAATTGACATAAACATATGCGAATTTGTCAATATTTCTCCAAATGTGCATGCTTTTAAGCTAAAAGGCTATATAAAATGCAATAGAGGTAAATAATTGTTCAGACACTTTGCATCACAGAAATGCATTATATTTTAAAGCATACAATAGAATACCATTATTTTAATGTATTTTTTTTTGTAATAATAATTCACAGGATTGCTGTTTTTTCTGTATGTTTGATATACACCGTGATGAGCTTGAGACATGATCACAGAGGGTTTTTTTCACATAGCCTACCTGATTGAAATGGCTCATTATTATGCAGGTCATTATGCACGTCTTTTGTCTTTTCAGGTGTGAATCAGAGCATTATTAATTTTTGCAAAATGTCCCTTTTCAAATGGCTTTGATATGTGACTGGTTTATTTTTGCCGCAGTGACTTTGCTGTGATGGTTAGTGCGGCAGAAAGGCATTCTGATTGAGTACCATTTGTATAATTTGGAGCAATGTTTTCTTTATTTTCTTAATATTATGTATAATGAATTAAGAATTATTTAAGGAAAGGTGGCAGAGCAGTTATTTTGGGAAATTCTGTAGCCAGAAGACCTCTATTCAGTGCTGATTGTCTTAATTTAGTAACTCTAAATGTAACAACCAAAACTGGAGTCAAATTAAGCACAGAGCTAAAGTAAAATGGAGGCTAAGCAGTTTTATATCAAAGCAAATCTCAATTTTATGATATTTAACTTCATATATCTCTCTTTAACTTATATTGATGTATTGAAAATTCTTCTCTCTCATTTCAGAGCTAATGGAAGTGAAGGAGGAGAGTGAAGATCTGAATGAAGTGGAGGAGAAACATCATGTCAAATCTGAGGAAAAACCTTTGAGTTGCTCAAAGACTAAAAAGACATTTTTAAAGAAAAGAATAGCAAAAAAATCTTTCACCTGCACTCTGTGTGGAAAAGGTTTTACATACAAATGTCATTTTGAGCGTCACATTAGAGTTCATACTGAAGAGAAGCCATTCACATGTGATCGGTGTGGAAAGAGTTTCACTAAAAAACAATGTTTTGATCGTCACATGAGAATTCATACTGGAGAGAAGCCATTCACATGTGATCAATGTGGGAAGAGTTTCACACAAAAAGTACATCTTACTGGTCACATGACAGCTCACACAGGAGAGAAGCCACACACATGTGATCAATGTGGGAAGAGGTTCCGTCAAACATCAACCCTTAAAAAACACACGAGGATCCACACTGGAGAGAAGCCATTCACTTGTCATCAATGTGGGAAGAGCTTTAGACAATCATCAACCCTTAAAGAACACAGTAATATCCACACTGGAGAGAAGCCATTCAAATGCGATCAATGTGGCAAAACATTTATTGGGGAACCAACCTTAAAGAAACACCTGAGAGTTCATACGAAGGAGAAGCCATATTCATGTTCTGTGTGTGGAAAGAGATTTTCACTGCTGCAATATTTACATGCACATCAGAAATTTCACAATGCTGTAAAGGATCATGTGTGCTTTGAGTGTGAGAAGACTTTTACTACAGAAAACTGTTTAAAACAGCACCAGAGTATTCACACTGGAGAAAAACCTTACAAGTGTTCACACTGTGACAAGAGATTCAGTCGGTTAGGACATCTGAAAACACATGAGATGATCCACACTGGAGAAAAACCTCACAAGTGTTCACACTGTGACAAGAGATTCAGTCAGTCATCATCTCTGAAAACACATCAGATAATCCACACTGGAGAGAAACCTTACAAGTGTTCACACTGTGACAAGAGATTCAGTCAGTCATCATCTCTTAAAACACATGAGATGATCCACAGCAGTGAAAAGACGCACACGTGTGATCAGTGTGGAAAGAGTTTCTCTATAAAACGCTACCTGAAGCAACACATGAAGATCCATGCAGTGGAGAAACCACAACAAGTAGTTCATCTTGATGTGCTGAAAAACAAAGTCTCTTAAGTGTAAGTTAGCCAAATCTCTCCTCTCCACCTATAGTTGGCGCTGTTGCTCGGTCTGCTGTTAAATTATCCAGGTTATGAGGAGCGACCCTTGTACAGTAATACATAGTAAAGTGCTATATAAATGCCTCATTCATTCATTTATTAGTTACTCATTTCTTAATATGCATCTTGTCTTTTTATAAAAAATCATCAGTTGCTGCCTGAGTACTGATCCAACTCAAAGTTCACATCTAGCAAAGTACAGTTCAAATCCCAGGATGTGTTCTTGATCCACCCCTTTTATTGAGGACACCTTCAAATCAAAATCACATAAAATCTGCTGTTTATTGATAAACATATAGCCCCTATTTTAAACACTATTTTACGCCGCAGAGAACAGCTTTACCTCGGCTAGTCCTTCTGACATTTGCCGCTGTCTCTGTAGTGGTTAAACATGAGATATAATTCATCTTTTGTATATTTAACGGGTGATCTTTGGTCTCATGAGTCTATTATTTGTTACATATTTAAGCCATTTAACTTTACCTTTGTATCCTACTAGAGTGCTGACTTTGAATGATTGTTTGTTTACTTTATTTCTTATTGTAGCTTCTTATGCCTTTTGTTTATACTTATTGATCATTAAATCTAACATTTAACAAAAAGATATAGGGTTGTGTTTTATGTTAATATAAAAAATATTTAATATTTTTTTTAAATTTAAACAATGAGAGGTTATAAATATACATGCAGTGAAGATAATCAATGAATGTGTTGCCTGAACCACATGCATGGCTATTAATATGTGTAGTGATTTTTACTGTGTCCATCCAAGGATGCGAAGTAATGTGATTTTGGATCACACGTCTCTTAAGGTGTGGTTATGAGTACATCAGGTGACCACTTCCCCCCTTACCCTAGTTCAGGGCACCAGTCAGGGTCTTTCACTCCCAACAGGGGCTTTCATTCATTTAGAATTAATGTAAAGTGGTCAGCTGATTTATCTGAAAGATTGGTGAAATTGTTAACTTGTAGATCCTTTTCTGTATTATCAGCACAAGGAAGACACAAGTGTAATAAAATAAATTTTATTAACAAAAAGATAAACAAGAATAACTAACACGACTACTAAATGAATGCCATGAATGATAAAGGAATAAAGTGCATAAGCTTCATAGAGTACAAGTGATTAAGTTGGGTGTGGCTATGGAAGAGTTACGTTATCTTATGGAAAGATGAACTGTTTTTCTGAAAATAATAAGGTGGAGAACCTTATTATGCACCAGACAAATAAACGAGAGATTATTTGTTATTAACTAACATCAGCTATATTACATCTAATGGAAATTAGGAAATTATATACTGATAATATACAACAATGCCAAGGTCTCTGGAAAGAGGTTTGGTTAAGTGATATTTACGCTCCACGTGGTTGAGTCCGATGACGGTGACGTCTTCCACTGGTTGTGCCGGGTGACAATGCAGTGGGGAGAGGAGCCAGAATCTGTTTCAACAGTCTTGAACACGAAGCTCTGTGGGATGCTGATCTCCTGGAGCACCAAAGGGTCCTAAAATCTGGAACACGCAGATGAGGCCCTGGTGTAGGTGCAGAAGGTCCTTAACAGTCTGGTACCTTGGATTGAAGGTTTGCTCTCCTGAGCTTAACCTTGTTGCAGATGTCGTCACTGTCTCACTGGATGGAAACTCTGAACGTAGTGTTTGTTAACGTCTCTTTCCTCACAAGCTGTAGGCTCAGAACGTGGTTGTCTCTTTGCAAGCCGGGACTCTATCTGTTAATGTCTATCCCCTTTGACGGACAGACTCAGAACGGTGTATCTGTTGTGTATATCCTCGTGCAGGACAGACTCAGAACTAGGAGTGTCTGTTGAAAGGGTACCTTTATCCCTTTCCAATAAGGAGGAGATTGCATTCTGGCGCTTCTCCATTCGAGTGCTGTGATTGGCTGCTGGCATCAGAGGGGACACACACAGTGTGGCCCACCCTTCTTTCTCCTGTGGAACTCATTTGCATAAAGCACAAAGTTGGAAGTCTTTACAGTGTCTTTAAAGTTTACCAATGCATTTCTCACTTTCCAAACCACCACCAGAATACCTTTGGCAATATTCTAAACAAATACAGACTAAACATGATGGAAAAAGATTGAACTGTCATTCAATTTTACATTAACAGCTGTATTTGTATCAGATGTTGCACTACAAATAGCTGTCACTGAGAATACTTATTTCTGTGAATAATTGTGAAATGGATGTGTAGTTTGCATCAGTTCTAAGGTTTTCAAACATAGTATTGAATGGATTTAGATGGAGATCTTTGTGATCTCTCTTTGTTTCACCCATTGCTGCTAAGGTCCCGAGGAATTTTTATGGCAGTCTCTGGCCAACCTTAGGAAGTAGTGTCTAGATGGGTGAAGGGCAGTAACTGCCTGTGGACCAATGAGAAGTCTTGTCCTTCCCAGGCTTGGTACAAGAGGTCTTCTTCTTACCCTCTAAGAGAGGTCTGGATGTTGTCCTTCCGTCTTTATCTGATGGCGTTGGACAGTTTGGTTGTGTTAGTCCACCAAGATCCAATCATAATGTAGCAAACCTTTGTCCACTGTTACGGACAGAGAGGGGCCCGGCCATAAACTGGGCCCTAGAATGTGCTGTTCACTACACAAGCCAGTAAGAGACTATTAACTACTATTATTCCTTTTCATTATACTAATGTCTCATTAAAACATCTACAAATGTATAAAACTGATGGGAGCCCATAGAGATTTTGTTCAATGATTCATTGCTGGAGGATGATCTCAGTGAATCCTCATGATTAATGGGTGAACCATTGAAATTTTGTTGAATGACGAGTGGCAAGGCAAAGATCTTTTTTAACAACAGTATCTTTACTATGAGACATGCAGGAGTTCAATGCGCAATATACAAAACTTCAACACCGTAGCACCAACTCGCGCATGCGTATAAGCAAGCTTTAGGATCTTAGTCTGCTCAGATTTAAAGCTACAGAACACTACTATGTTCTACACTAAAAAATAACAATGTTGTAAACTATATTGAAAATGCCTAAATTCTGGAAACACTCTTGCAAACTGTGAAGCAAATATTGAAATAATGTAAAATAAATATTTAGTTTGATCTGATGTTGACAATCAATATGAAAGTTTCTCAAACTTCCCTTTACTGAGCTTTTGTTAGAAAAGAATATTATGTCTCATTTCATAATTCAACTGTTTATCTAAATGTGCAGAAGTGCTTGAATCTTTCTATCATGAATGTTGTTCAGCATCATGAATGAATGAAGAATAAACACCAACCTCTTTGTTCTTCAGTATCTTCAGTGTGTTTCATTCTGCAGGGTTCTGGATCACTCATGTTCTCACTGTCCTCTTTAATAAACGCAGTCTCCTGATGCTCTGATGCTCCTCTAATGGGAATATTCCTGCATTTATTGCTAGACTGCTGTGGGAGGAGCTTCACTGATGATGTGATTGTTGTGGGAGGAGCTTCACTGATGATGAATTCCAGTGTGGGAGGAGATTATCTGCAAAAATCAAAAATATAATTTACTGTATTTGTAATCCGCTGTAACCTGATGTTCCTCCGGCTTCACTTCTTTTGCTGAAACATTAGTCATATCAGCATTGAACTGGTTATGGAGCAAGTTTTGCAATGAGTACACACACACACACACACACACACACACACACAGGGCTAGGGAGTAACAAAATACATGTAACGACATTACGTATTTAAAATACTAAATTTGAGTAACTGTATTTCGTTACTGTATTTGTTTTTTATAGGGTTAAAGTCCAGATATCAAATTTTAGTGTCTGCATCAAATTAAATGTAAAAAAAAAAATATATATATATTTAACATAGAAAACCAGCAAGTGTATTTTAATGTTTCAAACAAGTTTTGTTTTAAAAAAAACAAAATTATTTAATGTTGCATCATCATTTAGTGTAACAGATATATTTAATGTAAAAAGGAAACAACAGTTATTTTTTACCTGTACTTAATAAAATATATAAAATAATAAGAGATCATACTACATTTAGTTACATTTTATATGATTAAAACTCAGTGGTTTGAAGGATAGTGTATAACTATACACTATATAAAGTATAAATATTTAAAATGTCATTAAAAATGTATTTTTGACATTGAGTATTTTGGGTTTGAAACGACATGATAAAAGATAAAAAAAAAAAAAGATCGGGCTTGGGTCAGACTCGTTTGGCTTCTCTCCTTTCATTGTGTCCATACACAAGCAGAGCACACATAGGCTACTGTATGAAATACAAATGGCAAGCCGTTTTGACTTTTATTCATTCTCAGGATATGGATTCTTGATAAATACAATTCAATTCTTGATATCAGGAATTACATTTCCACTAGTAACAATGTTATTTATTGATATCATCAATTCCAGTTCTTGATATCTGTAACTTTATTTTCACTAGTGAAATGTCACCATAGGCTGCCATTCAAATTCAATTGTTGATATCAAGAATTGATTTCTTACTAGTTGAAATTCCAATTTCACATATCAGAAACAATTCTTACTAGTAAAAATTGTTATGAAATTTTTTATATCAATAATTCATTGATACTAGTAAAAATGTCACTCACATCAGGCAGCTATTCCTTTTAAATGCTTCGTTATTAATAACATTGCTGCATCATAATCAATCTAACGCTGTTCTAATCAAGTTTTTATGTTTTCATAGACAGGTTTTCATGTCATATTTTTATTTTTAAAACTCATTTTCCTAACAGTCTTCAGATATTTTCATTGTCTCCATCAAACCTATTGATGATCGAAATGAAAAATTGCCAAAAATGCCCATCCCTATTCTCTAATCGCAGAGGGCTCACTTGCTCAACACAACCCAGCATTACAATATTCCATAATTCCAGCTAATCAGAGATGAGACTGCTAAATTCTGATTGGCTGGCTTGACAACCAATCACAAGACTCCCTGCATCACCAACAGAGTAAGGGAAAATACATGGTGGAAGAGACGTTTGTTCAATGGCTTGAAGACTATCAAAGTCCCTTTAAGACTATATAAAGTCTTTGACACTATTTTCAAGTTCAAATGTCTACCACTCAAAGTAGCTTATTTTTAATCAAAATCATATATCATTACATAATGGCATGTCCCAGTGTTTCCTACACCTCAATTAAATGGTAAGTTAGTTCTAACTTCTCACTGAACTGCAGATTATGCAATTAGTGGAATTTAAAAGTGACTGAGCTGGGGTCTCTAACAAAACTTGCCTCTGGATATTTGATCCGGATTCTTTTGATGGGAAGACATGGTTCTGGGAAAAGCTCATCAGGAGGAAGCTCTATACTTGTTGAAACAAGGTTTAAAGAGCATGTGTCTGAAATGTGTGATGGTAAAAAAAGAGAAACGGATGCATGTGATTATTTCTTACATCATGATTCTGTTCACACATGGAGATGAGCTGGACGATCTGGAAGAGGCATTGATGAACATCTAAAACTGAAAGATCATGCTGTTCTCGAGCAACTGTTGACTGAATGTGGAGGAAGATTTTACTCTTTCAATATCAAGAGTAAATCCATCATTCAGGTAGAAGAAATACTGCCGAAGATTAAAGGAAATTTTGGGAGATTTATCTTGGAACGAATGAAGAAGAGCAACAGCAGAGTCAATATTGTCAGATGTAGGTTGTTTTATTGTTGTGAATGTTGTAAATAACATTAATAACAGAAACATATGGCAGTTTGTTCACTAAGTGTCACTAGTTTGTTACACTGATCTTAATGGAAGAATCCATGAATCCATACAGTCTGTTTAACGGTGATTTGATCGTTCTGTTGTAGTTTCTGGAGAGTCTCCAGCTGAAGATCCAGATTCATCAGGTTCCTGAGAGGAAAGATCAGGGGCCCATTTCAGTAAAGAGGTTCAACCAACTCTGAGTTGAAACTTGTACTCTGAGTTGACTTACTCTGAAATTGGAAACTCTGAGTTTTCAGTTTCAGAACAGCTAAATTCAGTTAGTTCAATCGACTCTGAGTAGGTTGACTCTGAGTTAAGCACGTGCACCACGACTATGACAAGCCATCATCAATGGAGCTCCGATATTACGATTCACCATGGCAACAGCACTTGACAAAATGACGTCCGCATACTTCTGAGTCAATGCAAGTTTAATTCTTATCACTGTTATAATATCAGAGGTTAAAACTGGCAGAATGGTAAGTTATTGAACTAATATTCATTTTTTTGTTATCCCACATGCAAAAAAGGAAGAAAAAAATTATAATTTAAGTGCATTTTTTTAATCATTTTGCAAATAATTTTCTATTTACCATGTAGGCTAAAAGTAGCAGTTCTTTGCAATAAGTGTACATAGTAATTAGATGCTATTTATATTTTATACTGGCAGATACATTTGCACCTCAGTATTGTAAATTAACAGGATGCAATAATAACAGTGTAAATTATTTTATCATTATTAAACACTCATTAGGCAATTTACTAACAAGTTTAGAACATTTTCTTCATTTTTATTGAAAATAAATGCCTTTCTGATGTGATGGGAAAATATCGAGCTCGAAAGAAGGTGGATTCGAACCCGGTTTAAACGCGTCACAAAGTAATTCTCCACGCCCAATACGCTACTACTTACACCACTGAAGCCATTAGTCAGATGCATTGTTTTTAACTTTGTGTGACATTAGTGGACGGAGCTACTGTTCTTGAAATACACCTCTGGTGCAACTCACACATCATCAGTGATGTATCCTGGGTTCATTGGGTGTTTCGGGTCTCACAACATCATACACCCTCGCCCAGGCGACCCAGCCAGGGTTGATCAGACCCTGGCTTGTGTCTGAGTAGCTTGTATGATCCACGCATCGCCCCGCTTGATCCACAGCCACCTTGATGCCTTTTCGGCGGCATCCGTGATGTTCTTGATGGCTTTCCTGATGTGCAGTCCCTTTACTCCAAGCATCTTGAGGGCTCTGATGAGTGACTGCCCGACGAATCCTCTGCACCCAACCTCGATGGGATTGCATCGGGTCCTCCACCCCCTGCTTCGGCATTCGCTTGCCAGCTCCTCGTACTTGGCCCTCTTCCTCTCAAATGCCTCCTCCATCCGGTCTTCCCAGGGAACAGTCAACTCCAGCAGGACCACTTGCCTTGTTATTTCTGACACCAGGACAATGTCTGGCCTGAGCGTGGTCACTGCGATGTTTTCTGGGAATTGAGCTGTCTCCCTAGGTCGACCTTCAGCTGCCAGTCCTTTGCTGCTGAGAGCAGCCCCCCTGATTGCTTCAGTCGCTGATGTGGCTTCTCCCCGGCTTTAACAAAGGCGATGTTCTGTCTTGCTGGTTGCTGGTGTCTACTGCAGGCCTCAGTACTTGGTCGTGACGCCAACGGTAGCGCCCTTCTCCCAGTGCTTTAGGGCAGCAGCTCAAGATGTGCTCCAGTGAACCTCCTCTCTGGCAAAGCGGGCACAATGGTGTGTCTGCCAGGCCCCAGCGGAAGAGATTGGATGGACTGGGGGAGGACATCATAGACAGACTGAACTAAGAATTTGATCCGGTGTGGCTCAGACTTCCACAATTCTGTCCATGATATCTTCCGGTCTACCAACTGCTCCCAACGGGTCCATGCCCCCTGCTGCCGCATCCCTACTGTCCTACTGCAGTGGGCTTCTTCCACCCCAGCTCGAACCTCATCTTGGATCAGCTGTTGCCTTTCCTTTCCCTGGACCTTGTTGAATCGAGGTCTTGGATTGCTCCCTAGTCCTGCCGGTCCAGATGCCACTGCCCCCACCAGCTCACTGTGTCGCAGACGTGACTCAGCCTGGTCTACTGCCTCTTGGGCCTTCCACTTCCTGCCAGTTTTAACCTCTATGCCTGCCAAAGAGACCTTGCTGTCACTGGAGTCTCTGTACAGTAGCACCTCTCTTGATCGGGTTACCATAAACTCTTCCTTCAGACTGCTGAAGGGCAGTTTTAGTTTGTTCTTCCTCCCGTACAAGGCGATATCACTGAGGCTTTGTGGTAGGCCTAACCACTTCTGCAAGGAACAGCTGACTTTCCTCTCAAAGCATTCAACGGTGGTTATTGGCACGTCATAGACAAGAAGTGGCCAAAGCAGTCGGGGCAGGATGCCATGCTGGTAGATCCAGGCTTTATATTTCCCTGGCAGACCTGACTTGTCCACAGCCGTCAACCAGATTCCCAACTGTTTAGTGGTTGTCTGGAGTGATGCGGTGTCCTTCAGGGTGCAGTCGTAGATCTTGCCCAGACTCTTAACTGGCTTTTCTCCGACAGATGGTATCTGAATGTCTCCAAGTGAGAAGCGGAACTGGTCTGTAACCTTCCCTTTCTTCACCACCAGGGACCTGGACTTGGCTGGTTTAAATTCCATCCAGGCCCAGTTGATGAGATGTTCAAGCCCTTGGAGGATCCATCTGCACCCCGGAACCGATGTTGTTGTCACCGTCAAATCATCCATGAATGCTCTGATGGGGAGCTGCCGTATACCTGACTTGGTGAGTGGACCTCTACACTCCACCTCTGCTGACTTCACCAGCATATTCATCGCCAAGGCAAACAATGTCACGGAAATAGTACATCCAGTGATAATGCCCTTCTCAAGCCGATGAAATGCTGATGTTTCCGCTCCAGAGGTGACTCTCAAACTGAAAGAATTGTAATAATCCAGTATGAGGTTCTTGATCTTATCTGGAACGTAATGATGGTCAAGTGAGGTTTCTACCAGCTTATGTGGGATTGACCCGTAGGCATTATCGTTTCAGCGTCTGTAGAAAGTTCACATGCTCAAAGTCTAGACTGGCTGCATCTTTAAAATGTGTTATTATCAGTGTCCTTCATGATTCACTCAACCCTGTTACTTCTGACATGATTTCCTGCTTTCAAAAACACCCAGGAAGTGACATCATCCTGGCTCTCTACAGCATGATGGGAGGACAAGAAAATAATCTCAATCCATTGTCTCAGTTTTTACACAAATGAATGACTGCATTCTTCAACCCTGTTACCAAAGTTACTGTAAGAAGAGATTTTGCTCAAGTTACACTTACAACCCTGTCAGCCATTCTGGAAAGTTCATTTACTTCAAACATTTTGGTGTTTACAGTTTATTCCTAAAAATAACAATGTTGTAAACTATATTGAAATTCTGGAAACACTCTTGCAAACTGTGAAGCAGATATTGAAATAATGTGAAACAAATATTTAGTTTGATCTGATGTTGACAATCATTATGAAAGTTTCTCAAACTTCCATTTACCAAGCTTTTGTTAGAAAAGAACATTATGTCTCATTTCAAATGGTTGAAACTCTCTTTCATGAATGTTGTTCAGCACCATGAATGAATGAAGAATAAACACCAACCTCTTTGTTCTTCAGTATCTTCAGTGTGTTTCATTCTGCAGGGTTCTGGATCACTCATGTTCTCACTGTCCTCTTTAATAAACTCAGTCTTTGCAGATTTCAGCTCTTCCTGATGCTCTGATGCTCCACTGATGGGAATATTCCAGCATTTATTGATGAACTGCTGTGGGAGGAGCTTCATTGATAGTGGCCTGTAGTGGGCGGGTCTTCGTTGACTGAACTACAGATTGGTTGGAGGAGCTGGTCTGTCAAAATCAGTTACTGTGTTTGTTTTTATAGGGTTAAAGACCAGATATCAAATTTTAGTATCTGCATCAAATTAAATGTACAAAAGCGAATTTAAATAGAAAACCCATTAAATGCATGTGTCTATTTTAATGTTTCAAATTACTTTTGTGAAAACCAAATGTTTTAATGTTCCATCATCATTTAGTGTAACAGATATATTTATGTACAAATGAAACAACAGTTATTTTGACCTGTACTTAATAAAATATATAAAAGGATGAGAGGTCATACTCAATTTAATTATATTTTAAATGATTAAAAACTTCTTGCTGACAAATGAGTGAAATCTAGTGGTTTGAAAGAAAGTGGCAAAAGAATAAAGATTTAAAATGACAATGAAAGAGTATTTTGTCAGAAAATGATTCTTGCTCTAAATACTGACAAGTTGTTTTCTTTCTTTCTTTCTTTCTTTTCTTTCTTTCTTTCAAATTTTTTAAAACTATATTAACCCCTTTTATATTTGACTCTTAAACTAATTTCATTAATCATTTATATCCATCTATTGTAAAGCAACGGATACTAATTCAGAACTTTTTTGTTTCTAATTCTAACTTTATTCTGTTTTTCCATTAAAATAATGACAGATATCTAGAAAAGTAGTAAAGAACTGTAAGAAAAAAAACTGTTGAAAGCATAAAGACAGAAATAAATGTACATATTTATAGTCATCAAATCCCCTCAGTCTTTTTACAGCAATGAAATGAGCTTTAAGTGTCAATTTACAGCAGATCTGAAGACATCAGCATAATAAATGAGGTGAAAACAGGAACTATTGACATGAAATAAAGAGTGTTTTCAGCAGTTTCTCTGTTAATATTGATGATCCTCAAACTATCAACACTCATTCAACAAGACATTCAGATCATCTCACTTTATTCTGAGTGTTTGCTGTTAGAAACTGATTATTTGAGTCAGGATATATGAGAAAAGACTATAAAACTGCTCTATTGAAAGACAATACTGATATTTCTCACAATATGACATTAATAATACAAAAACAAACATAAGGACGCTCATCTTCATCAACCACTAAAGATAAATAACTACAGCAATATGATAGATATGAAGTGAAAGTTTGATTTTCTAATAAGTACATTGATTGCAGTAGTGAAATTAGATCAGAAGAGCAATAATCATAAAACCTTGAGTTGCTGTCATAATACAAAATCATCCCGTATTTAAGTTATCAAAGCAGTGTTCAGTATTAAACTCATACGGATCACAGTTTGTCCAGTAGAGGCTACATGTAGATAAGAGAGGAAGAATTAAAGTTGAACTCAATGTAAGAAATACACTAAAATGAGTTTTCAGAAATATAAACCAGAATGAGAGTCTGAGGAGTGAAAGGTTTCCTCAGATCAACTGCATTAAGTGTAGATTATAGAGATTTTAAGTTGTATCTGCTTTATATCGTAACCAATTAAATAAGTGTTTTTATTGTTATGACCGCCTCCTGTGAGACTTTCCTTAAACTGAGGCTCAAAACAGAAGCACAGGAGAGTCTTCTCCATCATTCCTGAAGATCTTCAGCCCTGCGCGGTGAGAACTTCATGATTGAGGCAGATCTGACAATCCTGACCCTACCTGAATAATCACAGGGTTAAAGCTGAATGATAAAAACACACCGGACTGACAATATATATGACATTTGAATATGTTTTGTTATATTTATGTAGTATTATCTGGAGATTAATATGAGCTTTGTTCATCATCACACATTTAAACTCCTCAGGATTGTTTTTGGTGTTTCATATCAGGCTCATCTGTAGAGCTTGTGTTGGTATCTCCTGCTTTCACACTCCATCACTGAGAAAAGAAGAAACTAATGTTAAATTAACACACATTTCATTTGAACAGACCACACAATTCTCTTCTTTTAAATTACATCATTATAAATTAAACATATAATTATATATAACACACTGTGTAATAACATCATACTAAAATTAAAATCAAAACGTTTATAATAGTTTTAGATAAATGAGCATATAAATTAAAGTCTGAGACGGGGAGAGTTTTCAGTTTCTGCACATATTTACATGTTAAAGATATAATTACTTTATTACAATCAATGTTGTTATAAAATCAAACCATGTTTCATAGTTATAGTTAATTTAGAGTTATTTAACAGTAGATGTTGAAGATGAGTGTCATTAGTGTTTGTGTTATTAATGTCATATTGTGAGAAATATCAGTGTTGTCTTTCAATATAGCAGTTTTATAGTCTTTTCTCATATATCCTGACTCAAATAATCAGTTTCTAACAGCAAACACTCAGAATAAAGTGAGATGATCTGAATGTCTTGTTGAATGAGTGTTGATAGTCTGAGGATCATCAATATTAACAGAGAAACTGCTGAAAACACTCTTTATTTCATGTCAATAGTTCCAGTTTTCACCTCATTTATTATGCTGATGTCTTCAGATCTCCTGTAAATTGACACTTAAAGCTCATTTCATTGCTGTCAACAGACTGAGGGGATTTAATTACTACAAATATCTACATTTATTTCTGTTTTTCTTCCAGTTCTTTACTACTTTTCTAGATATCTGCCATTATTTGAATGAAGAAACAGAATAAAGTTAGAATTAGAAACAAAAAAGTTCTGAATTATCATCAGTTGCTTTACAATAGATGGATATAAATGATTAATGGAATTAGTTTGAGGGTCAAATATAAAAGGGGATTAATATAGTGAAAGAAAGAAAGAAAGAAAGAAAGAAAGAAAGGTATATTTAGAACAATAATAATTTTCTGACATTCAAACACTGTATTTAAGGATCACAGTGCAGCCCTAAATACTCTTTCATTGTCATTTTAAATCTTTATTCTTTTTCCACTTTCCTTCAAACCACTAGATTTCACTCATTTGTCAGCAAGAAGTTTTTAATCATTTAAAATATAATTAAATTTAGTATGATCACTTATTATTTTATATATTTGATTAAGTACAGGTCAAAATAACTGTTGTTTCATTTGTACATAAATCATTTGTACAAACCCGATTACAAAAAAGTTGGGACACTGTACAAATTGTGAATAAAAACAGAATGCAACAATGTGGAAGATTCAAATTTCAATATTTTATTCAGAATACAACCTAGATGACATATCAAATGTTTAAACTGAGAAAATGTATCATTTTAAGGGAAAAATAAGTTGATTTTAAATTTCATGGCACCAACACATCTCAAAAGAGTTGGGACAAGGCCATGTTTACCACTGTGTGGCATCCCCTCTTCTTTTTATAACAGTCTGCAAATGTCTGGGGACTGAGGAGACAAGTTGCTCAAGTTTAGGAATAGTAATGTTGTCCCATTCTTGTCTAATACAGGCTTCTAGTTGCTCAACTGTCCTAGGTCTTCTTTGTCGCATCTTCCTCTTTATGATACGCCAGATGTTTTCTATGGATTATCCTTCTTCTACGCAGCCATGATGTTGTAATTGATGCAGTAAGTGGTCTGGCATTGTCATGTTGGAAAATGCAAGGTCTTCCCTGAAAGAGACGACGTCTGGATGGGAGCATATGTTGTTCTAGAACTTGGATATACCTTTCAGCATTGATGGTGCCTTTCCAGATGTGTAAGCTGCCCATGCCACACGCACTCATGCAACCCCATACCATCAGAGATGCAGGCTTCTGAACTGAGCACTGATAAAAACTTGGGTTGTCCTTGTCCTCTGACTAAAGCCTGTGCTTCTGGATCATGTTTAGATATGGCCTCTTTTTTGACCTATAGTGTTTTATAGCATTCCTGTATGTGTTGCAGTGCCGTCTAAGGGCCGAAGATCACCTGCATCCAGTATGGTTTTCCGGCCTTGACCCTTACGCACAGAGATTGTTCCAGATTCTCTGAATCTTTGGATGATATTATGCACTGTAGATGAATAACTTCAAACTCTTTGCAATTTTTCTCTGAGAAACTCCTTTCTGATATTGCTCCACTATTTTTGGCCGCAGCATTGGGGGAATTGGTGATCCTCTGCCCATCTTGACTTCTGAGAGACACTGCCACTCTGAGAGGCTCTTTTTATACCCAATCATGTATAAAATATAAGTTTATGAGATTTGTGAATTATTACATTTCTTTTTTATTCACAATTTGTACAGTGTCCCAACTTTTTTGGAATCGGGTTTGTACATAAATATATCTGTTGCACTAAATGATGATGGAATATTAAAACATTTTGTTTTCACTAAAGTAATTTGAAACATTAAAATAGACACTTGGATTTAATGGGTTTTCGATGTAAAATTGCTTTTGTTCATTTAAACACAGTAACTGATATATTTTTGATTTTGGCAGATCAGCTCCTCCAACCAATCTTCAGTTCAGTAAATGAAGCCCCGCCCACTGCAATTCACATGCAAAGCTCCTCCCTCATCACTCACATTATCAGTGAAGCTCCTCCCACAGCAGTTCCCCAATAAATGTTGGAATATTCCCATCAGATGAGCATCAGAGCATCAGAAAGAGCTGAAATCTGCAAAGACTGAGTTTATTAAAGAGGACAGTGAGAACATGAGTGATCCAGAACCCTGCAGAATGAAGCACACTGAAGATACTGAAGAACAAAGAGGTTGGTGTTTATTCTTCATTCATTCATGATGCTGAACAACATTCATGATAGAAAGATTCAAGCACTTCTGCACATTTAGAGAAACAGTTGAATTATGAAATGAGACATAATGTTCTTTTCTAACAAAAGCTCAGTAAAGGGAAGTCTGAGAAACTTTCATAATGATTGTCAACATCAGATCAAACTAAATATTTATTTCACATTATTTCAATATATATATATATATATTGTGTTTATAGTGTTTCCAGAATTTCAATACAGTTTACAACATTGTTATTTTTAGGAATAAACTGTGAACACCAAAATGTTTGAAGTAAATGAACTTTCCAGAATGGCTGATAGGGTTGTAAGTGTAACTTGAGCAAAATATCTTCTTACAGTAACTTTGGTAACAGGGTTTTAAGACAAGACAATTTTATTTGTATAGCACATTTCATACACAATGGTAATTCAAAGTGCTTTACATAAAGAAGAAGAATAAAAATAGAACATAAGGAATAGAAATAACAGTAAAAACAGATAATTTTGCTATTTGGATTTAAAATGCATTAAAAGTCAGAATCATGATGATACATAAAAGATATAAAAAAAAATACATTAAAAATGAAATAAAAACAGGAAAAGAATTTAAAGAATAAAAAGATAATACGTATAAAATAAAGTGCAGACAGTTCGGACATAGCACAGTGCTCAATCAGCAAATGCATAGGTAAAAAGATGTGTTTTGAGTCTGGATTTGAATGTGGCTACTGTTGGAGCACACCTGATCTCTTCTGGAAGCTGGTTCCAGCTGCGGCTGGCGTAACAGCTAAAAGCAGACTCTCCCTGCTTTGAGTGAACCCTTGGTATTTTTAAGTGAGTTGATCCTGATGATCTGAGTGATCTGTTAGGTTTATATTCTATGAGCATATCTGCAATGTATTGAGGTCCTAGACCATTGAGTGATTTATAAACAAGTAACAGTACTTTAAAATCAATTCTAAATGCAACTGGAAGCCAGTGCAAGGACCTGAGGACTGGTGTGATGTGTTCATGTTTTCGGGTTCTGCGCAGAATCCTGGCAGCAGCGTTCTGTACGAGCTGCAGCTGTCTTATGGTCTTTTTGGGAAGACCAGTGAGGAGCCCATTACAATAATCCACCCTGCTGGTGATGAAAGCATGAACAAGTTTCTCTAAGTCTTGACTGGAGACAAAGCATCTAATTCTTGCAATATTTTTGAGATGATAATATGCTGATTTAGTTATTGTCTTTACATGGCTACTGAAACTCAGGTCTGACTCCATAATCACACCAAGATTCCTGACTTGATTTTTAGTTGTTTGACCCCTAGAATGAAGGTACATGTTCACTTTGAGAACTTCATCTTTGTTTCCAAACACAATGACTTCAGTTTTGTCTTTGTTTAACTGAAGGAAGTTTAGGCACATCCAATTTTTTAATTTCATCAATGCATTGACAGGGAGTCAATGGGCTGTAGTCGTTGGTGATAGGGCTAGGTAAACCTGGGTGTCATCTGCATAGCTGTGATATGCAATTTGGTTCTTTCTCATTATTTGGCTCAGTGGCAGCATATATAGGTTGAACAGGAGGGGTGCAAGTATTGAACCTTGAGGCACTCCGCATGTCATGGATGTCCACTCAGACTTATGGTCACCGATACTCACATAATAACCTCTCCCTTCTAAGTATGACCTGAACCATTTAAGGACCATCCCAGAAAGCCCAACCCAGTTTTCGAGCCTGTCAAGAAGAATGTTTGTGATCGACAGTGTCAAACGCAGCACTGAGGTCAAGTAGAACCAGCACTGATAATTTACCAGTATCTGTGTTTAGGCGAATATCATTTATTATCTTTATGAGTGCTGTTTCTGTGCTGTGATGGGGTCGGAAACCAGATTGAAAGTTATCAAAGTATCCATTCAAGCTTAAGAACTTGTTCAGCTGATTGAAAACAACTTTTTCAATGATCTTGCCTATGAAAGGAAGATTTGAGATTGGCCTGTAGTTGCTCAATATGGTGTTATCCATATTGCTCTTTTTCAGGAGGGGCTTAACAACTGCAGTTTTCAGGGATTTTGGAAAAGTCCCAGAGAGAAGTGAGGCATTTACCACTTCTAGGAGATCTGCTTCTAAACAGTTTATCACTCTTTTGAAAAAAGATGTGGGAAGTGTGTCAAGGGCGCAGGTTGATGTTTTAAGGTGCTGTACTGTTTCTTCCAAAATTTTACCATCAATTGCTTCGAAAACAGACATAATAGCTACTTTCTGAGGTTGTGATCTGATCTGTTTTTCCCCAGTGCAGCTCAAGGATGTGCTGATCTCCTTTCTGATATTATTAATTTTCTCAGAGAAGAAGGAAGCAAACTCACTACATTTGCTGTCTGAGAGCATTTCACTGGGAATCTGACTTGGGGGGTTTGTTAGTCTCTCTACTGTAGCAAAAAGAGTGTGGGTGTTGTTTAAGTTTCTGTTTATAATATTTGAGAAGAAGGTCTGTCTAGCTTTGCCTAATTCCACATTGAAAGCATGAAGAATATCTTTATAGATGTTATAATGGATTTCAAGTTTTGTCTTTCGCCACATGCGCTCAGCTTTTCTGCATTGTCTTTTCATATTTTGCACTGCTGTTGAGTTTCTCCATGGTGCTTTTTGTCTGCCACTTTTCTTCCTGACTTTCACAGGAGCAATGTTATCAATAACATTCTGTACTTTTGAGTTAAAAGAATCAAGGAGAAAATCAACAGAGTCTGCAGATATGCTTGGTGTTAAAGATATAGCCTTCATAAACAGTGCACTAGTATTCTCATTTAAGCATCGCTTTTTGACCGAGACAGATCTAACTTCAACAGTCGGACAGATCAATATTTCAAAGAAATACAGAAATGATCAGATAGCGCTACATCCTTAATGACAATGGATGAAATGTTTAGACCCTTACTGATAATTAAATCTAGAGTGTGTCCACGATTGTGTGTAGGTCCATGTACATGCTGAGTCAGATCAAAAGTATTCAAACAGTTATGATTTCTTTTGCCATATTGGATTCTGCATTTTCTATGTGGATGTTAAAGTCCCCAGTAATAGCAAAACAGTCAAACTCTGAGGAAATTGCTGATAACAGTTCTGTAAAGTCCTCCAAAAGGCTGGAGAGTATTTGGAGGCCTGTAGATAACTATAAGTAGAATGCGAGGAGCACCTTTTAATACAATACCCAAGTATTCGAAAGACAAGTAATCACCAAATGACACTTGCTTGCATTGATAGACATCTTTAATAGAGCAGCAAACGCCTCCACCTCTCCTAACAGCTCTGCAGACACTCATAAAGTAAAGTTAGGAGGGGCTGTTTCATTCAGGATTGTTGCACTGCACCTGTCTTCAAGCCATGTTTCATTTAGAAGCATAAAATCTAGGTTGTTTGTGGTTATTAAGTCATTGACTAGAAGTGATTTTTTTTAAGTGAGCGTATGTTTAGAAGTGCTAACTTAACAGTCTTACTTTCTGTCTCTACAGTAATCTTAGTTTGACGTGTAATAGGTAGCAGATTAAATGGGTTTGCCAAACGGTTTGAAAAGGCCTTAGGCTTTCTATAATGTAATAAAACAGAAATAGAGAAAGCTGCAGGCACACTGGGTTCCCACTTGTTCTGTAAACATTTGATAAAGTCACTGTTATCATAGCGGAGACCCGACACACATCACACAGTTTTAGAAAATAAATTAAATATCAAATTCTCCATAGATATAGCCACCCCAAGTGTGGAGTTTTGTTCTCAAGTCCAGCACATACTGAATTTCATTTTTCGATTGAGATGGTCCGTCCTCCCAAGACTCTTAAGGGTTAAGGGTTGATGAATGCAGTCATTAATTTGTGTAAAAACTGAGACAATGGATTGAGATTATTTTCTTGTCCCATCATGCTGTAGAGAGAGCCCAGATGATGTCACTTCCTGGGTGTTTCTGAAGGGAAGAAAATCATGTCAGAAGTAACAGGGTTGAGTGAATCATGTAGGACACTGATAATAACACATCTGAATCTCTTTTAAAAACATATTGTAACGAAGGTTCTTGTGTAATGGGAAGGAAGAGGACAGGGATCGGCTTTGGGCTGCTGACAGTCTTTATTCTCACCAGAGAAAAATATCAACACATAACAAAAGACGGTGCAACGCACACTCAATAATTCCACATCCAAGGACGGGCTTCACTCCACGAAATGAGCACAGCTCACTCAGTCTGACTGTCAGCAGTCCCTCTCTCTCTCCCACGCTCCTGCTTCTCCTGGTGTTTTATCCTGTCTCCACGGCAATTACTGGAACAAGAAACAGGTGTTCGTGATTTACATTCAACCCGTTCAATCACCGCACATCCCCAGACGCTTCCTCCTGTTGCAGACCCCGCTAAACCACACCCCCCTCGCCACACATATATAACAAATAATACTCATTCCAAAAAGTAAAAATATACAATCTACTCCACTTTACTGCAAACTTCACTTGATCTTGTGTTTCTGGTGTCCCACATTCACATGTGTATGAATGGAAGTCAGTGGAAGGAAAGTCTAGTGTGACCGGCCCTTAATAATTACACAGTTTTAGAAAATAAATTAAATATCAAATTCTCCATAGATAGCCACCCCAAAGTGTGGAGTTTTGTTCTCAAGTCCAGCACATACTGAATTTCATTTTTCGATTGAGATGGTCCGTCCTCCCAAGACTCTCTTAGGACATCCAACACCCTGCGGGGGTGGCGCCCAAAGAGAAGCTCGAAGGGGGAAAACCCTGTGGAGGCTTGCAGGGCCTCTCGCACAGCGAACAACAGGGGTTCCAACCATTTATCCCAATTTTTGGCGTCTTCTTGAACGAACTTACGAATCATGGATTTAAGCGTGCGATTAAAACGCTCGACCAACCCGTCCGTTTGTGGGTGAAAGACGCTGGTTCGAATCGATTTAATGCCCAACAATTCGTATAGTTCACGTAGCGTACGTGACATAAACGCCGTGCCTTGATCAGTGAGGATTTCTTTCGGAATCCCCACTCGGAGATTAAACTGAAGAGGGCGTCCGCAACACTCTTAGCGGAAATGTTGCGGAGAGCCACTGCTTCTGGATATCGTGTTGCATAATCCACAATGACTAATGCAAAACGATGCCCTCTCGCTGATCGCTCTAATGGCCCGATGAGGTCCATGCCACATCTTCTGCAGTGGCAGCTGGAAGGAGCCAGCAGCTGCCGCGCTGGTCTCCGCGGGAACCTCCCGGTCTATCCAGCTCCGGAACCTCTCTCGGTCCTCCTGCTGGCCCTGGACGATCGCCTCGAAGCGGCGCTCCTGATCCTTTCGGAGATCTAGCAGGGCCCGATGTTGCTCTTGATGAAGGGCCGCGAGGAATGCGATGATGTCCGCAAACGGCGTCCCAGCGGCGGAGGTTGCCTGCATGGCGGCGGCTTCCGTCTTCCTTCCCGGGTTTCGAAGGTTCTTGTGTAATGGGAAGGAAGAGGACAGGGATTGGCTTTGGGCTGCTGACAGTCTTTATTCTCACCAGAGAAAAATATCAAACACATAAACAAAAAGACGGTGCAATGCACACTCAATAATTCCACATCCAAGGACGGGCTTCACTCCACGAAATGAGCACAGCTCACTCATTCTGACTGTCAGCAGTCCCTCTCTCTCTCCCACGCTCCTGCTTCTCCTGGCATTTTATCCCGTCTCCACGCCAATTACTGGAACAAGAAACAGGTGTTCGTGATTTACATTCAACCCGTTCAATCACCGCACATCCCCAGACGCTTCCTCCTGTTGCAGACCCCGCTAAACCACGCCCCCCTCGCCACACATATATAACAAATAATACTCATTCCAAAAAGTAAAAATATACAATCTACTCCACTTTACTGCAAACTTCACTTGATCTTGTGTTTCTGGTGTCCCACATTCACATGTGTATGAATGGAAGTCAGTGGAAGGAAAGTCTAGTGTGACCGGCCCTTAATAATTACACAGTTTTAGAAAATAAATTAAATATCAGTCTAAAAGTTGATGTCAAAATAATGCTGTTAATATCACATTAGATATTTTTGTGATTGATCAAATATATTTAATAGCTCTCACTACTATTGATTACCATTTTTTTTTTTTTTTTTTTTTTTTTTTTTAAATAAATCATTTCTCGGTTTCCTACTTTGTCTTTTCCTTATATCATGGTCATAGTGGCTATTGATATTTTTGATATTTTTATACCATCATATGTTCTAAAGTAAAATAAATATTAAATATAACAACAATAAGCTTATTTTACATAAAATATGGTACTTTTAAAGATAAATTAATAAAAAAAAAAAAAAAAAATAGGAGTACACCTGAGACCTTCATGCCCAAATTTGTCCACAAAGCACCAATTAAGAGCTGCTAAACGAAGGATGTTAATTTAAGGGAAGGTGGCAGAGCAGCCATTTGGGAAATTCCAGATGTCCAGAAGACCTCCATTCAGTGCTGATTGTCTTAATTCAGTAAATCTACATTTAATAATTTGAATTGAAATTAAATTAAATAAATTGAATTTGAAATTGAAGTCAGATTAAGTGTAGAGCTAAATTAAATTGAAACTAAATTCACTTAAAATCAAGTGAACATCACATGAGCGCTGAAAAGACATACACACATTATACCTTCACCCAGACCTCTGGATTGTGTTGTTGAGATGACCGGTGAGTCTGAACAACTGGAAGACTAATGTTAAAGTTTCAGGGACATATGCAATTAATTTATGAAAATGCAAACGCATCAAAATGATCGGGATATTTTATAGCAGTTGTCTATCACATCAAGTCTCAATTTTATGACCATTTTATTTTGATGTACTGAAAATTAAATGACTCTTTTTTTCTTTAATTTCAGAGCTGATGGAAGTGAAGGAGGAGAGTGAAGAACTGAGTGAAGTGGAGGAGGAACATCATGACAAACCTGGAGAAAAACCTTTGAGTTGCTCAAAGACTAAAAAGACATTTTTAAAGAAAAGAAGAGCTAAGAAATTTGCAAACTGCACTCAGTGTGGAAAGAGTTTCACAACCAAACACAGTCTTGATGTTCACATGAGAATTCATACTGGAGAGAGACCGTTCACATGTGATCAGTGTGAGAAGAGCTTCACGCGATCACCGCACCTTAAAGAACACATGATGGTCCACACCGGAGTGAGACCGTTCACATGTCATCAATGCGGCAAAACATTTCTTCTAGAATCAGCCCTGAAGACACACCTGAAAGTTCATACGAAGGAGAAGCCACATTCATGTTCTGTGTGTGGAAAGAGTTTTTCACTGCTGAAATATTTACATGCGCATCAGAACACACACACTGGTGTGAGAGAATATGTGTGTTTTGAGTGTGAGAAGATTTTTACTACAGCAAACTGTTTAAAACTGCACCAGAGAATTCACACTGGAGAAAAACCTTACAAGTGTTCACACTGTGACAAGAGATTCAATCAGTCATCAAATCTGAAAAGACATGAGAGGATCCACACTGGAGAAAAACCTTACATGTGTTCACACTGTGACAGGAGATTCAATGATTCATCATCTCTGAAAACACATGAGATGATCCACACTGGAGAAAAACCTTACAAGTGTTCACACTGTGACAACAGATTCAGTCGGTTAGGACATCTGAAAAAACATGAGAGGATCCACAGCAGAGAGAAGCCACACACGTGTGATCAGTGTGGAAAGAGTTTTTCTATTAAAAGTCACCTGAAGATACACATGAAGATCCATGCAGTGGAGAAACCACATCACCACAGCTGAGAAGAGACACAGAAGAGACTCAGCCAAATCTCTCCTCTCCACCTATAGTTGGCGCTGTTGCTCTGAAATGGTTAAACATGAGAGATAATTCATCTTTTGTATATATAACGGGTGATCTTTGGTCTCATGAATTTATAATTTGTTAAATTGAAAGTGAAATTTTATAACTTTACCATTGTAGCCTACTAGAGCGTTGACTTTGTACATTTGACTGAATTGAACTTTATTTCTTATTGTAGCTTCTTGTGCCTTACTTATACTTTTCTAATGGTTATTAATGATCATTAAAACTAACAAAAAGAAACAGTGTTGTGTTTTATGTTTGCAGACTACTTGCATATATTACCTGAACCACATTTGTTTATTCTCCTGAGTCACACTTGTCAAGTCTGAATTACCGAACCTGCTGATCAGAGCACCAAAGTCATGTGGTTTCAGCCATTTGGCAGTTTGACCCACAATCCGAATTATGATTCGATACACTGATTCATTTTTGATCCGATGCTTTCTGAAGCAGTGTTTTGAAATCATCCATCACTTAATAAGTTGTTATTTTGTTCCCTTTCATGGGAACTATCGACGCTACGTCGAATGACATTATGGGAACACTCTGCGTGATTGCGTCATGAAGCACTTCTGTATCCAACCAATGATGAGACGAAACGTCAGACATGGGTGATGTCACGGACCAGGAAACTATAAAGCATAACCAGAACAAAGAACGCTAGCTTCTGTTGTCTTCAGCAAGCGCTATCTGTATCTTGTGTGTCTTATTTGATGTTGTCTGTCTTTATTACGTTCTGATATATTTGTCTGAAGACAAGAATCAGCAAGCACATATTCATATATATATATATATATATATATATATACTGAGAAACACTTTATACAATGGTGGAAAAAGACACAAAACAGGACAAGCGGCAGTTTAGGAAGTGTGTGCCTTTTTGCACTCGATTCATCTCGGGTGGGGACACACACGAGATGTATGTAATCTGCCTGGGAGCCGAGCATGCTCAGGCAGCTCTCGAGGGAGCTGTCTGTGTTCACTGTGACCGGCTCGCTCTCAGAGTCCTGAGATTGCAGCAGGCACTCTTCGAGGAGCGTGCTGCGGCCGGTGTTCCCCGCGAATCAGGTCCCGCTGCTGCTGAGGCACAGCGAAGGCTGCATTCGTGGGGTTCACAAATGGATGTGGTAGAGGGGGTTGAGACGGACTCTGCCTTATCACTTCCCTTACCTGCCAGACCCAGTGTCTCTCCTTTGGTGGTGGAAGCACGCGCTGCGGTTTCTTCTCCCCGGAGGGGAGACACTGGCACTCAACGTATCTTCCTCTGAGGAGGTTGGAATAGACCAGTTCAGTACCATGTTTTCAGCCCCCAAACGTCAACATACAGTAACATCATGGGGCTGAAACACCATGGCTACGGGGCGATGCCTCGGGTTGAAGAGATGCTTGCGAGCTATCTCTCGCCCGAGTCTGCATCATCCCTGAAGACCCCGACGTTGCCCACTAAACCTCTAAAGACAACATCGAGTTTAGTGGGCAAGGCTTATTCGGCACCAGGTCAGGCTGCAGCTTGCCTTCATATAATGTCAATCTTGCAAGCTTATCAGGCTGACCTGCTGGGGGGAATCAATGAAAGCGGGGAAGCATCATTTGAATCAATACAGGAGCTCAGGAAAGCAACAGATCTAGCTCTCCAGAGAGGAGAGGCACCTGTGGCTCAATTTGTCTGATATTAAGGAAAAAGACAGAAATATTCTCTTGGATGTGCCGCTGTCTCCTGTGGGCCTATTCGGTGACGCAGTGTCAACTGTCGTCGATAGGTTCCGGGAGGGGAGACATGTAAACATTCAGCAGCCTTCCAGAGATTCATCCCCCCGAGGCTGCTGAGCGGGAGCAGTCTCGGCCGATAGCCGGCTCCTCAGTGCACAGAGCGCAGCAAAAAGCCAGTGTGGCCACCCGTGCTCACCCGCAGAAAGCTTGGGGACCGGGGTGGTCAGCACAGGCGAAGCTTTCTGGGGGTAGGACGGGTCTGAGGACCGTCATTATCTCCCGGAAGGCTTCAAAGAAGAAGAAGTCCTGATGCCAGCCGTCCAGGACTCACGAGGGCAGCCCTCTCCGGAGGGGTTCGGTTATTAAAATATCAAATGTCTGTTCCCCTTCGCCGCCCTCAGGGGGCTGTCCTGCCACCCAGTGTGCGTCAGACCAATGAGCCAAGTGTTCAAAAAACACCAGAGGCCAGTCCCGAGAGACTGGTAGAATTTATGGAAGAATGGAAACGTCTCCCCCGAATATTTCGAAATGGGTGCTGCTCATGGTAGAACAGGGTTACAGAATACAGTTCGGTTCTCGACCGCCCAGGTTCAACAGGGTCCTTCCCACAGTGGTGGCCCCAGAGCAGTCTCTGGTTATGGAACAAGAGGTTATGACGCTTTTGCAAAAAGGAGCTATAGAAAGGGTTCTTCCTCCCAGCAAAATGTCAGGCTTCTACAGCCGTTACTTCATTGTTCCAAAGAAGGATAGAGGGTTGCGTCTGATCATAGATTTATGTGTGTTAAATCGATCTGTACGAAAGTTGAAGTTCAAAATGCTTACACTCAAACAGATTGTCCCACAAATCAGGTCCGAGGACTGGTTTGTGGTGATAGACCTGAAAGACGCATACTTTCATGTATCCATCCATCCTTCTCACAGGAAGTTCCTCAGGTTTGCTTTCAGGGGCGAAGCTTACCAATACAAGGTTCTTCCCTTCGGCCTATCTCTACCACCCCGCACGTTCACGAAGTGCGTGGATGCAGCACTGGCTCCGCTGAGACTCCAGGGCATCCACGTACATAACTATATTGACGACTGGTTGATACTAGCTCAAACAGAAACAGTTGGCAGTTCAACATCGAGATGTTGTTCTGTCGCACATGAAGAGACTTGGGCTGAGACTCAATGCCAAGAAAAGTGTGCTGGCTTCGAGTCAAATTACCAACTACTTAGGGGTAGTTTGGGATTTCACTATGATGCAGGCATATCTATCCCCAGCTCCAGTTCCATTCTGGGGTGAAGTTAGGTAAGTCAAATAAGTAAAACAGTTTCAGAGACTGTTGGGTCTGATGGCAGCTGCGTCCAACGTGATACCTTTTGGCCTTCTGCACATGAGACCCTTACAGTGGTGGCTCAGGACCAAGGGGTTTTCTCCGAGGGGAAATCCTTTTCGCATGATCAAAGTCATGCGGCGATGCCTTCGTGCTCTGGTCATGTGGAAAAATCCTTGGTTCCTGTCCCAGGGACCCGTGTTGGGGACTTCTTGTCGTCGTGTAATGCTTACGACACAGATGCTTCCCTCACGGGCTGGGGGGCGATCATGAGTGGTCGCTCAGCTCAGGGTCTATGGTAGGACCATCAGCTCTCCTGGCTCATAAATCGGCTGGAGATGATGGCGGTATTTCTTTAATTGAAACACTTCCTCCCAGACCTGAGGGACCATCACATGTTGGTCCGCACAGGCAACACGACGGTGGTCTCATATATAAACCATCAGGGGGGTCTGCGGTCTCGCTGAATTTGCAACTTGGCCTGTTGTATCCTCCTGTGGGCCCAGGGAAGCTCCTCTCACTGAAAGCAGCATATATTTCTGGGCATCTAAATGTGGGAGCAGACGCCCTGTCGAGGCAGAGGCTGAGGCCAGGGGAATGGAGACTCCACACCGAGGTGGTGGAGCTCATTTGGAAAAATTTCGGTCAAGCGGAAGTAGACCTATTTGCTTCGGGAGAGACAACCCAGTGTCCACTGTGGTACTCCCTCTCACATCAAGCCCCCCTGGGTCTGGATGCCATGCTGCAGACGTGGCCGAGGCTACATCTGTATGCATTTCCCCCTGGAAAAAGTATGCCACGAAGGGGTCAGCCTAATACTGGTGGCCCCGGACTGGCCCAACGAGGATATGGTTTGCGAACCTAATATCTCTATTAGACGGCTCTCTGATGGAGCTTCCTCTCAGGCAGGATCTCCTGTCCCAAGCGGGCGGCACAATACTCCATCCCCGCCCGGAATTATGGAAGCTGTGGGCCTGGCCTCTGAAGGGGCAAGGCTCATAGATTCCGGTCTCCCAACCGAGGTTGTGGAGTCCATTCTTCATTACAGAGCTCCCTCCACAAGGAAGCTGTATACTTATAAATGGAAATTGTTTTCTATATGGTGTAGTCAACATAATGTGGACCCTGTCCAGTCATCTATCAGCCTTGTGCTTCAGTTCCTCCAAGATAAATTGTCGGAAGGTTTATCTCCTTCAACTTTGAAGGTTTATATAGCAGCCATTTCTGCTTATCATGTTCCTATAGGGGATTCCTCGGTGAGTCGAGACCCCCTTGTCATACGCTTCCTTTGTGACACGCGGAGGTTGAGGCCTGTAGTGCGTACAAGAACTCCTACTTGGGACTTGGCTATAGTGTTAGAGGGGTTAGCTGAGGCTCCCTTCGAACCACTAGAAGAGGTATCAGAGAAGTTCCTTACTCTAAAAACGATATTTCTTTTGGCAATCTCGTCTCTTAAAAGAATAGGAGATTCACAAGCACTGTCAGTTGCTCCTTCGTGTCTGGAATTTGCGCCTGGTATGGTGAAGGCTTTCCTACACACTAGACCTGGCTATGTGCCAAAGGTCCCCACCAACGTCCCAAGTCCCATAGTACATCAGGCTTTCTGTCCTCCTCCTTTTGTAAATTCAGATCAGGAGAAACGTAATCTGCTTTGCCCAGTTAGGGCTTTGGATGCTTATTTATATAGCGCTTTTTACAATGCAGATTGTGTCAAAGCAGCTTTACAGTATATAATTTTAGCTGCACAGCAGCTCTTAAAGAAAATGGTGTCAATGCAGGCAGATCAAAGCACTGTTGAATATCAAATGTCAAGTGTCCCCAACTAAGCAAGCCAAAGGCCACAGTGGCAAGGAACCCAAACTCCAACAGGTGACACCAGGTGGCAAACAGGTGGCAAATAGGTGTTAAAATGGAGAAAAAAAACAGGCATAGTCAGGGGGCCAGTTCTCCTCTGGCAAACAGTGCTTTGTTACGATTCAGGTAGCTATCTTAAGTCCGATAGGATCGCAAGCTATCATAAGTCCGATAGGATCGCAGTATTCAAATTATTTATTTCAGTTCAATCCAGTTGAGGATTGTATCCATCACACCGGTATGGACGGTTTGTTGAGGAACTGTGCCACTGGCTGTCGTTTCAATGAGGCTGTAGCAAAATCGTACAGTTATTAATCAATTTATGGGTAAAATATATGAATATAATAAGTCATAAAGCTTTATGATTAATTATGATGCATATATTGACCCAAGGGGGAATTAAACATATATTGTGAATTAATTACAACGAATTATAATCAATTACATTATTATGATTAGTTCTGGTTTAATAATCATTTAGAGAAACTATTAGTTTGTCCAGCAAACCGTTAGCTCCTCACAGAATATTATAAAAAGGAAGGTTTTTCTCTGGCCACGAGAAAGACTTCCTATTCTAGCATCCAAACGTGATAGGATGGATAGGATGTGACCTGGTTTTTGTTGAATGAGCAAAAGAACAATCGAGCATGGATACAATGTGTTGAATATATATGAAAACTACTACTACAGAGGTTATACGGCTATACACAGGGCAGATACATATATACAGAAGTGAAAGTAAAGAAAGGGAAAGAGAGAAGAGAGGTGGCAAACTTACTAACAGTTTTTTGCTAACAGTCCTTGAGAGCCAGCACAGAAATCAGTTTCATTATCTCAGAAACGGTACTTGCATCAGTTTTGCGTGATGAGTTTCGGTTCAGTGCTGCTGCAGTTCATTGGCTTCTTCCGTTTCCGCGGGAGGGTTTGAACAGAGGACGTGAAAGTTAGTTTTGCCGGTGAGATGGTGGTCCCGAAAGATGAGCGCAATGGAAGCGTCGAGGAGAGAGACGTGCATGAGTGGGCGAGGGATGATTCAGGGCAATCGGGAGAACACACAGGAAAATCCTGGTGCTCCTCTTTTATGACAGACAAGCCGACACACCTCCTTGAGGTGGAATAGCCAATGACATAGGTGCAAAGTTGGCGGGCAAATTTTCCTTTGTCTTGTCTTGTGGCTTGATTTGCATAATTTATGATATGTTAGATCAGGGTGCATTTTCCTTCATAGTACCATTAACAAATAGAACAATGCATTTTGCAACTATGTGACATATCTCAGTGAATGAGAGGTAGCAAGAGCTTTAAAACAAGACCAAACTCGTCAGATCAGAAAAGCATATAAAATAAGTTATGGTTTACAGACAGTAGTATCATTAGAAATTACACTAGCACAACTACAATCCAAGCTAAGCTTATACAGTGGGAATAACTAAATGCAATTTGACATACGACGGCGGTTACATTTAGGCATAATTATATTTTACACATACAGTCTTCAATGCATGTTTGTGTGTCTGTGTGTGTCTGTATGTGTGTGGTGTATGTTGGAATGTGATCAGGCACTTAATCCACATGAGGGGACCTTTGATGTCCCAAGAGCTAGGAAGAGGGGCCCTCTGTTTTACCTCAGAGGGTCCATGAACGTGCCAAAGGTGTTCGTCTTTCGCAGCCCGGCTAGAGCCGGTGAGAGATTTACAACACAGTTCAGCAGGTTAACAGCATTCTGAAGATTCCAGAATGCTGTTGCCCAATCTAATATTTGTACATATGCTACAAGGCCTTCGCAATGGATGATCTAGTTGACTCAATCTTTGCTGATACTTCAGGGCTGCGTTGTGGTACATGTCAAGGCGCAGGTCCTCGATCTCACATGGATATGGCCCAGATCCGGTTGACTACGGTAAATCTCGGGATAAACAGAGAGACTAATATTAGCGTAGATGCCATTTTTCTTCTGATATAACGAGAACATCAGGTGTTATAGGAAGTGTTCCTGGTTCCGGCTGACCTAATTTATGCAGCCTAATAATCCATTAATGGATTTTAAAATATAAATTGATAATGTGTTATGTGTATGCCAGGTTAAAGAGATGCGTTTTTAGTCTAGATTTAAACTGACAGAGTGTGTCTGCATCCTGAACAATGCTAGGAAGATTGTTCCAGAGTTTAGGTGGCAAATAGGAGAATGATCTACCATCTGTGGTTGATTTTGATATTCTAGCCCTAGTGAAAAAAAAGTATACTTTATTGTATTTTAAATATATTCCCTTTTCCTATAGTACACTGCAAATATACTAACAAAAAATGTACTATCATTAAATATATAAAAATTATATTAGTATCATATTTTCACAATGCAACTTTTAACACACTTTAAAATAATTGTACTTTAGTATATTTTCTAAAAAATATATTTTAGAAAAATATACTTGAAGTGTAAGTTCAGTTTATTTTTTAAAAGTGTATTTATTTTCACTTTATAAAAATATATTTGAGGTATATTTTAACAGTGTGCTGAAAATGATCATTGTAACAATGCACTGAAAGTATATTTAAAAAATACATTATTTAATATCCTGAAGTTGTAGTGTATCTAAAGTTAAATTTGAGTATATTTTTTAAGTTTACTTCTTCATCCTTGGAATTCATTATATTACTTGTGCTATTTATTTCAGTATGAATGCATTACAAGCCCATTTAATATATGCAGTGTAGCCTATAATTTACAAATATGTGTAAATGTTTATTAAGTTCACACTGGCAGAATCATTTTACAATCGTACACACAAATATATTAAACAACACACCAGAAGCACAAGTAATGCGAAAAAAAATATGTCGAGTGGTTAAACTTATCGGAATTCAAATGTCTCTTCAACTTGGTCTGTGACCAATCAGATTTTGTTGCTCACTGCCTTCAGCCAATCAGAGCTGCTGACGTCACGGTCATCGTCTGAATCCCCTCTCTCAGTCACTCAGGTGAAGTATAATGTCGCAATGTATAATTTATTTAATAAAACACTGAAAGCGCAATACATCGCTCAATCTTGGGGATTCTGACCAGTTCAATCAAGTGACATCGCAGCCTGACCGTGATGGCGACGACAACCGGCTAATCTAATGGCCTACGCGATTCTGAAAGAACCGGAGAAAAGTGCTGCTATTGGTAGGTGAGTTGTAGTCTACCAGTTAACAAACTTTATTTTATTTTCTTTAACAAACGGAGAGCGATATTTCGGCTTGATATCTCCTTTTTGAGTTTGTGTGTGGTGGTTTATGGCACATATGATTGGTCAAATCGGCCCGTATTCTGTACGATATTAATTCATAAAGTGTTTTATGCTTGACTATGTACCTAAAATATCGACATGCCATTCTGATACAGTTCCTGCTGCTAATCCTCATTTACTGTTCAAAATTATTATTGGTTCAATGTAGGATTTAGACAGACTATTGTAAACGTGAATAAAGAGTTGAACATGCTGTCTTATATCTTTGGTATATTCTGTTAACAGATGCTGTTCTTCATGAGTCTCTGCGGTCATCATTGTGCCATCAGACACAATGAGAAGCTCATCAGAAAATAGAATATAATGTGTAATTTGTATTTGTGTATAGAGGGTTACCATGGTCCAATATTTTTTTTTTTCTTTAATGAAAAACATGGTAAGTTATGCTGAATCTATATTAAGTTTAAATAAAAACTATTGGATTTGTCAATGAAATATGTCTCTTCATTAGTGATGTTCTTATATTTTATTTAATTGAATGGCCTTGAAAACAAATGCATTCAACTTTGGGAAAATGTATTAAACTGTATTTAATAGTAGCACAACTGTATTGTGTGAGATTATGTAATTCAAAGTACAGTAGTCAACATTTGAAGTGGATCAAAAAAGTTAGGACAACTTTGATTAAAGGTTTTGATCCGCTTCAAATGTTGACTATATTATACAAAGTATAAGTAATAACACAGTGTATTGTTATTGACTGCAAAGTGTGTAATTTTTAGTTTTTTTAATAAGCCAAATGTGAAGACAGTCATAATTATTTTGTAATGTACTTAAATCACAAATAAAGTGTACTTATAACACAAAGTGTACTCATAACTGAAATAAAGTATACTTATAACACAAATAAAAGTATACTTATAACACAAATAAAGTATATTTATAATGCAACTTATATTGTAACAAAAAATATATACTTTTAACACAAGTAAAGTATACTTATAACACAAATTAAGTACACTTTAATATCACTAATCAAGCATGTAATTAGTCCCTAAACAGACATATACTTAAAGTGTACTAAGTATACTTGAAGTTGTTCCAATTTAGTACACATAAGTATACTAAATATACTTAAAGTTGTATTTTAATACTACTTAATTTCAACTTAAATATACTTAGTACAAAATTAGTTGTTTCAAAATAACACACTTTAAATGAACTAATCATTAACACACTTGAAATATACTAATAATTAGTCTTGCTGCAAGTATACTTAGTATACTTTTTTTTCACTAGGGAGGTATTATCAGCTGGCCTGAATTCTGAGATCGCAATAAATGTGAAGGACTATAATGCATTAAGAGCTTACTCAGGTATTGGGTAGCTAAACCATTTAGTGCTTTGTATGTAATTAGCAAGATTTTAAAATCTATACGACGTTTAAAAGGAAGCCAATGCAGTGTTGACAGAACTAGGCTAATGCAAGGTAGTTGCAATGTGTTATTTTGTTAACTTTTTATAGCCTACATGCAAATAAAACTAGTGAATAATACAAATTTACAAAATAATCTCAGTGGGATATGTTTTATACAACTTAGTGTAACATTTAACAGAAAACTGCGTGCACATGACATCACATTGAGGCGGGGCAATTCGCTTCTTTCTAAGTCCGTTTCGTCTGATGCCTTTGAGTTTGATGCCTTTTGGTCTGAGGCTGTTTAGTTCGATGCCTAATTGTACGAGACCTGACACCTGATGCCGTTTTTCCTGAGACCTGAAGCCTTTCAGTCTGAGGCGCGATGCCGTTTTGTCTAATGACTGATGCCCTTTAGTCTGAGGCATGACTCCTTTTCGTTGTATGACTGAGGTGTGAGGAAGTCCTAATATGAACACCGTACACATGAGAAACATCATGAGACAGGAGAGACTCGGACATTGCAGTACTGAATATTGAACATGTTAGATCAAAATCTCATCAAAAAGGTAGAATATTTGTAATTCCAGTCATCAGTTAAGAAACAGGCGCCTCAACCCCTGTGATGTGTGGCAGCAGCAGCGCGAGATCTCGCGAGAATGACCAAGCAGACACAGATCAAGTGTGGTACAAAGCATTCTCAGATTTATTCAGGAAGAAGGGTCATATTTATAGACATAGGTTAAACAACAATCTCCAGGATGGCTTGAGCATCCAATCCTACGACTTACCATGTAAACCTTACCATGTATGGCATTTCACAAAATATAATAACAAATAAGAAATGTATGTGCGTAAATGTGTGTGTGTCTTCAACTTCTGGTTACGTTTGAGAGTGTCAGTGTGTCCAAGGACTACTAGTTGTTGTTTTGTCTAGGTAGGCACATGAGCTGCACAATGGAAAAATCCCAAGACACGGAGAAAGTCAGAAAGTGAAGCCCAAGAAATAAGAAAATATTTAACAATGGCCACTTTAAATCATTTATGATTTAGTGCTTCCCTTTAAAGAAAATTGATCAATCTGTTTTTCAAATAATAGCAAGCAAAATCTAAAGACATAATCATAATCACATATTCCAAGACTTGTCTTAATCATTCCCTGTATGGATTGTAATATGCATGGAGCCAAACATAAAAGCAGTAAAATCATCAGTAAACAGTAGAACAGGAAACAACAAATTAAAGTATGTCGCCCAGTTAGAGAACCATTGTCCTTTTTACATAGTTCATGTTGATTGTCTTGGCAGCATTGTAAGTTAGAGGGACAACGGACCAGACGCTGTGTATGGCATGACAAATCAAAGAGTCCTTTGTGTCGTCCATGTGTCCATGTCATGGCAGCAGGCATAGCCGAGTTCAAAGTTATTGTTACAAGTCCCATTCTGCAGTCAAAGTTTTCTCCAACACTGCTGAACTGCTCTCTCCTTCCATGGTCCTTGACGTTGTTATGCTGGTCCAGCTTAACTAGTCAGATCGCATATGGACGTAACGCTGCGTGTTCAGCTCCTTTCCGGCCATATGTTTACTCTCCTAATTAATCTGAACGTCCCCCTTGGTACGGGGCAGCCTTCAGTCTACTCGCGTGCATCAATTGCGGCTGCAGGTCAGTCAGCACTCCCATCCTTGTCACTGCAATCACCATGGCCGGCCCCAGATATTTTGGCTCTCCGATCTTGACTGGTTTCAGACTCCTCATCAGCACCTGCACAAACTTGTGTGTTGGTTTCTCTGAGGGGAGAGGAAGAGTTAGTGAAACATCACCATTAATAGAATTACATTTTTCGACCAGCTCCGTGACATAGTCGTCCAGGATCCTCCATTTCACCTAAAGAAGAAAAACGCCAGCGCGGCCTTTGACCAATGGTGTCGGGAAAGGCCTAGCCATCAGAATTTCAAAAGGAAACATTTTAGTAGTGGAGGATGGTGTCATTCGTATTTCAGCTAAAACAGCTTGCAATACAGTCATCCAATTTTTTCCGTCTCTAAACACGCTTTAGTTAATATATCTTTGATCGTTCTGTTAAATCAATCAATAGTTAAAGTTTTAGCCAATAATTGTGTTACTTTGCATGTAAAAGGTGTTCCATAATCATTTTAAATGACACTTGGTATCCCAAATCTGGGTATAATTTTTTTGCATTCTTTGCATTCTCCCTCGCACATAGGAAAGCTTCTGGCCACTTTGTGAATCTGTCAATGGATGTTAGTTTTTGCACAGATAAAGCATTAATTGCCTGAGCTGTCTTAGCAGCACTTGTGTGCGAGAGACCATGATAGTGACGTATAAGCAACACAAGTGTCGACTTTGGCCAATTGATTACTTACTTGCTTCCTCTTAATCTCCTGCTGCATGTCCCCTAACCTTGACTACATTAATCAAATCTACTATCAAATCAGAATGCGTACTTAGAATTAGTATACATTTTGACAATTTTATTAACAAGTTCCACTGCCTGTGCTGATGTGTATGGTAATGTTTTTCTGCATAACTATAAACCATCTGATGGTTTAGAACATGAACCATCAACATATATAGACTATCCCCCTCTTCTAGGGCCGTATCTAACAGATTGGTCCTACAAGCAGTTTCAGTTTCAATTGTTTTCAAACAATCAGGTACCTCATCAGTGCTGTCAGTGGTTTGGTCAGCTCTCTCAAAGCAATGACAGCAGTGTGTGGCACAGATGTTGGCATTGAATTTTTAGTTGCACTGTGCCGTCATGTGTATTAAAATTATGTAAAATTGCATTTACCTGATGTGAGGTGTGTAACGTCAGTGGATGTGTACTGTTTTTCAGCATCTCATACCATCAGGGCAGCAACAGCCACTGCTCAAAGGCAGACCTTGTGTAATGTCTAATGTTTTGGAAAAATATGCCAAAGGGCGATAACTTGTACCGTGTTCCTGGGCCAGTATCCCCGCTGCAATGCCCCCGCTCTCGTGCACGTAAAGGTGGAAGTCTTTTTTGTAGTTCATTTCAACAGTCCACTTGATGACTTGTTGTGGTGAGGCTTGGTGTCAATGGCCTTCTGAGATAATGTGTCCCAGATAACAGACTTGTGGTCTCACCCCACTGTACTTTCTTTCTTGAAGCAGACAATGACGGAGGCCTGTTCAGTTCTCTGTTGTTGTGGCTGAGATGAGCGTAGTTGGTGGGAGCTTGATGTTGCTGAGGGTTTTGTGCACAATTGCAGAGAACACAGCAGGCGAGTCAACATAGCCCTGAGGAAGACGTGTCCATGTAAATTGTTGTTGTTTGTACATAAATGAAAATAATGGCTGCACCTCTTCAGATATCAGTATGCTGAAAAAAAAATCAGAACATATATATAAAGGACAGTATAGAATTTATGTGTAGGATATTGAATTTATTATAGTTACCACATCAAGTACCACTGGTGAAAGATCAGATCTTTGATCTTTCTCAAATCTTGTGTCAGTCGCCAACTTTGTCCATCTGCTTTGAGAATAGGATTAAAAGGTGTGTTATATGGTGAGTGCGTCTTAATAATAATGCCATGTTTTAACAAATTTTCAATCACAGGTTCAATGCCCTTCTGGAGAAAGAGGGTATTGTTTTACATAGACCGGTGTTTTTGTTTTCAGTAATGCAGTGTACGGTTTATCATTGATGAAAGCTTGTGCTTAGCCCACAGTTTCACAGTTTTGGATTTACTCATTTCAGTGACGCTATCTCTTCTCCCTCACTCTCAGCTTCACACAGTAGGATGAGGGTGTGGCTCAGTGGACACCATCAGCACAGAAGGGAAGAAAAAGAAAAATCATTATCAAAGTCATTTTCATAAAATGTTGACCATCACTTGTGACCACAGGCAATATTTTTTACCATCTACATTCAATTCAAAATTTGGCAAATCAGTTTTGTTATTTTTATACTTTAGAGTGAGCAGAAGTACTTGGGGTTCCTTCACTCCTTAGGCATCCCTATTGGGGAGTCCATTCCATTCTGTTTGGTATTTGTTACTCTTGGTTGGAGTTTTTAATTCTCCTTTTTGTCTGTTTCTCCCTGTCTGTGTCTTTCCCCATTATTTCGTTTCCTGCACTCTTTTGCCCAATGACCAGGTTTGCCACAATAATGACATTTCTATCGCCTTCCTTTCCCTTTTCCAGTCATTTTATCATTTTCTGTTTTCAGAGAAGGACACATCAATTATCTCTGTCTCTGTCACATCATCCCCCAAAGTTCTGAGGAGTATTACTTTAAAATCTGGACCCGTCAGTTGTGCATAACGGGTATGACATTTCAGAATTTGCACAATTTTCACTGGATGAGAGGGAGAAGGCAGATTGTTACATATACTTTCAATGTCACTTGCCTTAGCAGGACATATGGAAATTTGATTTCCCTGTCTCACAAACATTAAAGCAGGCTTTGATTTTTGTTCACATTTTGCTTTCTCACAGTCTGCCCGTTTACTGGGAGCTGCCCCCCCCATTATTCAGCCAATTTTATTAATTTGTCAACCGGAATAGTCCCATCAACACTTTATTTTCCGTCAGAGCGGATCTAAACGGATATCCGTCAGAGCGGATCTGCACGGATCTTCCTCGCACCGGAGGGATTACCAAAATATTTGCCAGGTAGCTGTGCTTTTAAACAGTACCCTTCCAGACAAATCTTCCTGGACTAACTCTTAGAGCTGCATCCAAGGATAACATGGGATGAGTTCAATCAATCCTACCACCACAGGAAATTATTAAAAAACAACTTACCTGTGATGAAGGATGACCTCTCAGTCCCCCAGTCCCGTGTTTCTTGGGAATATCCCGGACGAGCCCCCAAACTGTTAGATCAAAATCTCAGTAATAGGTAGAATATTTGTAATTCCAGTCATCAGTTAAGAAACAGGCGCCTCAACCCCTGTGATGTGTGGCAGCAGCAGCGCGAGATCTCGCGAGAATGACCAAGCAGACACAGATCAAGTGTGGTACAAAGCATTCTCAGATTTATTCAGGAAGAAGGGTCATATTTATAGACATAGGTTAAACAACAATCTCCAGGATGGCTTGAGCATCCAATCCTACGACTTACCATGTAAACCTTACCATGTATGGCATTTCACAAAATATAATAACAAATAAGAAATGTATGTGCGTAAATGTGTGTGTGTCTTCAACTTCTGGTTACGTATGAGAGTGTCAGTGTGTCCAAGGACTACTACTTGTTGTTTTGTCTAGGTAGGCACATGAGCTGCACAATGGAAAAATCCCAAGACACAGAGAAAGTCAGAAAGTGAAGCCCAAGAAATAAGAAAATATTTAACAGAACAGTACATGCATGTGGATAACCAATGCACAGCGAGGATAATAAAAGATTAGTTAGATGGCATACTCCTCATTTAACCCTTTGACGTGTACGATCACACTGGTGTGATCAGTCTTGGCTGGTCCTAGGAGCGTACGATCACACCGGTGTGATTAGAACGTTCAGTGCATCACGTGATCAACTGCCAAATTCAAATATGCTTGCGCGCTTTGGCTGGCGCTAAACCAGAGACGGACGCCCGCAGCACTTTTCATTTATCACATTTATGCAGTGTTTACAACCAAATAATGATTTTTTTTTAGGTTTCAGACATTTAAATACACATGAGAACTAACAAAACAATACATTTAGAGTTTGTAAAATACACTATGATGTCTATAGAAGTGGAAATATATGGAAGTAATTTAATGCCAAATGTTTTCGAAATAAAAAGCTTGTTGAATTGCACTAATTGAAAAAAAAATATGCATTACATTAGCTGTGCTTGCATTTTGATGCATTTTATTTTTAAGGCTTGAATTTTTATGGGCGAAATTCAACATGGTTGTATATTTTAAGCTGTGAATATTTCAATTAAAAATATTTCACACATATTTTCATTATTAAAAATTCAATAATTTATTTTCACCTTTCAGATTTCACTTCCAAAATATTAATTCTGTTTAAAAATACAACCTATAAAATTCGACTAGCAATTTTCAGTCCATTTTATTTCGCTTTACAAATTCGCTTCCACAAATTCAGTGGTTAAAATTCGGCAGAAAATTCAACATTTCACATCCGGGAACTGCAGGAAAAGCAGTAGAGTGCCGATGCATGATCTCTATATGCTGTTAGTCTTCTTCACCAGCAGGTGTCGCTAGTAAGTCATGTATGGCTAGTAAGTCATCATTCATTCATAAAAACGGATTTACAGAAATGGAGCAAGCGGTAAGTGAATGCGTGATGATTATCAGGGCCAGTATAAATGCAGAAAAGCTGATAAAGACACAAAAGCTGCATTTGTGATTCTTTATGGTTACCTGTGTAGGCTACATAAGCAGCTTTCTCTCCAGTGAACGAGATTATAACGTTATTCCCCGATGCTGGTGTACAGATCAAATGTTAAATCTTAGGTAGACATATATTTCTCTCTGTTGTTTAGTTTCCTCAACTTTATATAGCGGCGCTGTGTTGTAATACTAGGGTTTCCCTCATCCGTCATGGATTCAGCTGCCATCAGGACATATAAAAAGCTTAAAAGAGCTTAATGGACTCGTACAGTGATATAAAACACCAAACTCGCACCTCATTTGTGATGTAGGTTATACTATATAGGTTCCAAGAAAGCAGATACTCGCAAAGTTGTTTTGACGCTGAACGTTTGATATTCGCAAATTTAGGGACCGTCTCTAAAGTTACAACATTGGTATTCATGTTTCTACCTTCAATAGCGTTTAAAGAGAATGATTTACAGTCACAAAACCAACTGTAAAGTGTTCATCTAGGTCTCAGGTATAATGCAAACCTTTTAGATTTTTGATGTTTATTAAAATAAAATGTAACACTTTATATTAACTAGTTAATATGATCTAACAATGAACTGCACTTCTACAGCACTTATTAATCTTTGTTAATGATATTAATTCCAGCATTTACTAATACATTAAAATAAAGAGTTGTATTTGTTAACATTAGTTAATGCACTGTGAACTAACATGAACGATGAACTGCTGCATTAGTAACAAATGTATTGCTCATGGATAGTTCACGTTAGTTAATACATTATCAACCTTATTGTAAAGTGTTTCCAAATAAACTGTCAAATAATATGTAAATATTGCTATGTATTTCACTACTGTATGGGATCATACAAAAAAATGCCATAATTTAAATCTCAATAGCATGTGATGAGTATGATTTACAGTCACAAAACCAGCTGTAAACAGGGTTCCTACGCGGTTTGGAAAAGTATGGAAAAGTATGGAATTTGATTTGAGTAATTTCCAGGTCTGGAAAAGTATGGAAAAAAGAAATCAGAGTATGGAAAAATATTTGTGTTTCCAGACTATTGTCTTTATTCAGTTTTCTAATTTATTATACCTGCAAACTAGACACTTTACAGCAAAATTAGCTCTTTTGAATCAAAATACATAATTTATGTGAATCGTGTAGATCCGAAGAGGTTTTTTTCAGGGCGAGTGCGTGTCTCAGGATTCTCACAAGAATCGAAAATGGGCTACTTTCCCATAGACTGGAGTGAGTCGTGATCTTTCTTGGTGCTCTATGGCATGATAGATCGCTGTAGCTCTCGTGAACCAACCATCTCTTCCACTTTAGCACAAAATAAACATGATTGAACATCCGAAGGTATGTTGAAAGATAAAGTACAACTTACTGAAATCTGTATCACATGCAATCGATCAATCGTTGTTTCAACTGCAGAAAGGCATCAATAAAACAGCATGTAAAAATATCACATTTAGCCTACCTCAGAAAAGCCATTCAATGTCCAAAAACTCATTATTCAGCTACAAAAATGAACTTCAAGAGGAGCATTTTGCTAAATATATGCACTATAGGCTATTGCATATTCATTGTATTTGTACTTAACATGTGCTTCGATATTAAATGTATAAATCTGTTTCATGACAGCCACCATTTAAATGTTTAGGCCTAAAAAAAAAAAAAAAAAAAAAAAGAGTAGAAAATAATTGTCATTAAAAAGTTATATAAACTTCCTTATGTGTAATTTAGCCTATATGAAAGTAGCTTGCAAATCAGTTTTAATCTAATATTATAATGATGTACCAGCTGTGGTTCCTTGTATAATTTACAGCATTAGTTGAGAGAATTTTTTTTTCTTTGAGGAAATTTGCCATGTACCTGACCTGATAGGCCCCAAATGAATCAATATTGAATCGAAGATAATCAAATCAAAATCAAATTTTCAAAATCAAAATCAAGCAAGCTTCTGAATCAAAATCGCATTCAATTGTGAAATTTGTGCACACCCCTACACACCACCTTTACACCTCTTTTTACTTTGCAGATGTTTATAAACTTATGAATTTATAAAATATTACGGAAACTGATACTGCGCTTGTGTAGGCTACTCGTACTCGTAGGCTACTCTATAGAAATGTTTTGATACCAACAAATACTGACAACAGAACAGAATGGATAAATCAGAGAAGGATGTCTATGAAGTCAATGTGTCGAATTATTAGAATGTTAAACAAATTAAATATTTACGCCTATGTAGCGAGTGGTATGGTCAGAAAGGGAAACAAACTAAGTCACTACGCCAACCTTTTAAACAGAGAATATATTAGTACTTGTAGATTAATCCCCAGCAGAAGTCACACAGGAACGTAGTTTTAAGAAGAGAAGGGCCTAGGCGTGAATACTAAATACAAAACTTTATTTCAACAATCAAACACTGATTTAAAAATCACTAAAAGACTGTAAGACCCCTACTACAAACATGAAGCAGAGAAAACATAGAAAAGGAGACCGAGGCTTACCAATGGCAGAAAATCGTTTGGAAGGAGGTCTGGAAATTTGAGTCTGGTAAAGTATGGAATTTTGAAATGGAAAATGTGTAGGAACCCTGTGTAAAGTGTTCATAGGTGTCAGGTCGAACAGTGATGCGCCCTACTCTCTCTCTCTCTCTCTCTCTCTCACACACACACATATTCAAACACACACAACTTAAAATACTTTTTACTTTTTTTTTACACATTCATCACACAATTTGTTCTACTTTGTTAATTTTATTTTTCCTGCTCATATGCTTTAGCAACAACGTAAAATTTGTATAAGCAGGATAATATATGAGCAGGAAAATAAAAATGAACCAAGTAGAACGAACTGTGTGATGAATGTCTAAAAAAAATAAATAAATAAAAAAAAGGATATGTGTATGTAGGCTACTTTGAGTGGGGTGTGTTTGAATATGTATGTGTATGTGCGTTTACAAGAGTTTGTGTGAGTTCAGGTGTGTGTGTGTGTGTGTGTGAGAGAGAGAGAGAGAGAGAGAGTAGGGCACATCACTGTTCGACCTGAGACCTAGATGAACACTTTACAGTTGGTTTTGTGACTGTAAATCATTCTCTTTAAACGCTATTGAAGGTAGAAACATGAATACCAATGTTGTAACTTTAGAGACGGTCCCTAAATTTGCGAATATCAAACGTTCAGCGTCAAAACAACTTTGCGAGTATCTGCTTTCTTGGAACCTATATAGTATAACCTACATCACAAATGAGGTGCGAGTTTGGTGTTTTATATCACTGTACGAGTCCATTAAGCTCTTTTAAGCTTTTTATATGTCCTGATGGCAGCTGAATCCATGACGGATGAGGGAAACCCTAGTATTACAACACAGCGCCGCTATATAAAGTTGAGGAAACTAAACAACAGAGAGAAATATATGTCTACCTAAGATTTAACATTTGATCTGTACACCAGCATCGGGGAATAACGTTATAATCTCGTTCACTGGAGAGAAAGCTGCTTATGTAGCCTACACAGGTAACCATAAAGACACTGAATTAAACATAAATGCAGCTTTTGTGTCTTTATCAGCTTTTCTGCATTTATATTGGCCCTGATAATCATCACACATTCACTTACCGCTTGCTCCATTTCTGTAAATCCGTTTTTATGAATGAATGATATACATACTTACTAGCCGTGATCTGGTCTTAAACAGCCGCTAGCGACACCTGCTTGTGAAGAAGACTAACAGCAGATGGAGATCATGCATCGGTACTCTACTGCTTTTCCTGCAGTTCCCGGATGTGAAATGTTGAATTTTCTGCCGAATTTTAACCACTGAATTTGTGGAAGCGAATTTGTAAAGCGAAATAAAATGGACTGAAAATTGCTAGTCGAATTTTATAGGTTGTATTTTTAAACAGAATGAATATTTTGGAAGTGAAATCTGAAAGGTGAAAATAAATTATTGAATTTTTAATAATGAAAATATGTGTGAAATATTTTTAATTGAAATATTCACAGCTTAAATATACAACCATGTTGAATTTCAGCCCATAAAAACTCAAGCCTTAAAATACAATGTATCTAAATGCAAGCACAGCTAATGTAATACATATTTTTTTCAATTAGTGCAATTCAGTAAGCTTTTTATTTCAAAAACATTTGGCATTAAATTACTTCCATAGAAATAACAACACTTTCCATAATAATTAGACCACATGTTTTATTCATATCAGATACACATTGTGAAAGTAACTTAAAAGCTTACTCTATTCTTCCTCAGTTCACCGACTCACTTTCATGTATTTTGGGAGAAGTGGATAAATTCACGGGTTGTAAATCTAACAGATCCGATTCTCTGTGTGGCACAAACTAACATGGCAGTGCCCATCGCGCATGCAGCTCAACTAACGCGATCATTATAAAGCAAAACACATCCATTTGGTTTGCACATTGATTGTGTGATATCAACTGGCTCGCCTTCATGGTTTAAAATGGAAATATTATCAATATTGCCACATGGCATTTTTCTTCATCACCAGTTGCCCCCAACACACACACCTCAACAGTCAAATGTCTCCCATGGGGCCAACTAAAGCTAGAGAGGACAGATTTGGCTGTGGCTAACTTACACAGAAGAGATTTTCTTGTTCAGCACATGAAGATGAACTACTTCATTTCAGACTGTGGTGATGTGGTTTCTCCACTGCATGGATCTTCATGTGTATCTTCAGGTGACTTTTAATAGAGAAACTCTTTCCACACTGATCACATGTGTGCGGCTTCTCTCTGCTGTGAATCATCTCATGTCTTTTCAGATGTCCTAACCGACTGAATCTCTTGTCACAGTGTGAACACTTGTAAGGTTTTTCTCCAGTGTTGATCATCTCGTGCGTTTTCAGTGTTCCTAAATGACTAAATCTCTTGTCACAGTGTGAACACTTGTAAGGTTTTTCTCCAGTGTGGATCCTCTCATGTGTTTTCAGTGTTCCTAACTGACTGAATGTCTTGTCACAGTGTGAACACTTGTAAGGTTTTTCTCCAGTGTGAATTCTCTGGTGCTGTTTTAAATGTTCAGCTGTATTAAACATCTTCTCACACTCAAAGCACATGTACTCTCTCACACCAGTGTGTGTTTTCTGATGTTTATGTAAATTTTGCAGCCGTGAAAAACTCTTTCCACATAAATAACATGAATATGGCTTCTCCTTTGTATGAACTGTCAGGTGTCTCTTCAGCTTTGATGACCCAACAAATGTTTTGCCACATCGATCGCATGTGTGTGGCTTCTCTCCAGTGTGAACTCTCATGTGATCCTTTAGATGTACTTTTCGTATGAAGCTCTTCCCACAATGATCACATGTGAACGGTCTCTCTCCAGTGTGGATCATCATGTGTTCTTTAAGGTTTGTAGATTCACTGAAGCTCTTCCCACATTGATCACATGTGTGTGGCTTCTCTCCGGTGTGAACTCTCATGTGATGCTCAAGATATTGTTTTACTGAGAAACTCTTCCCACATTGATCACATGTGAACGGCTCTCCAGTGAACTCTCATGTGAACATCAAGACTTTGTTTGGTTGATAAACTCTTCCCACACAGATCACATGTGAACGGCTTCTCTCCAGTGTGAATTCTCATGTGAATCTAAGACTTTCTTTGTATGTGAACTCTTCCCACATTGATCACATGTGAACGGCTTCTCTCCAGTATGAACTCTCATGTGAACATCAAGACTTTGTTTGGTTGTGAAACTCTTTTCACACTGAGTGCAAGTGAAAGATTTATTGGCTCTTCTTTTTTTTAAAAAATGTCTTTTTAGTCTTTGAGCGACTCAAAGGTTTTTCTCCAGGTTTGTCATGATGTTTCTCCTCCACTTCACTCAGATCCTCACTCTCCTCCTTCACTTCCATCAGCTCTGAAATCAAAGAAAAAAAGGTAATTTAATTTCCAGTACATCAAAATATTTAAAGAGAGAAATGAGAAATGTGAAGTGAAAGGTCGTAAAATTGAGCCTTGCTGTGATGGACAACTGCTATAAAACATTTTGATCATTTTTATGCATTTGTATTTTCATAAATTAATTGCATTAAGATTAATCAACCAATTGTAAAGAGCCACCTGTCGTCCCAACGGCAGAATCTAGCGGTCTCGGTGAAGGTATAATGTGTTTTTTTTTTTTTTAGCGCTCCTGTGAAGTTCACCTAATTTTAGAATTTAGTTTCAATTTTACTTTAACTCTACGCTTAATCTGAGTCCAATATCGAATGGTATTAAATTTAGATTTACTAAATTAAGACAATACGCACTGAATGGAGATCTTCTGGATACAGAATTTGCCAAATAGCTGCTCTGCCACCTTTCCTTAAATAATTCTTAATAATTCATTATAAATAATATTAAGAAAATAAAGTAAACATTGCTCTGAAATATAGTATTCCCCATTCATTTCCTATGGTGCTGATTTTTGTCCACAAAGGACCAATTAAGGAGTTTTTTAACCATTTAATCAGGGGGAGAGGAAGGGATGAGGGAGAGGAAGGGATGAGGGAGAGGGAGGGGTGCACAGATAATAGAGGAGAAAAGAGTCCTGTGTTCTTTACTCAATTATTATATTTAAAAAATTAGAGCATGTTTCTGTAGTGAGAACTATTAAATATATTTGATCAATGACAAAAATATCTAATGTGATATTAACAGCATTATTTTGACATCAACTTTTAGACTGATATTTAATTTATTTTCCTAAAACTGTGTAATTATCAAGGGCCGGTCACACTAGACTTTTCCTTCCACTGACTTCCATTCATACACATGTGAATGTGGGACACCAGAAACACAAGATCAAGTGAAGTTTGCAGTAAAGTGGAGTAGATTGTATTTTTTAACATTTTGAAATTATTATTATTTGTTATTTATGTTTTTAAAGAGAATCACGGAGTGTGACATCATATCATGATCGTTTCAGCGTCTGTAGAAAGTTCACATGCTCAAAGTCTAGACTGACTGCATCTTTAAATGTGTTATTATCAGTGTCCTTCATGATTCACTCAACCCTGTTACTTCTGACATGATTTTCCTGCTTTCAAAAACACCCAGGAAGTGACATCATCTAGACTCTGTCTACAGCATGATGGGAGGACAAGAAAATAATCTCAATCCATTGTTTCAGTTTTTACACAAATTAATGACTGCATTCATCAACCCTGTTACCAAAGTTACTGTAAGAAGAGATTTTGCTCAAGTTACACTTACAACCCTGTCAGCCAATCTGGAAAGTTACTTTACGTTTATTCCTAAAAATAACAATGTTGTAAACTATATTGAAAATGCCTAAATTCTGGAAACACTCTTGCAAACTGTGAAGCAGATATTACAATAATGTAAAATAAATATTTAGTTTGATCTGATGTTGACAATCATTATGAAAGTTTCTCAGACTTCCCTTTACTGAGCTTTTGTTAGAAAAGAACATTATGTCTCATTTCATACTTCAACTGTTTTTCTCAATGTGCAGAAGTGCTAGAATCTTTCTATCATGAATGTTGTTCAGCATCATGAATGAATGAAGAATAAACACCAACCTCTTTGTTCATCAGTATCTTCAGTGTGTTTCATTCTGCAGGGTTCTGGATCACTCATGTTCTCACTGTCCTCTTTAATAAACTCAGTCTTTGCAGATTTCAGCTCTTCCTGATGCTCTGATGCTCATCTGATGGGAATATTCCTGCTTTTATTGGAGAACTGCTGTGGGAGGAGCTTCACTGATGATGTGTGTGATGTGGGAGGGGCTCACTTATGATGTGCGTAATGTGGGAGGAGCCTCACTTATGATGTAAGTAATGTGGGAGGAGCTTCACATGTGAATTGCAGTGGGCGTGGCTTCATTTACTGAAATGCAGATTGGTTGGAGGAGCTGCTCTGTCAAAATCCAAAATATATCAGTTACTGTGTTTAAATGTACAAAAGCCATTTTTAATAGAAAACCCATTAAATCCAAGTGTCTATTTTAATGTTTCAAATTATTTTAGTGAAAATGTTTTAATGTTCCATCATTTAGTGTAACAGATATATTTATGTACAAATGAAACAACAGTTATTTTGATCAGTATTAATAAAATATATAATAAAATAATAAGAGATCATACTAAATGCAATTATATTTTAAATGATTAAAAACTTCTTGCTTACAAATTAGTGAAATCTAGTGGTTTGAAGGAAAGTGGATAAAAGTATAAAGATTTAAAAAGACAATTAAAGAGTATTTTTGGGCTTCACTGTGATCCTTAAATACAGTGTTTGAATGTCAGAAAATGATTCTTGTTCTAAATACTGACAAGATGTTTTTTTCTTTCTTTCTTTCTTTTTTCTTTCTTTCTTTTCTTTCTTTCTTCTTTCTTTCTTGCTATATTAACCCCTTTTATATTTGACTTCTAAACTAATTTCATTAATCATTTATATCCGTCTATTGTAAAACAACTGATACTAATACAGAACTTTTTTTGTTTCTAATTCTAACTTTATTCTGTTTCTTCGTTAAAATAATTACATATCTCTAGAAAAGTAGTAAATAACTGTAAGAAAAACAGAAATAAACACACTTATTTATAGTCATCAAATCCCCTCAGTCTGTTGACAGCAATGAAATGAGCTTTAAGTGTCAATTTACAGCAGATCTGAAGACATCAGCATAATAAATGAGGTGAAAACAGGAACTATTGACATGAAATAAAGAGTGTTTTCAGCAGTTTCTCTGTTAATATTGATGATCCTCAGACTATCAACACTCATTCAACAAGACATTCAGATCATCTCATTTTATTCTGAGTGTTTGCTGTTAGAAACTGATTATTTGAGTCAGGATATATGAGATTAGACCATATTATTAGACCTGTTATTTCTCATAATTTGACATGGACAATAACAGAAAAACCAAACATTAATGACACTCATATTCATCAACCACTGCTTTATAACTATAAATTAACTATAACTATGAAACATTGTATGATTTTATAATAACAACATTCATTGTGATAAAGGCAAGGCAATTTTATTTGTATAGCACATTTCATACACAATGGTAATTAAAAGTGCTTTACATAATGAAGAACCTAATACATAATAATAAAGAAATAGAAATAACAGTAAAAACAGTTAATTCCGCTATCTGGATGGAAGAGCTAGGAAGTTTCAGGGAGCTTTTTGTTTTCCATCAGAGCAGATCTAAATCACATGTCAGGACCACTGTCTAGCTCTACCTATGGAAGCACTTTTAACTGATACACAAAGTTTCATTCTCTTCAACATCTCAAACTGTGCCACACAGCCCCAGTCCCCCTTTTGGAGATATCTTAACTATGCAATGCAGTTGAAATTCCCCCTTTGGAAAGTGTCCTGACTATAAACCCCTTCCAAGTACCACAGAGTCAGATAGCCCAACCATCATGGTTTGTCTCCTTATCCAAATTTCACAAATGCTTTCTTCCTTATTCTCCCAGCTCTTTCAGACAGACTGACAGCAATATTTAATAAAGTAATTAGATTTCTAACATGTAACACACCCTACTGGAAAGATCTTACTTAGAGAAGAACTGATCTTGTTTTCAGTACTGGAATTTCTGTAATTAAACTTACATTCAAAACAAAATGATAAATTGGAGTATAAAAATTCATAAATAAATTAATAAATAAAATGCATGGTCAAATGGAGAACATAAATAACATGGTAGTCTAATTTTGCATAAAGGTTAGCATTCATAGTAAACTACAGTTTTAAATGGTTTGTGTTATTAAATTGTTACAAGATCTCCCAGTCTAGGGTTGGGAGACTGTAACGTGATTAAATTAAACCAAAAGGGAGAAACATAAATTGAAAAATTTAGAGGATTCCCTTTAGTCCTCTGCCCCGGAAATGTGAATCAAGGCAGGAAAAATGGTCAAGGAAAATTGAATCAAATAATCTTCAGGTGACAGACTAGTCAAAACAACAAACAAAATTATTACTTACTATTGCCCTTTCTCTAGCTCAGCATTCCTGTTCAATTCAGCAATGGGCAGAATCTCAGATTTTGAACAGTTAATGGAATATCCTGATCCTTTACCAAAATGGTTTAACAGATTATGAACTGACAGAAGTGATGAAGATGGGTTTGTGATATATAAAATATTGTTGTCCACATTCAAACTTATTTTATGATGGTAATGTGTTGATTTGATTCCATATATGTTATGTGATTGTCTTATTGCAGCTACCAAGAGTTGAATGAAAAGTGCAAAGAGTAGCAGTAACAGTGGGCAGCCTTGTCTGGTACCTCTTTTTAAGTAAAATTGATTTGATATAATACCATTAGTTATGACCGATGCTGTTTGTGTATTATAGAGTGTTTTAATCCAGCTGATGAAATATGATTTAAAACCAAAGTGACTGAGTGCAGCGAAAAGAAAGGACCATTCTACCCTATCAAATGGCTTTTCTGCATCTAAAGATACAATCATAAATGGTGGTCTGTGCATTTGAGGAATTGTTATAGAAATCAACTATACTTTTAAACCTTCTGGTATTTTCTGAAGAGTGTCTCCCTTTTATGAAGCCAGTCTGGTCAGAGTGTATCATGATTTATATCACAGACTGTAGTCTTCCCACCAGTGCTTTACTAATTATTTTAAATCAACATTAATCAATGATTTTGGATGATAGTTGGAACAATGGGTGTGATCCTTGTTTGGTTATAGAATGAGAGAAATGTAAGCAGTATTCATATGTTGCTGTATTATTCCATTCCTTTTTCATGAATTTTGCATAGAGTTTTAAGAAACATAGGAGAGATCAGTGGACAAAACTGATTATATAAAACTCTGCTGGGAAGCTGTCTGGTCCAGGTGATTTGTTATTTGGTAGGCAATGGAGTGCTTTTGTGATTTCTTGGATGGATAAAGTTTTTTTGTAATTGATGATTGTGTGGGTGATACCTGAGGCAATGAGACACCCCTCAGAAAAGATTCTATTTTAATGATGCATTTTTGTCCATAGAGTAGTGATTTGAGTAATATAACCTAAATAAATCATTTGTTTCAGATGGATTTTGAGTTATAATGCTGGAGTGATCCTTTATAGATTTTTCAGTTTGCTGCTTTAGTTATTGTTTTGGTTATATGTTTGAATGGGTAGGTCTCTATAGCTCAGCATTCCAGTTCACTTTAGCAATGGGCAGAATCTCATATTTTGAGCAGTTAATGGAATATCCTGATCCTTTACCAAAATAGCATTGTCTTTCAATAGAGCAGTTTTATAGTCTTTTCTCATATATCCTGACTCAAACAATCAGTTTCTAACAGCAAACACTCAGAATAAAGTGAGATGATCTGAATGTCTTGTTGAATGAGTGTTGATAGTCTGAGGATCATCAATATTAACAGAGAAACTGCTGAAAACACTCTTTATTTCATGTCAATAGTTCCTGTTTCCACCTCATTTATTATGCTGATGTCTTCAGATCTGCTGTAAATTGACACTTAAAGCTCATTCCATTGCGGTCAACAGACTGAGGGGATTTGATGACTATAAATAAGTGTGTTTATTTATATTTTTCTTACAGTTATTTACAGCTTTTCTAGATATCTGCCATTATTTTAATGAAGAAACAGAATAAAGTTAGAATTAGAAACAAAAAAGTTCTGAATTAGCATCAGTTGCTTTACAATAGATGGATATAAATGATTAATGCAATTAGTTTAAGGGTCAAATATAAAAGGGGTTATTATAGCAAACAAAAGAAAGAAAGAAAGAAAGAAAGAAAGAAAGAAAGAAAGAAAGAAAACATTTTATCTGGTATTTTTACAAGAATCAATTTTTGACATTCAAACACTGTATTTAAGGATCACAGTGAAGCCCAAAATACTCTAATTGTCATTTTAAATCTTTATACTTTACCACTTTCCTTCAAACCACTAGATTTCACTCATTTCACTCAGCAAGAATGTTTTAATAATTTAAAATATAATTAAATTGAGTATGATCTCTTATTATTTTATATACTTTCTTAAGTACAGGTCAAAATAACTGTTGTTTCAATTGTACATAAATATATCTGTTACACTGAATGATGATGACACATTGAAACATTTTGTTTTCACTAAAGTAATTTGAACCATTAAAATAGACACTTGGATTTAATGGGTTTTCGATGTAAAATTGGTTTTGTACATTTAAACACAGTATCTGACATATTTTTGATTTTGGCAGAGCAGCTCCTCCAACCAATCTTCAGTTCAGTAAATGAAGCCACGCCCACTGCAATTCACCAGTGAAGCTCCTCCCACATCACTCACATCATCAGTGAAGCTCCTCCCACAGCAGTTTATCAATAAAAGCAGGAATATTCCCATCAGACGAGCATCAGAGCATCAGGAAGAGCTGAAATCTGCAAATACTGAGTTTATTAAAGAGGACAGTGAGAACATGAGTGATCCAGAACCCTGCAGAATGAAACACACTGAAGATACTGAAGAACAAAGAGGTTGGTGTTTATTCTTCATTCATTCATGATGCTGAACAACATTCATGATAGAAAGATTCAAGCACTTCTGCACATTTAGATACACAGTTAAACTATGAAATGAGAGATAATGTTCTTTTCTAACAAAAGCTCAGTAAAGGGAAGTTTGAGAAACTTTCATATTGATTGTCAACATCAGATCAAACTAAATATTTATTTTACATTATTTCAATATTTGCTTCACAGTTTGCAAGAGTGTTTCCAGAATTTAGGCATTTTCAATATAGTTTACAACATTGTTATTTTTAGGAATAAACTGTAAATGTTTGAAGTAAATGAACTTTCCAGAATGGCTGACAGGGTTGTAAGTGTAACTTGAGCAAAATCTCTTCTTACAGTAACTTTGGTAACAGGGTTGATGAATGCAGTCATTCATTTGTGTAAAAACTGAGACAATGGATTGAGATTATTTTCTTGTCCCATCATGCTGTAGAGAAAGCCCAGATGATGTCATTTCCTGGGTGTTTTTGAAAGCAGGAAAATCATGTCAGAAGTAACAGGGTTGAGTGAATCATGAAGGACACTGATGATAACACATTTAAAGATGCAGCCAGTCTAGACTTTGAGCATGTGAACTTTCTACAGAAACTGAAACGATCATGATATGATGTCACACTCCGTGAATCTCTTTTAAAACATAAATAACAAATAATAATCATTTCAAAATGTTAAAATATACAATCTACTCCACTTTATACTGCAAACTTCACTTGATCTTGTGTTTCTGGTGTCCCACATTCACATGTGTATGAATGGAAGTCAGTGGAAGGAAAAGTCTAGTGTGACCGGCCCTTAATAATTACACAGTTTTAGGAAAATAAATTAAATATCAGTCTAAAAGTTGATTTCAAAATATGGCTGTTAACATCACATTAGATATTTTTGTCATTGACCAAATATATTTAATAGTTCTTACTACTATTGATATTTTTTAGAAATAAATAATTTCTCAGTTTCCTACTTTGTCTTTTCCTTATATCATGGTCATATTTGTCTGTAAGCGTATTTTGTAAAGTTTCTCTCAACATAAATAGTTTTTAAAACATCCTTAGAGGTTAAGTTCATTACAACAATGTTTTATAGATTTCAGTCTATATGCAGCCATTGAGGACTACAGCCATAGAGTGGATATTGATATTTTTATACATCATATGTCACCAAAGTCACCACATTTTTTAGGTTTTGGCTGTCTGGTCTTACTGGAATCTAGCGAGTTTTAGCTAGTTTTATTTTATTTTGATGTACTGAAAATTAAATGAATCTTTTTTTCTTTAATTTCAGAGCTGATGGAAGTGAAGGAGGAGAGTGAAGAACTGAATGAAGTGGAGGAGAAACATCATGACAAACCTGGAGAAAAACCTTTGAGTCGCTCAAAGACTGAAAATACATTTTTAAAGAAAAGAAGTGCCGAGAAATCTACAACCTGCACTCAGTGTGGAAAGAGTTTCACAACTAAATATAGTGTTGATCGTCACATGAGAGTTCATACTGGAGAGAAGCCGTTCACATGTGATCAATGTGGAAAGAGCTTCGCAAACAAACGTAATCTTGATCGTCACATGACAGTTCATACAGGAGAAAAGCCGTTCACATGTGACCAGTGTGAGAAGAGTTTCACACAAAAAATACATCTTAAGAGACACATGTTGATCCACACTGGAGAGAAGCCATTCAATTGTGTTCAATGTGGAAAGAGTTTCACAAACAAACATCATCTTGAGATTCACATGAGAGTTCATACTGGAGAAAAGCTGTTCACATGTGATCAGTGTGAGAAGAGATTCTCAAGAAAACAAAGTCTTGTTCGTCACATGATAGTTCACACCGGAGAGAAGCCGTTCACATGTGATCAGTGCGGCAAAACATTTATTGGGTCATCAGACCTGAAGAGACACCTGAGAGTTCATACGAAGGAGAAGCCACATTCATGTTCTGTGTGTGGAAAGAGTTTTTCACTGCTGCAATATTTACATGCGCATCAGAAAACACACACTGCTGTAAAGGATCTTGTGTGCTTTAAGTGTGAGAAGATGTTTACTACAGCAAACTGTTTAAGACAGCACCAGAGAATTCACACTGGAGAAAAGCCATACAAGTGTTCACACTGTGACAAGAGATTCAATCAGTCATCAAATCTGAAAACACATGAGATGATCCACACTGGAGAAAAACCTTACAAGTGTTCACACTGTGACAAGAGATTCAATACGTTATCATATCTGAAAACACATGAGAGGATTCATACTGGAGAGAAGCCGCACACGTGTGATCAGTGTGGAAAGAGTTTCTGTACTAAAAGTCACCTGAAGATACACATGAAGATCCATGCAGTGGAGAAACCACATCACCACAGCTCAGAAGAGACACAGAGAGAAAAATTTCTCCTCTCCACCTATAGTTGGCGCTGTTGTTCTGTGTCTGCTGTTGAATTATCCAGGTTGTGGATGAGGAGCGACCCCTGATGTGATTGTGTACATACAGTAGTACATAGTTCAGTGCTATATAAATGCTTCATTCATTCATTTATTCATAGTTAGCCATTTCTCAATATGCGTTATTGTCTGTTCTTGTGAAATTCATCAGTTGCTGCCCAAGATCTGATCTAATTCAAAGTTCACATCTAGCCAAAGAGAAATTTTCATATCCCCGTATGTGTTTGTGGAATTACAAATTTAAGAATCTGTTTAAGATCTGCGGATCCTACATCCTGACCATTTGGCAGGACAAGCTCAAGAGACAGCAGTGCCTTTGTCTCTATGATAATGTAAAGGTATGGGTGATACTGTCAGACTGATTGGATTAGCACCTATGCATTTGAATGACACATTTATGTTGATTAGATCATGGCTGGGAAATGTAGGTAATGATCTGATTCCTGTACTGCATTTGCATCCTTTGTTTAGATTGTCCACACCTCTACTCTATGTATCCCTCCCCCTTGAATGTATATGAACTACCAAGTCACTGCCTTAGTTAGATTTTCGATGACCACAGCAATGCACAGTGTGTTTCTCAATAAAGAGTAAACTTCTGCTTCAAGAGATCCCAAAGTCTCCTGGTCTATGCTTCTGAGATTTCCAACATGTTCTTGATCCGCCCCTTTTATCGAGTCTTACAGTCTTACCTCGGCTAGTACTCTGTACACTCTGTAGTGGTTAAACATGAGATATAATTCATCTTTTGTATATATAACAGGTGATCTTTGGTCATGAATCTATAATTTGTTGAAGTGAAAGTGAAGTTTCATTACTTTATATATTTAGGCTATTTAACTTTGTAGCCTACTGGAGCACTGACTTTGTACGTTTGACTGAATTGTTTGCTTTATTTCTTATTGTAGCTTCTTATACCTTTTGCTTAAACTTTTATAATGGTTATTACTGATCATTAAAACTGACATTTAACAAAAAGAAACAGTGTTTTGTTTTATGTTTGCAGACTATATGCACATATTACCTGAACCACATATGTGTTGTCCTTCCACGGTTGTTACGTTTACGTGTTTGTTGGTAGTTTTGGTTTGCCTTTCTTGCCCCACATCCAGATTTATCAGTTTTGCCTGGATTTACTTTTATTTAATCAGTTTGTGCTATGAAAAGCATGTAAAATAATGAAAATAATTAAACTATATAGAAAAAGTCTATCACATGTCATTTTACTTAAACAATTTGAATAAACAAATCTGTGAATAAATTTCTGGGAGAAATGGTTTCTCCCAAGATTTTTTTCTCTCCATTTTAACACCTATTTGTCACCTGTTTGAGTTTGGGTTCCTTGCCACTGTCACCTTTGGCTTGCTTAGTTGGGGACACTTGACATTTGATTTGACATTTGATAACAGTGCTTTGATCTGCCTGCATTGACACTATTCTCTAAGAGCTGCTGTGCAGCCAAATCTATTTCAGTTATCAATGTAAAGCTTCTTTGACACAATCTGCATTGTAAAAAGTGCTATATAAATAAAAGTGACTTGACTTGACTTCTGGGCAAGTTTAGGCATATAGTATTATCAAAATAAATGAAGATTATCATAGAATGGTCAGTTGAAGTACTTATGAACTGGGAATAAAAACAAACTGAACATGCACAAAACTACTCATGTAAATTAGTTTCCTAAAGTAATTTAAGGAGGAGCGAGCCCATCAAATCTTCCAATCAACAGCCAGAGTATATAAGTAGCTGCTTACCTCTCTTCAGTCTCAGCCGTTCCAGCATCCCTCCACCTTCATCTCAGGTACCTTGCCCTATGTAATCATATCCTATATTTATTCACTGTGGGGGGTATATCAGAGCTTGAATTGAAACTGCTTCATCGAGCCCCTCCTCAGTGGACAGCAAGCCTAATTAGCTAACCTAATACCCTAAAGATTATATGGGCAAACAAACTTGTTAAATATCTATTGGTATTATTTTTTTCTATCAAAAAAGCGAATGACACCTGACACTTGCGCAAGAGTTCATGTTATTTGAATCAGAATAAAAAGCAGTCCCAAGGTTGTGTGTGAAAACAAAGCTTTAGACGTCACAGATCACATGGTTATAGTAAAAAGAAATCAAGGTCTGATACAGTGCTTCACTATTAGATGTTTAGTTTTTTTGATAAAAGCTTCAGTTTTAAAAGTCACATCAATAACTTGTATTATGTTTGTTTCAATAAATGTTTACTGTGCTTGGATTATACTCTCATCCTCTGAAACAGCCACGGTTACAAATAGATCAAACTGTGTTGAAGTGAATCTTCTGCAGGTGAATCATGATGATTGTGAATGTGTTTTTCAGTGAGGAATGAAACTGCAGGTGAGCTTTAGCTGATAAACATTTGTCTAATTCACTAATAAAACACTGATTCATGTCTGATTCAGACTCACTTCAGTTTGAATGTGAACAGGCATTTGTTTCTGTCATATTGTCTGATATATGTGATCATTGTGTGTTTAGACATGTTCTGAATGAAGTAACATGTCTCTCCAGCTCTCAGGTCAAACATTAAAACATTTCATTCTGATATTGATTGATCATTGTTATTGTCACAGAGACGAACTCCGTGGTTCCCTCCTCTGACCATCGGAGGGAGCCTTCTCCAAATACTAACTCCTTAGACTGCCTGTCACACTACATTTCCCATAAGCCCATGCCTTGGACTGATTACTGCACAGCTGTTCCCAATAACCTGGACCCACTTACACCACACATGATCGCGAAGTCTTGTTTTGCCATGGTGAACATTACCGAGCGTTATCTTACTGTCTGATTACCTGTTGCTGATTCTGCTGTTACCCGTTATCGACCCTTTGCTGCCTGCCTTTGACTCTTGCCTGTTCTACTGATTCTGTGTTATCTGCCAGCCCTGACCATCTGCCTATTCCCTGTATACCTGTTTGCCCCTGTCTGACCCTGCCTGTATGACCACAAGTGTTATTAATAAAGCATGCAAATGGATCCCTGCCAGAGTGATGATTCCTTACAGAAAACTTTGCCAGCACAAGATCCAGCTGCTTTCACTCACCTGTGTGCTTCTACATCTGCCCAAGCCAATCAACTCGCTGCCCATCAGCATCAGCTTAACCGCCTGACTAATCTCAAGGAACTGGTGAGAGCCCTGCAAGGCGTCCAGCCCGTGATGACAGCGGCGTCTCCACCACCTGTTGCGGCTGCCATTACCCACACTGCAGGCACGCTGTCACCACCGAATCCGCGCCTCTCGTTCCCTGAAAAGTTCGATGGCAATCCTACCAGATGTAAGGGTTTCAATCTGCAATGTTCGCTCTTCATTAATCAACAACCCGCCATGTATTCAACTGATACTGGTAAGATCGTTCTAATCTGTTCCTTATTTACGGGGAGGGCTTTGGATTGGATAACGGCTGTGTGGAATGATGACAGCTCTGCTTTTCCCAGCTATGAATATTTCCTTCAGAGATTTAAAGAAGTGTTTGATCACCCCAGTGATGGGAGGGGAGCTGGTAACCGGCTGATGGAATTAACACAGGGACGTCAAACTGCAGCTGAATACGCTCTCGCCTTCTGCACACTTGCGGCTCAAACTAAATGGGTGAGTGATACACTAAAGACATGCTTCAGAAGAGGTTTAACTCATGAGTTACAAACAGAGCTGGCCTGTTGCGATAATGGCAAGAGTCTGGATCAGTTTATTGAGCTTGCTATACAGGTTGACAACCTCATCCACTCAAGCAGGGCAGGACAAAGAGATGCAACATTCGTACTCAATCACCTGTTGAACCTGAAATCACCGAACCCATGCAGGTGCCTATCATTTATCTGAAGAGGAGAGAAGCCGTCGTTTAACTCAGCGCCTGTGCTTGTATTGTGGCAATCCTGGACATGTGAGAAATAACTGTCCTGTTCGCACCCATCCCGAGAATCCACGATCAGTGAGTGATGCCAACCCCTATTATTCTGCAGATACATGTGTCAATGTACCCATAACCTTGATATATGACTGGAGGCGAGTGCCCTACTGGATTCCGGGGCTGCGGGAAATTTTATGACCCAGAGTTATGCCGAACAACATCAGATTCCATTAATTCCCTGCTCTTTTTCTCTAACAGTGGAGGCGATAGACGGACAACCTCTGGGCACGGGTGTCAGGGTTCTGTCACTTCAGTTTTGTTTATTTCTTGGTTTTGTGACAGAGCTCTGACACTCCTGTTCTTGTCGTGTTTTTGTGTGAGCGTACGGTCTCGAGTGTTCTCGGGGCTGTGCGCTCTCTTGTCTGCGTGCCTTGTTTCATGTTGGGAGCGTGACGTTCGGATCCCGGCACTCGTGTCTAGTTTGGTTTCGGTTTCGTGTCGGGATTCGGACACTCGCGCTCCCAGTCCTGTCTTTATTGTGAGCGCACGGTTTGTGTGTACTTTCACTTGCCGTGCGCTCTTGTCTCTTGTTTTGTGTAGCACGCGGTTATTTCCACCTGCCGCATGCTTTCATGTTGTGTTTTTGTCTTGTGTTGTGTAGCACGCAGTCTGTGTTTCACGGGCTGCGTGCTCTCATGTTGTCTTGTTTTGTGTGAACACGTGGCTTATGAGTTTTTCATAGTCACGTGTTCGTGTCTCGTCTTGTGTAAGCACATGGCTTGTGATTTGTCTTCATCGGCCATGTGCTTGTGTCTTTGTTTTGTTTGTTGTGAGCACATGGCTTGTCATGTGTTTCTTTGTGCCATGTGCTCTCATGTCTATTGTCTTGACCCCGCCCACCTTGTTACCTGATTATTGGTTGATTTGCCCCACCTGTCCTCCCTCATTACCTGCCTCATTTGCTCTCCTATTTATTCTCCTTGTGTTTGCAGTCCTGTGCTGGTTCGTTGTCGTTTATTCTGTCGTGTTTTCATCAAGCCAAGTCAAGTCTAGTCAAGTCCTGTTTTTTTGTCAAGTCTGTTTTCCCCCACGGGGTAGTTTTTGTTGTGTTTTTGTTTTATTTTTTTATTATTAATAAAAGCCCTTATCTTCCTGCATACTGAGTCCTCGCTCCTTCCACCCACCCAACCTGACAACGGGACACGTTAAAGCCATAACTCAATCCATCTTCATGCAAACAGGCATATTTCACACAGAAAAATTCAATTCCATGTTCTCCCTACCTCTACGTCATCCATCATCCTGGGGCTGCCATGGCTACGCAATCACAATCCTCACATCTGCTAGCGAGAGGGGCAAATCATTCACTGGAACTCAAACTGTCTGGCAAAATGTCTGAATAACCCATCTCCTCTGTATGTCAGATCCATTCAAGCAACGGAACCCAGCGAAGCCGATGCACCCATCTCGGAACAGTCACTTCCTGCAGAATATCACAATCTCTCACTATCCTTCAGTAAGGTACGTGCCTCACAATTACCTCCTCACTGTCCTTATGACTGCGCTATTGACTGATTCCAGGAACCACACCTCCCAAGGGTTGCATCTTTCCTCTATCTCAACCGGAGTCGGAGTCAATAAAGAAGTACATAGAGGAGGAACTGGCTAAAGGCTGCATCCACCCCTCAACATCTCCGGCTTCCGCTGGCTTCTGCTTCGTGGGGAAAAAGGATGGAGGACTACATCCCTGCATAGATTATCGTGGATTAAATGAAATCACTATCAAGTTTTTGTACCGGCTTCCTCTGGTCCCTGCGGCTTTGGAGCAACTTCGCACTGCCCGCTACTTCACCAATCTCGACCTGCGCAGTGCTTACAACTTGATCTGTATCAAGGAAGGAGACAAGTGGAAGACTGCCTTCTCTGCAGCGACTGGGCACTATGAATACCTCGTCATGCCCTTCGGCTTGGTCAATAGTCCGTCCGTTTTCCATTCATAAATGACATGTTCAGAGACATGCTCAACCGATTTGTCATCGTATACATTGAGGATATCTTGATATATAATCTGAAACCATGGAGGAGCACGTGCAACAGGTCAGACAAGTCTTGCAGCATCTAATCCAGTTCCAACTTTATGCCAAGGCAGAGAAATGTGAGTTTCACAAGATGGTAACAGCCTTCCTTGGGTACGTCATCAGCCGGGACGGTGTGGCTATGGTTGAGAAAAAGATGTTAACAATCCTTAACTGGCCACAACCCAATACCATTAAAGAACTACAACGTTTTCTGGGGTTTGCCAATTTCTATTGGCGATTCATCCGCGATTTCAGCACCATAGCCTCCCGCTCACCTCCATGTTAGAGAAGGGTCAATCCCATCTTCACTGGTCTCCTGCAGCCAGAAACGCCTTCCAACATCTGAAGGAACGTTTCACCACAGCCCCGATTCTGCACCATCCCGACCCGTCTCTGCCATTTGTAGTGGAAGTCGACGCTTCTAACACTGGATTGGGAGCAGTTCTGTCTCAACGCCAAGGTAACCCACCTAAACTATACCCATGTGCTTACCATTCTAGGAAACTCAATGCAGCGGAAAGAAATTATGATGTGGGGGACAGAGAACTGCTGGCAATGAAGGCAGCGTTCAAGAAGTGGTGTCATTGGTTGGAGGGAGCGGTACATCCATTCAGCGTGCTAACTGACCACAAAAATCTTGAATATCTCTGCACCGCCAAAAGACTCAATCCCCGTCAGGCACGATGGTCACTCTTCTCAAGATTCCACTTCACTGTAACCTTTTCGCCCAGGGTCGAAGAATGTCAAAGCCGATGCTCTGTCCCATCAATTTGAAGGTGACACTAATCCTGCAACTTCAGAAACTGTCATACCCGCTTCTCTCATTGTTGCACCCATACAGTGGGACATAATCTCCGAACTGGAACAGGCCAACGCGGAGGGTGAAATTTCTGCCGTCTGTCCTCCAGACAAGGTATTCGTCCCTGAGAACTTTCGCGCCAGTGTCCTAGAACTGGTTCACAACTCACCCGCCTCTGGTCACCTGGGCATAGCCGCTACCATACAACTCATGCAGAACCGGTTCTGGTGGTCATCTCTTCCCACACACACTACTCAGTTTGTCAAAGCTTGCCACATTTGTAACATTTACAAACCATCTCATCAAATTCCCGCAGGCCTGCTACAGCCACTACCTCTACCGTGCCGTCCCTGGTCCCATATCGCTCTGTAATTCATCACCGACTTACCCATCTCAGACGGAAACACCACCATCCTGACTGTCATCAGTCGCTTCTCAAAGGCCTGCCGACTAATCCCACTACCCAAACTTCCAACCGCCATGCAGACAGCTGGACAACTGTGCACATGGGTCTTCAGAATCTACGGCTGCCCGAGGACATTCTGCCTCTGGTCAGCGTTCTGTCAGGTTGAGGATGAACCAGGAACTTACACACTTCCTCCACAGTTACTGCAGCCGCAATCAAAACAACTGGTCCCGTTATCTGATGTGGGCAGAGTACGCAAAAAATTCCATCCGCAAACCAGCAACTGGCATGACACCGTTCCAGTGTGTCCTGGGGTTTCAACCTCCGTTATTCCCATGGTCTGGTGAACCCACCGATGTTCCAGCCATCAACGACTGGATGATGCAAAGCGAAGAGACCTGGGATAGAGCACATACTCACCTCCAACATGCTGTCCGCACTTAAGAGAACAATCGCTACCGTCGTCCCGGTCCCGCATACCAGCCAGAGCAATGGGTGTGGTTATCCACCAGAGACCTGCGCCTCAAGCTCCCCTGTAAAAAGATCAGTCCAAGGTACGTTGGTCCATTCAGAATTACCCGTCAAATCACTCCAGTTTCATTCCGACTTGCATTACCTAACCATTTTCGCATCTCTCCTACGTTTCATGTGTCGCTGCTCAATCCTGCCGATGGTCCCGGCGAGGAGGGAGAAGAGGTGTCTTGTGACCAGGGTCCCCCGCCTATCCAAGTGGAGAATGAGGAGATCTATCAGGTCCGTGAACTGCTGGACTCCTGGCGTTGAGGTCGTATGCTCCAGTATCTAGTAGACTGGGAGGGGTTCGGTCCGGAGGAACAAACCTGGGTCAATGCGGATGATATCCTGGACCTCAGCCTGGTGGAGGAATTCCACGCAGCACATCCAGAAAGACCGGCTCCTCGGCCTCATGGAAGACCTCGACGCCAGCCACATCCTCGCGCCAGGAGGCGCTCACAAGGGGGGGGCTCTGACCATCGGAGGGAGCCTTCTCCAGAGAATACTAACTCCTTAGGCTGCCTGTCACACTATATTTCCCATAAGCCTGTGCCTTGGAATGATTACTGCACAGCTGTTCTCAATAACCTGGACTATTTAAGACCCACTTACACCACACATGATCGCAAAGTCTTGTTTTGCCGTGGTGAACATTACCGAGCGTTATCTTACTGTCTGATTACCTGTTGCTGATTCTGCTGTTACCTGTTATCGACCTTTTGCTGCCTGCCTTTGACTCTTGCCTGTTCTACTGATTCTCTGAGTGTTATCTGCCAGCCCTGACCATCTGCCTGTTCTGACTACAATTCTGCCTATTCCATGTATACCTGTTTGCTCCTGTCTGACCCTGCCTTTATGACAACGAGTGTTATTAATAAAGCATGCAAATGGATCCCTGCCAGAGTGATGATTCGTTACAGTTATAGATCAGCTTATAGATTTGATATTTTGATCACTTGTAACTTCATATAGAGTTTTTATTTAACACTCTGAGGCAGCAAAACAGACTTAAAATACTCCGTCATTTTTTGTCATAGAGACATAAGTAATATATCAATTGAAACTGTAACTTAGTGAATACTAATCACAGAAAAATTAAACTTATGTCTAAAAAAACGTTAAGATGTCAGGTTTTAAATTATGTAAGTCAAATCGAAAACAAACCTTCTGTGTTTATGTAATCTGTATGAAAAGAGAGCCATGTCAGAAGTCCGTGATTCAGCTCATTATCCGCTAATGCGGCCACGCCCACGGAGCCAGCGCTATTCAGACGCAAATTCAGAGGCAATTCATGCATTCAGCGTCTCAATCGTGTATTTATTGTCTTGAAAAGTGTTTATCTGGATGTAAAAGTCATGGTTAGCGAGCTCTAGAAGACATGCAGTTAGTTCCTGTTTTCTTTTCTTCTACAGTACAGATGAAGTTTAGATGAGTTTTTGTTTCCTTTAGCGCCCTCCGGCTGCAGTATGTATTGGAAACTCCATTCATGGAATAGCCTCTTCTTCTTTTAGATGAATTTGTGGACTAAAAATGCACAGAGCGCCCTCCGACTTCAAGGATGAATTGAAAACACCAGCGCTCATAGTAATGACAATGAATATTAAATTAATATAACTCCTCTGTATAGAAAATTGACATAAGCATATGAGAATCCAATATTTCTCCAAATGTGCATGCTTTTAAACTAAAAGCCTATATTCAGACTCTTTGCATCACAGAAATACATTATATTTTAAAGTATAATATAAAACCATTACTTTATATGTAATAATATTTTTCTATGTTTCATATATCATAATGATCTTGAGACATCACAGAAGGTTTTTTTTTCACAGCCTACCTGACTGAAAGGCCTCATTAATATGCAAGTCATTTCAGCTCATTACTATCCAATTCTTTTGTCTTCTCAGGTGAGAATGGCCCATTTTCAGTGGTGATTCACACCTCCTCGCATACTGTGTTTCTTGGCAAAAAGTGTCTTACAAAAACTAAATCAATATATTGTTTTATATGAAGGAGTAGACAGCATAATTTTTACATAATTTTGAAGCAAAAACTCTAGTTTACAACCTCCAATACCCAGAAGTCTTGTGAACACAGATTTACTATACTTTTTTTGGCCTTATTTCAGTGACTTAAGTTTTTTGTTTTTTCAATAACCACGCATAAATGTTATTCCTTCAAAAACACAAACATGTACATACATGTTCCTCACATATTATTGTAGCCTAGTTTGTGCTGAATACAGTGTAATGACACTTTTTCCATTAATATGTTTATGAACAACTGAAAAAAGCACAAATGTCAGGGCATGTCAAAACTTCTCCAGGCCCCAAATCAGCCTCAGACTCCAGAGGGTTAAATGATTACAGTCAGGACACATTTACACACTTAGCAAAAAAATATTTTATGATTGTTTGTGAAGCATGCACATTTTTCTTTTCTTTTTCTTCCTCTTGATCTGCAATGACAAGAATAACAATTTAACTTGAATGTCAAATTCAAGGTTTTTATTTCAGACCTTTCAGAGACCAGCTTAGTGATCCAGATTCTTTTGATGGGCAGAAATGTTTCTGGGAAAAGCTCATCAGGAGGAAGCTCTATTCTTGTTGAAACAAGGTTTAAAGAGTATGCATCTGAAACATGTGATGGTAAAAAAGATGGGAGAGAAACAGGTGCATGTAATTATTTTTCCAGATCTACTGGATCCAGATCTGAATAAATAGAAGCTGGATATGATGAAAGAGCAGCTGGTCTCTGGATGTTCAGCAGGTCTCAGTTCAGTTCTGCTCTGAGGAAGAGATCCTGCATTTTATGAAGTATTTGTCACGGGCACACAAGAACAAGATGTTGAGATCCAGTTGCAGCATAAGTATTTATTGGGGAATCCAGAAACGTTAATCCAAAGGCAGGCAAGGGTCAAAATCCAAAATATCCAGTCCACAAAACACAAAGCCAGAGAAACAAAACGGTGCACGTAACAATACAATAAACCACAACCAAGGACAGAAAAACTCAGTATAAATAGACAGACACTAATAACATAATACAAAACAGGTGTGTGTAATGAAGTGATCATGAGATAATGAGTCCGGCAGTGCGTTATGGGTAATGTAGTGAATGCAATGGGTGGAAATGAGAGTCCGGGATGGAGTGCCCTCTAGTGGCTGATAGGGCACTCTCACTGGTGATCGTGACATTACCCCCCCTCAAAGGAGCGGCTACCAGACGCTCCACCAGTCCAAAAAAAAACAAAACAAAAAACCCAGGAGGGAGGTGGACAGGTGGAGGATCAGGGGGAGGGATGGTGGGCCAGGACCAGAACCCCCAACCGAAGGCCAGGGGGGAGCCGGAGGAACAAACCACGGGGGGCTCAAGAGAGTCAGGGTCCTGGCTGAATGCCAGGGCGGCGCTGGAAGAACTGACCAGGCGGGTTCCCCGGGGTCTGGAGTCCTGGCTGGTTGCCAAGGCGGCGCTGGAGGAACTGACCAGGCTGGTTCCAGCGGGTCTGGAATCCTGGCTGATTGCCAGGGTGGTGCCGGAGGAACTGACCAGGCTGGTTCCAACGGTTCAGACGGCCTGGGCAGTGGCGGCAGGGCAGAAAGCCTGGGCGGCGGCGGCAGGGCAGAAGGCTTGGATGATGGCGGCAGGACAGAAGATCTGGGCGGTGGCGGCAGGGCAGAAGACTTGGACGGCGACAGGGCAGTAGGCCAAGGGTGCTTTATGGCCATATCAGGGAGAGCGGACAGCTCGGTGACGGCCTCCGTGGCCGTATCAAGGGGAGCGGACAGCTCGTGATGGCACCAGGCTCGGGCTGCTCAGGCGGCAGGGCAAGGCGCTTCGGTGGCGCCGGCAGGGCAAGGCGCTTCGGTGGCGCCGGCAGGGCGCTTCGGTGGCGCGGCCTCCGTGGCCGTATCAAGGGGAGCCGACAGCTCGGTAACGGTCTCCGTGGCCGTATCAGGGAGAGCGGAGGACTCAGGGATGGCAGCGGGCTCAGACTGGGGCTGCTCTGGGACGGCAGCGTGCTCAGAGGGACTGCTCAACGGCAGCGTGCTCAGGCTGGGGCTGCTCTGGGACGCAGCAGCTGGGCTGCTCTGGGTGCTCAGGCTGGGGCTGCTCTGGATACGCAGCGTGCTCAGGCTGGGGCTGCTCTGGGACGGCAGCGTGCTCAGGCTGGGGCTGCTCTGGGACGCAGCGTGCTCAGCTGGGCTGCTCGGCAGCGTGCTCAGGACGGCAGCGTGCTCAGGCTGGGAGCGTGCTCAGGCTGGACTGCTCAGGACGGCAGCGTGCTCAGCGTGCTCAGGCTGGACGGCTCGGACTGGAGCTGCTGCTCAGGCTGGGGCTGCTCTGGGAGCATCCTCCAGGCACGCAAAACCGCCACAACATAGAACGTGAGGACAGCCCTCTTGGCCATCACTGGACTGATAGGGAGAGCATGCCGTACTGGAGCGGACTCACTGGCTGGAGCGGACTCACTGGCTGGAGCGGGCTCTGTAGTAGACCCACTGGCTGGAGCGGACTCACTGGCTGGAGCGGACTCAAGCGGCTCTGGAGTGGACTCACTGACTGGAGCGGGCTCTGGAGTGGACTCACTGACTGGAGCGGGCTCTGGAGTGGACTCACTGACTGGAGCGGGCTCTGGAGCTCACTGACTACTCTGACTGGAACGGGAGTGGAGTCACTAACTGGAGCGGGCTCTGGCTGACTGGAGCGGGCTCTGGCGGAGCTGGAGCTCTGGAGCGGACTCACTGGCTGGAGCGGGCTCTGGAGTGGACTCACTGGCTGGAGCGGACTCACTGGCTGGCTCTGGCTGGGGCGGACTCTCACTGGCTGGACTCATGGCTGGATGAGCGGGCTCTGTATGGCTGGAGCGGACTCACTGGCTGGAGCGGACTCACTGCTGGAAGCTCACTAACTGGAGCGGGCTCTGGAGTGGACTCACTGACTAGAGTGGACTCACTGACTGGAACGGGCTCTGGAGTGGAGTCACTAACTGGAGCGGGCTCTGGAGTGGACTTACTGACTGGAGCGGGCTCTGGAGTGGACTCACTGGCTGGAGCGGGCTCTGGCGGACTCACTGGCTGGAGCGGACTCACTGGCTGGAGCGGACTCACTGGCTGGAGCGGGCTCTGGAGCGGACTCACCGGCTGGAGCGGACTCACCGCTGGAGCGGACTCACCGGCTGGAGCGGACTCACCGGCTGGAGCGGACTCACTGGCTGGAGCCTTTCTCCTCCTCTTCCTCCTTTTACGTGAGATAGACGATGTACCCGTGCCCATCTCCTCGGTGGACTCTGGAGCGAACTCACAGGCTGGATCGGACTCACTGGTTGGTAGATCAGGTGAGGTCCTCCGACCCCGATCTTCGAGGTAGAACACGAAACCCCAAAAATCCAGGGTCCGGAGCCCCTCCAACTCACACTGAGGAAGAGGGTCATCCAGGCATCCATTGAATATCTCCTTTTGCGCTGCATCATTATAACGCAGTCCTCTTGCCATTGTCCAGAAAAACTGGGCAAAACCTCCTACCTCTGCTCCCTCCTGTCGCAGAGCCAATACTGCCCGAAACAGAGCCATTCGCTCTCCAATGGAGGCTGGAGGACGAATCCGAACACTCATGCTGCTGGATCCCTTGGTGGTGGTTTATTCTGTCACGGGCACACAAGAACAAGATGTTGAGATCCAGTTGCAGCATAAGTATTTATTGGGGAATCCAGAAACGTTAATCCAAAGGCAGGCAAGGGTCAAAATCCAAAATCCAGTCCACAAAACACAAAGCCAGAGAAACAAAACGGTGCACGTAACAATACAATAAACCACAACCAAGGACAGAAACAACTCAGTATAAATAGACAGACACTAATAACATAATACAAAACAGGTGTGTGTAATGAAGTGATCATGAGATAATGAGTCCGGCAGTGCGTTATGGGTAATGTAGTGAATGCAATGGGTGGAAATGAGAGTCCGGGATGGAGTGCCCTCTAGTGGCTGATAGGGCACTCTCACTGGTGATCGTGACAGTATTTATTTGCTCCTGAAGTTCAGAAGTACATCATGATTCTGTTCACACATGGAGATGAAATAAAAGCTTTAGCGTAAGTTCTGCTGGGAAGACTCAAATGTTATGTCATCCACTAGATCAGATCTATCCAATCATTATCGAACACTTGGGTATAAAGCATAGGTACTTACACTTATCTGAGTTCACAGATGCTGACGCCAATCTCCACCTCCATCCTCCCCACCACCACCAGGACGATCCCTGTCCATACCCCCGTGGGGGTCGGCTACGCCCCTGCCTTAATTCCGAGCAGGATATGCTGAGCCTACAACCCTTCGGATGTGTGCTACGGATGGAGGCCAAAAAACTTTATCTTATTCTGTAGCTTCTGGTTGTTAATAAATTTCATTGTTATGGTATCTTGCTTCCCGAGTCTTTCTGGTAGAACTGGAGGATCTGGAACAGGCATTGATGAACGTCTAAATCGAAAAGATCATGCTGATCTCTAGCAACTGTAGACTGAATGTGGAGGAAGTTTTTACTGTTTCCGTATCAAGAGTAAATCAAACATTCAGGTACAAGAAATACTGTGGAAAATTGAAGAGAGTTTTGGGAAATTTATCATGGAACGAATAAAGAAGAACAACAGCAGAGTAAATATTGTCAGTTGTAGGTTGTTTTATTGTTGTGAATGTTGTAAATAACATTAATTACAGAAACATATGGCAGTTTGTTCACTAAGTGTCACTAGTTTGTTACACTCATCTAATTGTTCTGGTGTAGCTTCTGGAGAGTCTCCAGCCGAAGATCCAGATTCATCAGGTTCCTGAGAGGAAAGATCAGGTCAGGCTGATGCAGCTGGGAAAATAGGATCTGGGAAAGGGCCACTGGAAATATCATCATCGGAAGAAATGTGTTCAAATCTTCAGTCGGTTCAAGAAATTACAATTAAATGTTTCAAACAAAATCCAAATGAAACACTTTAAATACTGGTTTATTACATCTCACAATAATGAGAATAATAGTATAATGGTAAATAATAAATCATAAACACTTCTAATAATAATGATATTTTTCCCAGCAGACGTTAAGCAACCACAAAACTGTCCTGCGGCTTATTGTGGCTGTAATGAAACTACTTTGTTGTTCAGCTTCTCTCTGCTGTGGATCATCTCATGTTTTTTCAGATTTATTGACCGACTGAATCTCTTGTCACAGTGTGAACACTTGTAAGGTTTTTCTCCAGTGTGGATCATCTCATGTGTTTTCAGAGATAATGACCGACTAAATCTCTTGTCACAGTGTGAATACTTGTATGGTTTTTCTCCAGTGGATCCTCTCATGAGTTTTCAGATGTGATGACTGACTGAATCTCTTGTCACAGTGTGAACACTTGTAAGGTTTTTCTCCAGTGTGGATCATCTCATGTGTTTTCAGAGATAATGACCGACTAAATCTCTTGTCACAGTGTGAATACTTGTATGGTTTTTCTCCAGTGTGGATCCTCTCATGAGTTTTCAGATGTGATGACTGACTGAATCTCTTGTCACAGTGTGAACACTTGTAAGGTTTTTCTCCAGTGTGAATCCTCTCATGAGTTTTCAGATGTGATGACTGACTGAATCTCTTGTCACAGTGTGAACACTTGTAAGGTTTTTCTCCAGTGTGAATTCTCTGGTGCAGTTTTAAACAGTTTGCTGTAATAAAAGTCTTCTCACACTCAAAGCATATACTCTCTCACACCAGTGTGTGTTTTCCGATGTCTAAGTAAATTTTGCAGCTGTGAAAAACTCTTCCCACACACAGAACATGAATACGGCTTCTCCTTTGTATGAACTTTCACACTCTTAAAAAAAAAGTGCCAGGAAGAACCAAAAAGGGGTTTCACAGCGATGCCATAGAAGAACCTTTTTTGGTTCCCTAAAGAACCGTTTTGTGAAAGGTTCTTTAAAGAACCATTTTTTTCTTGGTGCCATAAAGAACCTTTTCTGGTACTACAAAGAACTCTTTTTAAAGGTTCTACAAAGAACCACTGATGAAAAGGTTCTTTATGGCCCCATTTCTTCCAGATCAATATCCTCACATTTATCATACTATAAATTTTCTTTAATAGTTCATATAATAGAAGAAAATCCAAAAGTAACAACACTTGACAAAAAAAACAGTATATGATTAAAATATTTATTGCATTTACATCATACATCATTGCAATATACATCATACCTTGATACAGTGTGTGTGCGTTTAATAGGGGTGTGCACAAGTACTGGAGTATTAATACCTGACACTGTCTGAGACTCGATCACTGCAAACATCTTCAATGTCATCCGTTAATGTCAAGTCAATGGTCACAGTGAATTTAAAAAATATATATACACTATAGTGTGTAATACAGTGAATACAACGTTAATATCAGTACCCCCCTCATCCACAACTATCCTGTGGAAACCGCCACTGGTGGTTTAAACAGTTCCCGCTTTCACAGTCCTTCTGATGAATGGTTGGGGCTGGGTAGGATCCTGTAACAGGAAGAAAAAAAAAAAAAAAAAGAAAAAGAAAAAAAATTTAATTAGTTTCTCAATTTACATAGATTTAGCACAAGTATAATGATGCGACATGACAAAAAAAGAAAAAAAAACTGAACAGCAGTAAGAAGAGAAACAAAATCAATGCAAGTCAAAGTGCAATCTTGCAAATTCATCCATCCATTCACTCTCCAAACCACTTTTTGTCACAGAGTCGCAGCCATCTCAGACCACAATCAACCCATCATCACCAGATCAGCACGCTCCGCCCACTTGTTCACTCTCCCCGAAATTCTGATTCAACGCACCTGCACCCCCTCATCAATGCACACCATAAATACCCTCACAACCTGTACTCCTTTGTCTGGTCTCGTCTTTATGTAAACTAACAGACTCCTTCATGACACTCACCTGTGTACTTACCTGCCATTGTGGATTCTCGTCCTTTGTCTTCTGTCGTCTGCTTCCCAGTTCCCAGTCTTCACAGTCACTCATGCAAAGAGACATTATCATTACCAGTCAGCTAAGTCATCTACAGGGAGTGCAGAATTATTAGGCAAGTTGATTTTCCAGAATCTGGCAGTAAGGTGTGGGAGTTCACTTTTAGTCCATCTCTTATCCTGAAATGTCCATCTTGCAGAGATGGACTAAATGATCTTCCAAAACTTACTGCCAGATTCTGGAAGATAAATTCTTCAAACAGTGGTACAAGAGGATGTGGTGCTGGTCCTTCAGGAGTCACTCTCAAGCTGTCTGTCTATAAGGCCTATAAAAACCCAGTCTTCATGTATTTTATAACACTTCAGCTTGTGATTCTTATTAAGAGCGGGTCATTTTTTAGGATTCTTCACCTAACCTAAGTCTCTGAGATCCTGACACCTCACACTTCTGAAGACTCCAGGTAGGTTTCAGTACTGGGAAATGGTGGCGCTGGAGACTAAAGGGTTCCTGATGGTTTCACACTTAATTCTTCACCTTAATTCTTAATTATTTTGCAGTTAACGTGTCTTTTCTTCTCCAGCTGTTTTTGTATGACCCCGCTGACCCAATGAGCATTTCACTGTCCAATGGTCATGCTTTAACTTTGCAATTTCTAGTATTACATTAGTATTGCGTCCTTCTCATGAGTATTTAATAATTTTTGACTTTTCAGTCTGAGTTAAATCTTTTTTGGCTCATTTTATCTGTAAAAGAAACCTGCCTAATAATTCTGCACACCTGAATATAGGGCATTTTTCATTTCCAGCCTTCATGAACAATTATATATCACTTATAAATGATTAAAAACAATATTAATAGTAGTTATTAAGATTGATGTGGATTGGAATTGGTAAAATGTGCTTGGAAAAAAAATATGATCAGAAAATCAACTTGCCTAATAATTCTGCACTCCCTGTAGTGCTATCTGATCTTTTCTGTATTTTCTTTGAAATATTGATCTGTCCGACTGTTGAAGCTAGATCTGTCTCGGGCAAAAGCGATGCTTAAATGAGAACACTAGTGCACTGTTTATGAAGGCTATATCTTTAACACCAAGCATATCTGCAGACTCTGTTGATTTTCTCCTTGATTCTCCTTGAACTCAAAAGTACAGAATGTTATTGATAACATTGCTCCTGTGAAAGTCAGGAAGAAAAGTGGCAGACAAAAAGCACCGTGGAGAAACTCAACAGCAGTGCAAAATATGAAAAGACAATGCAGAAAAGCTGAGCGCATGTGGTGAAAGACAAAACTTGAAATTCATTATAACATCTATAAAGATATTCTTCATGCTTTCAATGTGGAATTAGGCAAAGCTAGACAGACCTTCTTCTCAAATATAATAAACAGAAACTTAAACAACACCCGCACTCTTTTTGCTACAGTAGAGAGACTAACAAACCCCCCAAATCAGATTCCCAGTGAAATGCTCTCAGACAGCAAATGCTGTGAGTTTGCTTCCTTCTTCTCTGAGAAAATTAATAATATCAGAAAGGCGATCAGCACATCCTTGAGCTGCACTGGGGTAAAACAGATCAGATCACAACATCAGAAAGCAGCTATTATGTCTGTTTTCGAAGAAATTGATGGTAAAATTTTGGAAGAAACAGTACAGCACCTTAAAACATCAACCTGCGCCCTTGACACACTTCCCACATCTTTTTTCAAAAGAGTGTTTAACTGTGTAGAAGCAGATCTCCTAGAAATGAAGCTCTAGCGCAAGTTCTGCCGGGAAGACTCAAATGTTACGTCACTTATTAATTCAGATCTAACCAATCATTATCTAACACTTGGAGTATAAAAGATTGGTACTTACACTTGTCTGAGTTCGCAGATGCTGACGCAAACTTTCACGTCGGTGCGGGATATATAGCTCGTTTAAAATTCAGCCTGTCTCGTCGTTATCCATTAAATCACTGATATTTCAATCTAAAACCCAAGCTTCAGTGAACCACTGTAAAACAATATTCCTCTCTCGATGCATGCACAGACTATTATAATGATTATCTAAATCAAACAGATTACAAAATGTCTGCGTATATTGATTTACTACTCCATGTAAAAATGTTAAGCTACAGTGTCATTTGAGTTCATGTCAGCCTATCATTTCGAATGTTTGAGCTGTTACGGCCACAGGAGAAAGATTCCCGTTTAATTTCAGAAGCATGCAGGTTCTCCCTTCACGGATTTCTTTTGTTTTCGAATTTCGTCTCAGCAATATCATCAAGGGTTAGTCACGGCTGCAATCTTCACCATCCTCGCCTCTTCACTACGGATTAGCCATTTCATCTCAGTGATAAGTATTTTCATCGTGTTATGCACCTTGGTGTCTATTGGGCGAAGAATCGTTTTCTGCTCTTTTCACATTCATAATCAGTATTATGCAAGCGCACGCATTTGTTAGTCAGAGCGCTCGTTAAACGTTGCTTGTAGTGCTTGTTCGTATTGTATAGCCTTTAGCACGTTGTTATGATCATCCACATATTTCAAGTACCATTCGTTTAGGACAAAACAAAGAATGGCATACCATATACGGATATTGTTGCAAGGCTTGGAAAACCCCATTGCGGTTTAAACCTTAAAGCAACACACCCACATCATTACATGTAGTCTAGATCTTTCTAACGAGACATTGTATTACATATTGAGACATTGTATTATCGAATATTGTAATTCTTCATAAAATCATCAGTTTACTCAAATAATTCTTTGGAATTTAATAGTAATTCTAGAACGACTGGGCTGATGTATGGCATGTAAGAATCTTGGGACATGTGGTCTCCACCTTAACGGTCGGTGCAAAAGAATAGGGATAGGACTCAGTAAGAATTATGTTCATGGATGTGAATATTAACGTTATTGTAGTATGAAGTAGAGCAGGACCGAATGTTGTAGGAACTGAACGAGGCCGCTGGAGCAATGCTTCCGCTTTTCCGGTCACGAGTATGAGGTAACATAGCTCCGTTTATTATAATTGTAGTGTGTTGAAAATGATGTTATAACATTACTGCGTGCGTTCACTCGGCGGCTGCTACGAGACACTTGTTACACACTGCAGTAAGATAGATCGATTTTATGGAATATCATTGCTGGATGTTTCGTGTTGATAAATGATAAATTTATGCATGATAAATTCATTTTAAAATGTATTGTATGATGGAGAAAATGCTGTATTACTGTTAATTAAAATAAAGCTGCATCTGATTATGCTATGTTAGCTACTTGACAAAAATAGTGTTTTTCTCTGAGGCATAGTACTCACCAAAATCAAGGATATTAGATATAAACAATGACTAATCATGTTGAGCTATTTATCATCAATTGTTTTTTGTCTATAGATATATCAAAACAGTTGTTCCCTTGTCTATTAAAATGTGTATTTTAAAGCATGGTGTTTCCATGGTTACTACAAATTAAAACCGGAAACCACGTTAATGCAGGTCACAACCAGGTCATAACCAGGTTAAGGCAGGTATGACGCCCTTGACAGGCGGCGACTCACACATCCCGGAGCCTTGGTTAAAATCGTAATTTTTCACAACATAAAAATATAGTTGGAAACATTGGGATATTGTAAGTACTCAAGTAAACAATAAATATAACACTGGACTAGTGGTTTTCCGATATTTACAGCAAAAAACATTACTTATTGCACCTTTAAATGTAATAACAGTGTTTATATTTTCAGGTAAGTATTTAAGTTCAGGAAATGAATAAATTAAATGTAAATAATACTGCATTGTCTTCACCGCATAAAACTAAAATCTATTTCAGTGTGAAATTGTGGGTGTGCCAAGCGAATCCCAGGGTATAGCTATAAAGGATAAGACGATTCATTCTACCAAATACTTCCAGTGCTGAAATATTACTCATACTTGTCAGTTTATTCGTCAAATTAAAATCGCGAGATAAAGCAGATATGTTTTACTTGGTCTTAGCGTCATACTATCATACTAATCTGCATTTGAGCATGTTTAAAGTTTATGCAGTTCTGTGTATTAGTCCGTCGACCGTAAGCTAGATCAAATTATAATATCCTGACGATATTCTAACATTTCATCAATTCGATCTCGCATTTCGCTGATCCCCTACAATTAGCACATTGGTTTTCTGTGTTCGTTACCTAAGCAATAAGTGCTGTATGCACAAGGACTTTTGTCATAACCCGCGCGTGCCCATCCAAACACAAATAGATGGTACACATATTTTGGTGTTCACAGAAAATAGTGTGCTCATCTTCAGGACCTGAACGCATGCAACTTGGTCTAATCACTGCAATTTCTGTGACGTGACTATTGTGGATGTGTTCATCGCGATCGTGCTGCCTACCGCATTTCAAACATCTGGATTTATTGCGTTCAGTACTCTGCCCCTGCCTGGTTATAAGCATTTTGCTTGTGCTTATCGCGCCCCATCTCCTGTGCAGGGCTCTTCACAGTTTTTCTCTTCACCGAAGTTCTGACTGCTAGATGGAGTCCTGTTGGCTAAGTTCCGTCAAGCCACTAGCATGGTTTAGAAATTTTCCTAACAACAGATAAGAGGACTGCTGTGTGCTCAATGCTCAACTCAAATGCTCATTACAATCAGTATTTTCTGCAAATACTGGTGGTGGTGGTATGTTTCTCGTTTTCATCATTGCTTCCGTATTTTTAGCTTCTATAGCTTTAACGTATTTCTAACGCGGCCTTGTCTTTATGTGTCCTATCGTGGCCTTGTCTCCGTGTGGCCTATTGTGGCCTTGTCTCTATGTCGCTTTTATCTCCCTTTCTTGTTCTTTATCCTTCTCCATTCACGTGTTAAGTAATTTCATGCAAATTCTGGTGGTGGTATGTTTTCGTATTTTCATCATGCCATTTTCAGCTTCTATAGCCTTATGATTTTCTGAGGCTCATCACACAGCTTGTCTCCATGTTATCTCCTTTTCTTGTTCTTCTCCTTCTCTTAGTAATTTCACGCAAATACTTGTGGTGGTGTATGTTTGCTGTATTTCTTCATACTATTTTCAGCTTCTATAACCTTATGAATTTTCTGAGGCTTATCGTGGCCTTGTCTTCATGCGGCCTATGTGGCTTTGTCTCTATGTGGCCGTCGCGGCCTTGTCTCTGTGTGACCTATCGTGGTCGTGTGGCCGGTCGCGGCCTTGTCTCTGTGTGGCCTATCGTGGTCGCCGATGGCCTTGTCAAATCGTGGTGTGGGCCGATCGCGGCCTTGTCTCTGTGTGACCTATCGTGGTCGTGTGGCCGATCGCGGCCTTGTCTCTGTGTGGCCTATCGTGGTCGTGTGGCCGATCGCGGCCTTGTCCTCTGTATCGTGTCGTGTGGCCGATTTGCCTCTGTGCCTATCGTGGCTTTGTCTTCACGTGGCCTATCGTGATCGTGTCTTCTTGTGGCCTATCGTGGCCTGTCATCGCCTTGTCTCTGTGTGACCTATCGGTCCCGATCGCGGCCTTGTCTCTGTGTGGCCTATTGTGGCTTTGTCTTCATGTGGCCTATCGTGGCCTTGTCATCTTGTGGCCTATCGTGGTCGTGTGGCCGATCGCGGCCTTGTCTCTGTGTGTTGCCTTTGTCTCTGTGTGACCTATCATTATTATGTTTTAATTTGTTTTTCTCTGTTTCAGGAACTGCAAGATTCTTCTCTGGTGGGTATACATTCCCTCTCACAGTTTTTGGGGGAGAGTGGGCTCCGTCCTGGCGGTCACGTCTCACTAGTGTTAATTTCGTCACCTATTTTTAATTTAGTCTTAGTCTTAGTCTTGTGCCAAATGTCCTTGTTAGTTTTAGTCATATTTAGTCATTCACATATCCTTTTTTGTTAGTCAAGTTTTAGTCGACTAAACGTCTCGTCATTTTAGTCTAGTTTTAGTCAAAAGAAAACTCAAGGTATCTTAGTCAAGTTTTAGTCGACTAAAAGTCTTTTAATTTTAGTCTAGTTTTAGTCAAAAAATTGTAGTCTTTTTTTAAAAATAACACATTATTACTGAGATTATTACTGATAAACATTTCAGTAAAAAAAGTGTTTCACATATCTCAAACATTGGTTAAATGTCATAATTACCTGACAAAATACACTTGTTGAAAGATTTTTTGTTGAATGCAAATGTTAAACGTGTCTGGTTTTCAATTTCTGATTTAGGACACACATTCACAAATGATTAACCTGTTCTGAAGAGTATTTTATTTTAACCAACACAATTCAAAAGCTAGTATGTCGTCGTCGCTCGTCACTCGTGTTCGCTTTGGGTGTTGTGTGTTCAGTGTTCTTTTTTTACGGTCTATGGTTCAGCAGTTTCGTGTTGCAGCCACAGGCGTATGAGACCTGTAAAGCCTCGTTTACACTGCACGCGTGTGCGGCTCGTTACGGCTGCGACGCGGCTACCGGAGCTGATACACGGCCACTCTAGTCAATGCTTGTGTTTACACCAGCTGCGCCGCGGTGCGTTTGAGAAGCGTCCCAGAAGCGGCTCGACGCGCCGCTTCGCTAAAGATAGGCGCCTCGCCTCCAAGACGCGCAGCTCAAATACAAAACAAAGTCAAAATAATCACCCTGTGTAAACTCCCGCTCATATTTTACATCACTAGAAACTGACGACAAGAGATTCGAAGTTGAAAAACTTGAAATTTCTTTGTTTGAGTTGACATCGCGCAGAGGACGGAACAACAGCCGTAACGAGCCGCACGCATGCAGTGTAAACAAGGCTTCAACGAGGCTTAACATGAGCAACAGCGCGAAGCCGCGAACTCGTTCCGAATATTTTAAAGGCGTAACAGCTGATGAAAAAGCAGAGACGACTGTAGACGAAAATGAAGAGAGATTTTATCTTAGTTTTTATTTTATACAAAACATTTTCGTCTCGTCTTTTTTCGTCAACAATTATGCATGTTAATTTAGTCTTAGTCAGCGTTTTTGGACAGTGGTGCAGTCTTGTCATCGTCTCGTCTTAGTCATGAAAAAAAAAGGTCGTTGACGAACATATTTCGTCTCGTCTCGTCTGACGAAATTAACACTACGTCTCACCACCATTTTTGGGGGTTGGCTACGCCCCTGCCTTCAGCTTCAGGCAGGAAATGCAAAGTCTCCAACCCTCAGGACGTGAGCTACGGACGGGGCCTACGCCAAAGATCATTAACCTTATATATTCTGCTTGCTGTTTGGTAATAAATATCAGTGTTCCGTTATCTTGCCTCCCGAGTCTTTCTGGTAGAAATGAAGCTCTAGCGCAAGTTCTGCCGGGAAGACTCAAATGTTACGTCACTTATTAATTCAGATCTAACCAATCATTATCTAACACTTGGAGTATAAAAGATTGGTACTTACACTTGTCTGAGTTCGCAGATGCTGACGCAAACTTTCACCTCCATCCTCCCCACCACCACCAGGATGGTCCCTGTCCATACTCCCCGGGGGTTGGTTACGCCCCTGCCTTCAGCTTCAGGCAGGAAATGCAAAGTCTCCAACCCTCAGGACGTGAGCTACGGACGGGGCCTACGCCAAAGATTATATATTCTGCTTGCTGTTTGGTAATAAATATCAGTGTTCCGTTATCTTGCCTCCCGAGTCTTTCTGGTAGAAATGGTAAATGCCTCACTTCTCTCTGGGACTTTTCCAAAATCCCTGAAAACTGCAGTTGTTAAGCCCCTCCTGAAAAAGAGCAATCTGGATAACACCATATTGAGCAACTACAGGCCAAACTCAAATCTTCCTTTCATAGGCAAGATCATTGAAAAAGTTGTTTTCAATCAGCTGAACAAGTTCTTAAGCTTGAATGGATACTTTGACAACTTTCAATCTGGTTTCCGACCGCATCACAGCACAGAGACAGCACTCATAAAGATAATAAATGATATTCGCCTAAACACAGATACAGGTAAATTATCAGTGCTGGTTCTACTTGACCTCAGTGCTGCGTTTGACACTGTTGATCACAACATTCTTCTTGACAGGCTGGAAACTGGGTTGGGCTTTCTGGGATGGTCCTTAAATGGTTCAGGTCATACTTAGAAGGGAGAGGTTATTATGTGAGTATCGGTGACTATAAGTCTGAGTGGACATCCATGACATGCGGAGTCCCTCAAGGTTCAATACTTGCACCTCTCCTGTTCAACCTATATATGCTGCCACTGAGCCAAATAATGAGAAAGAACCAAATTGCATATCACAGCTATGCAGATGACACCCAGATTTACCTAGCCCTATCACCTAACGACTACAGCCCCATTGACTCCCTGTGCCAGTGCATTGATGAAATTAAAAATTGGATGTGTCTAAACTTCCTTCAGTTAAACAAAGACAAAACTGAAGTCATTGCGTTTGGAAACAAAGATGAAGTTCTCAAAGTGAACATGTACCTTCACTCTAGGGGTCAAACAAACTAAAAATCAAGTCAGGAATCTTGGTGTGATTCTGGAGTCGGACCTGAGTTTCAGTAGCCATGTAAAGACAATAACTAAATCAGCATATTATCATCTCAAAAATATTGCAAGAATTAGATGCTTTGTCTCCAGTCAAGACTTAGAGAAACTTGTTCATGCTTTCATCACCAGCAGGGTGGATTACTGTAATGGGCTCCTCACTGGCCTTCCCAAAAAGACCATAAGACAGCTGCAGCTCGTACAGAACGCTGCTGCCAGGATACTGAGCAGAACCCGAAAACATGAACACATCACACCAGTCCTCAGGTCCTTGCACTGGCTTCCAGTTGCATTTAGAATTGATTTTAAAGTACTGTTGCTTGTTTATAAATCCCTCAATGGCCTAGGACCCCAATACATTGCAGATATGCTCATAGAATATAAACCTAACATATCACTCAGATCATCAGGATCAACACACTTAAAAATACCAAGGGTTCACTCAAAGCAAGGAGAGTCTGCTTTTAGCTGTTACGCCAGCCGCAGCTGGAACCAGCTTCCAGAAGAGATCAGGTGTGCTCCAACAGTAGCCACATTCAGATCCAGACTCAAAACACATATTTTTATCTATGCCTTGCTGATTGAGCACTGTGCTATGTCCGAACTGTTTGCACTTTATTTTATACGTATTATCTTTTTATTCTTTAAATTCCTTTTCCTGTTTTTATTTCATTTTTAATGTATTTTATATCTTTTATGTATCATCTTGATTCTGACTTTTAATGCATTTTAAATATTGCGGTAAAATTCTCTGTTTTTTACTGTTATTTCTATTCCTTATGTTCTATTTTTATTATTCTTCTTTATGTAAAGCACTTTGAATTACCATTGTGTATGAAATGTGCTATACAAATAAAATTGCCTTGCCTTGCCTTGCCTAGAGTAACTGCAGATTTAACTAGTTTTACTTTAACAATTTTTGTTCTACGTGATTCTCTCAACCCTGTTACTGCTGACATGATTTTCCTTACTTTAAAAATGGGATTTCTTAAAAATTGTAACACCCAGGAAGTGACATCATCTGGGCTCTTTCTACAGCATGATGGGAGGACAAGAAAATAATCTCAATCCATTGTCTCAGTTTTTACACAAACTGTACAGTGTTGATCACATTCATCAACCCTGTTACCACAGTTATTATAAGAAGAATAATCTCTATAAGTATGAATAACTTCTATAAGAGAAATACAACAGTAAATCTGAATGTAAATGTGCAGAAGTGCTTGAATCTTTCTAACATGAATGTTGTTCAGCATCATGAATGAATGAAGAATAAACACCAACTCTTTGTTCTTCAGTATCTTCAGTGTGTTTCATTCTGTTTTGATGCTCGTCTGATGGGAATATTCCATCATTTTTTGGAGAATTGATGTGGAGGAGGAGCTTCACTAATGATGAATCCTAGCGTGGGAGGAGATTTTCTGCCAAAAAAAAAAATCAGTTACTGAGTATGTTTTTTATGCTCATTGACAACAGAATATAAAGAATATTATTTCTTCCAAGCATAAATAATGGTATGATGAAGCATAAAGACAGAAATAAATGTACATATTTCAAGTCAACAAATCCCCTCAGTCTGTTGACAGCAATGAAATGTCATTTACATTGAGTTCACATTTTAATTCTTCCTCTCTAATCTACATGCAGCCTATACTGGACAAACTGTGATTCGTATGAGTTTAATACTGAACACTGCTTTGATATCTTAAATATGGGATAACAGTATTATCTTTCAATAGAGCAGTTATTTCATAGTCTTTTCTCATATATCCTGAATCAAATAATCAATGTTGATAGTCTGAGGATCATTAGTATTAACAGAGCTGCTGATAAAACAGTTCTTTTTGTGAGGATGTTTGGCTATTTTGGAGCAATAATTGGAACAAAAAGCAGTTGAAGGATAATGAGCAAAGTTAAGTTATTTATCTGACTCAAATATAAATAATCAATCTTTCTTGGAACTAATAGGACGAGAAATTATTTAACCAGAATAAAGAAAGTTATAAACACTTTAGCTTTCAACATTATCAGTAATAAAAGGAAAGATTCTCAAAGCCTTTAAAGCCGGAAAAGTTGTTGCTTTAGTTGTATTACACCATGTTTAAATATACAGATAGTAGAACTGAACAACATACTGTTTAGAAAAAAAAAAAAATACCTACACCAAAACTAACTTACAGGTAACCAGAAGGCCATAAACCTGAAGGATAATGGCTGGTGATCAAGAGAGAGAGAGAGAGTGCATTAACATATTCCCCTCAATGAATGTTTCAGCAGTAGTATCTAGACTGTTCATTAGGATACTTTAATATCTATATTAAGTTCAGCACAGTTCTGTTCAGTCTATAAGCTGTAAAATGAGACCAAACATGTTAGAAGACACTAGTAGATCAATAGTATGTAGTGAAGAAGCGTGTGTCCTGTGAAGATGACACAGTTTAGAGGTGTAAGAGACACAACAGTCCTCAATCAGCATAATGACGATCCCCTCACATCTGATTCAGAGCATTAGCATACTGTAATGATGATGAAGGCCATTGTCCCACATTTAATTCACATGAATACTTTCAAAGTGAAAACAGCTGTGCTAGGACAGTCAAGAGCTCAACCCATATTTCATGTCAATAGTTCCTGTTTTCACCTAATTTATTATGCTGATGTCTTCAGATCTGCTGTAAATTGACACTTAAAGCTCATTTCATTGCTGTCAACAGACTGAGGGGATTTGATGACAATAAATATGTGTATTTATTTCTGTTTTACTTACATTTCTAGATATATTTCATTATTTTAATGAAGAAACAGAATAAAGTTAGAATTAGAAACAAAACAGTTCTGAATTAGCATCAGTTGCGTTACGATAGATGGATATAAATGATTAATGCAATTAGTTTAAGGGTCAAAAGGGGTTAATATAGCAAACGAAAGAAAGAAAGAAAGAAGAAGAAAGAAAGAAAGAAAAGAAAAAAGAAAAACAATTTAGAACAAGAATCAATTGCTGACATTCAAACACTGTATTTAAGGATCACAGTGCAGCCCAAAATACTCTTTAATTGTCATTTTAAATCTTTATATAAAATTTGATATCTGGACTTTAACCCTATAAACACAGTAACTGATGTATTTTCAATTTTGGCAGATCAGCTCCTCCCACTACAGGTCATCATCAATGAAGCTCCTCCCACATCACACCCACATCATCAGTGAAGCTCCTCCCACATCACACCCACATCATCAAAAGCTCCTCCCACATAACACCCACGTCATCAGTGAAGCTCCTCACACATTACACTCACACACATCAGATCATCTCCTCCCACATCAATCACATCATCAGTGAAGCTCCTCCCACATCAGTTCATCAATAAATGCTGGAATATTCCCATCAGCGGAGCATCAGAGCATCAGGAAGAGCTGAAATCTGCAAAGACTGAGTTTATTAAAGAGGACAGTGAGAACATGAGTGATCCAGAACCCTGCAGAATGAAACACACTGAAGATACTGAAGAACAAAGAGGTTGGTGTTTATTCTTCATTCATTCATGATGCTGAACAACATTAATGTTAGAAAGATTCAAGCACTTCTGCACATTTAGAGAAACAGCTGAATTATGAAATGAGACATAATGTTCTTTTCTAACAAAAGTTCAGTAAAGGGAAGTTTGAGAAACTTTCATAATGATTGTCAACATCAGATCAAACTAAATATTTATTTCACATTATTTCAATATCTGCTTCACAGTTTGCAAGAGTGTTTCCAGAATTTAGGCATTTTCAATATAGTTTACAACATTGTTATTTTTAGGAATAAACTGTAAACACCAAAATGTTTGAAGTAAATGAACTTTCCAGAATGGCTGACAGGGTTGTAAGTGTAACTTGAGCAAAATCTCTTCTTACAGTAACTTTGGTACAATTTGGAGACAATGGATTGAGATTATTTTCTTGTCCCATCATGCTGTAGAAAGAGCTCAGATGATATCACTTCCTGGGTGTTTTTGAAAGCAGGAAAATCATGTCAGAAGTAACAGGGTTGAGTGAATCATGAAGGACACTGATAATAACACATTTAAAGATGCAGTCAGTCTAGACTTTGAGCATGTGAACTTTCTACGGACGCTGAAACGATCATGATATGATGTCACACTCTGTGAATCTTTTTTAAAACATAAATAACAAATAATAATCATTTCAAAATATACAATCTACTCCACTTTACTGCAAACTTCACTTGATCTTGTGTTTCTGGTGTCCCACATTCACATGTGTATGAATGGAAAAGTCTAGAATGGAAAAGTCTTTGGCTGTCTGGTCTTACTGTAATGATTTTTTTCTAAAGTAATATAAATATTAAATATAACAACAATAAGCTTATTTTACATAAAATATGGTACTTTTAGAGATAAATGAATACGAAAAAAAAAAAAGTACATAAATTGATTTTATCGAAAATAGTGACTTGACATTTATTTAAAAAAAAAGGAGACCTTCATGCCCAAATTTGTCCACAAAGCACCAATTAAGGGCTGCTAAACGAAGGATGTTAATTTAAGGAAAGGTGGTAGAGCTTGAACTGGCTTGAAAACTAAATTAAATAAATTGAATTTGAAACTGGAGTCAGATTAAGTGTAGAGCTAAAGTAAAATTGCGACTAAATTCTAAAATTAACTTCACAGGGGGGCTGAAAAGACATACACATTATACCTTCACCCAGACCTCTGGATTGTGTTGTTGAGATGACCGGTGAGTCTGAACAATTGGAAGATTAATGTTAATGTTTCAGGGACATATGCAATTAATTTATGAAAATGGAAATGCATCAAAATAATCTGGATATTTTATAGCAGTTGTCTATCACATCAAGTCTCAATTTTATGACCTTTTTATTTTATTTTATTTTGATATACTGAAAATTAAATGACACCTTTTTACTTTTATTTCAGAACTGATGGAAGAGAGTGAAGATCTGAGTGAAGTGGAGGAGAAACATCATGACAAACCTGGAGAAAAACCTTTGAGTCGCTCAAAGACTAAAAAGACATTTTTAAAGAAAAGAAGAGCCAAGAAATCTACAACCTGCACTCAGTGTGGAAAGAGTTTCTCAACAAAACAAAATCTTGAGCGTCACATGAGGATCCACTCCGGAGAGAAGACGTTCACATGTGATCAGTGTGGGAAAGGTTTCTGTCAATCTGCACACCTTAAAGTACACATGAGGATCCACACTGGAGAGAAGCCGTTCACATGTGATCAGTGTGGGAAGAATTTCTCAAGGAAAGATAGTCTTGATATTCACATGAGGATCCACAGTGGTGAGAAGCTGCACACATGTGATCAATGTGGAAAGAGTTTCTCAACAAAACAGAGTCTTGATGTTCACATCAGAGTTCATACTGGAGAGAAGCCATTCACATGTGACCAGTGTGGGAAGAGCTTCTCAATCAAAAGTAATCTTAAGGATCACATGAGAGTTCACACCGGAGAGAAGCCGTTCACATGTGATCAATGTGGGAAGAGTTTCAGACAATCATCACACCTAAAAGATCACATGATGATCCACACCGGAGTGAGACTGTTCACATGTGATCAATGCGACAAAACATTTCTTCTGGAATCAGTTCTGAAAACACACCTGAAAGTTCATACGAAGGAGAAGCCACATTCATGTTCTGTGTGTGGAAAGAGTTTTTCACAGCTGTGTAGTTTACATAAACATGAGAAAACACACACTGGTGTGAGAGAGTACATGTGCTTTGAGTGTGAGAAGACTTTTATTACAGGGAGTGATTTAAAACTGCACCAGAGAATTCACACTGGAGAAAAACCTTACAAGTGTTCACACTGTGACAAGAGATTCAGTCAGTCATCTAATCTGAAAAGACATGAGAAGATCCACACTGGAGAGAAGCCGCACACGTGTGATCAGTGTGGAAAGAGTTTCACTATTAAAAGTCACCTGAAGATACATATGAAGATCCATGCAGTGGAGAAACCACATGACCACAGTCTGAGATCATAAGTATATAAATATAATTTCAGATATCTAAAAAGGCTTTCTTACTAGTAACAATCACATTCATGATATCAGAAATCAAGTTATTGATATCAAAAATTAACATTATATCAACAATGAATTTGAATGGCAGCCTATGGCGTCTACTGAGGGAAGCAGGTTCTCGGGGAGACGCAGATCTAATAATGTTACTGATTGAACCCACTCTCTGTCACTCAATAAAATAATCACATAGCGAGTGTTTTTGAATGTTTTGTATTTTGTTTGGTGTAATAATTAACATTACATTTGTGTAAGACTCTCATTCGGCTTGTGAATGTGTATAACTCGCACACACCCACTGCAGAACTGTTCATGAGCTTCTATGGGTTTGATATTGGTTGTCATTTGTTGAAATAAATCATAAAAAATACAGTGTGTCGGTGTCTGTCATAGACTGTAAAAAAGGGTGTCTGTCCGCTGAATGTGACACTCCGATTCTCCTCTGTGGAAATATGGGAAAGGGAATTTTTACAAAGACAACATTAAAACTACAGTTACATGTTCTCACAGTAACCAGATCAACATTGTGAACGGAATACTAAAAAACTGAAGTGAAACACCAAATGATCATGCAATGGGATAAAATAGCTTCTCTTCCCTGCAAACGATAGCATGAAGAATGAGAATATTTAACTGAGTCTCCTGGCGCATTTGGCTTTGCATGCATTTTGCGTGTTAGCTTCCGACAAACGCGCAATCGTGTGCAATCGTGTGCAGCCGTGGTCAGCTGAATGACATTACATATAAGTGTCACGGAAGATAAGAGAGCATTTGTCCTCATCGCCAGTTTTGTTACATCTCCATTAGATGAAGGTGTACTGCTTTAAACAACGACACTGACACGAACCTTGTACAGTGCAATCTCATAAAACAGAGTAAAGAAGGTTTCTGTCATTTTAAGCAGTTTTTATCACTCTGATGTTAGTTAAAGTGTTCTTTCTTTAAATAAGTTTCTTTTAAGTTAGTTATTTGATACATTAAAAACGCGGTGTGTGTGATGTCACAATTGACAGCTGAGATTACAGCTTTTCTGAGCGAAGTCGTCACTTAAGCACCAACTGACTTTTCTCTAGATCTTCGGAAGTAAATTGGAGCCTTAACTTTAATTTCTACATTTCCGGATCTGTTTATTTCACACAGACATGAAGTGATGTTTTGCAGTATTAACTGATTTTGATTGAGTGTGGGCAGGACCTTGATATCAGGGCTGCACCTCGTGGTCACTACTGCACAGACTTGGGTTTCAAGTTCTCTATGCACATGCAAAAGGGAATTTCGGATACGTGTGAACTGAGTTTTGTGGAGAAATGTTTGTCTTTCAAATAAAAAAGTATTTTGAGCAAAAAAAAAATCAGTGAAAATTTTCATGATGGAAAATGACGTCATAGGGTGCAATCGATTCGTCTTGACCCAAGGAATCAGATTTTTGTTTCTTACAGTTCAAAAGTTAACATAAACATGAGAGCAACTTTGAACAGCTGGTGGCGCTAGAGGGATTGAGTTAGAGACTCCAAATTTGCTATGGACACAGTTCAGACTGTCCTCTAACTGTGTGCCAAATTTCAAAACTTTTTACCATACGGTTCTATGGGCTGCCATAGACTCAAGAGCGGAAGAAGAAGAAGAATAAGAAGAAAGAAAAAAAAAGAACGCCAACAGATACAATAGGTGCCTACGCACCTTTGGTGCTTGGCCCCTAATAATAATGTGAGTAACAATGACATACATGCAAATATAACAGCAAGTGAAAATCTTGGGTGAGTAAAATATATTTAAAATAAAAGCTAAAATAATATTTACTTTGACCTGATGTTGACAATCAATATGAAAGTTTCTCAAAGCTCCATTTACTGACATTTGTTAAAAAAATCAATATAATAAAAATGTTAACCAAAAAAATTGGAGGATTCCCTTCAGTCCTCTGCACCAGAAATGATGGAAGGAAAAATGGTCAAGGAAAAATGGAAGCAAACAATCTTCAGGAGAGGGACTAGCCAAAACAACAAACAAAAGGATTACTTACTTTTGCTCTTTCTCTAGCTCAGCATTCCTGCTCAATTCAGCAATGGGCAGAATCTCAGACTTTAAACAGTTAATTGAATATCCTGATCCTTTACCAAAATGGGTTAACAGATTATAGAAGTGATGAAGATGGGTTTGTGATATATAAAAGAATGTTGTCCACATACAAACTTATTTTATGATGATTGTAAGGCTTGATTTCCTTAAACGAAAACTGATAAAGCATCCTGCAATAAAGCAATAAAACTTGTCTAGAGAAGATCTCAAAGAAGTAGCAAGTGACAACGCCTTGCCCTAACCCCAAAAGGACAATGCCTCCCCCACCACACACACACACACACACACACACACACCACACACACACACACACAACAAACACACCTTTCCTTCCCCCTGATTGAAAGTTATTCAAAACATATAATGTAACTTGTGTATTTGTTGTTTTTCCCTTTTTATGTTTGGTATTATTTTAAATGTCTCAGTGCGATTGGTAAAATGGTCTCAATTTCACAGCAGTTACTGGCATTATGAAGAAGATTGAAAACTAAGGAAAATTCTGTCCTCTTTTTGGGTGGTGTTTCTTCTCCTCTCCCCCAAAACAGGTGTTGGTGTAATAAATATTTATGATCCTTTTGTTCTGGTTATGGTATAAAAGGCAAAAAGCAAAGCAGTCAGTTGGGATCATCTGTAGCCAGAGGCCCCTCAGAGATGTGTGAAGACACTCACACGTCACTGTGTTTATGCATTTCTTTGAGTAACCCATGTTATGCATTTATCATTTCTGAATTGGCTTTAATTGGTTATTTGTGTAGTTGACATGATACACTTTTACCTGAAAAATAAAATGTTATATTTGATTCACTCTGGATTCTCCTGATATCATTATTACCAGTAAATTATGGGAGGCTAATGCTACCGTAAATCTGTGTCCAGGGTAGAACAATCTGAAGGCGCATGAATGAAGGAGCAGTAGGCACTTCATCTGAAGACCTTTTGATTCACTTTTGTTTGAGTGAGCAGTAGGCAACCGACTAAAGGTATTAGCCAACATATTACATCCTCTGACGAAGATCAGACTGGCGAGTTTATGTCCGTGAGTTTACCGCAAAATCCCGGGGTGAGTATCTCTGTGCGGCATCGGGGCCCTAATGACTGAACAATTGAAATATAGGATATCCAGAATCGTCAAATATCTAAATTAATGCATGACTAATGATGAATTTCTAATTGGAAACACAACCTAAGAGTAATAATCATTTGAAATTGGAGTCAGATTAAACGAGTGAAATTAAGTGAACATTCAGAGATGCTGAAAAGGCATACACGCGTAAACCTTCGCCCGGGGGTGTCGGACTCCGTTTTTGCGCCGATGCAGGGTTCCTTACATGATGATGTTTTGATTGGATTCCATATATGTTATGTGATTGTTGTATTGCAGCTGCCAAGAGTTTAATGAAAAGTGCAAAGAGTAGCAGTAACAGTGGGCAGCCTTGTCTGGTACCTCTTTTTAAGTAAAATTGATTTGATGTAATACCATTAGTTATGACCTATGCTGTTGGTGTATTATAGAGTGTTTTAATCCAGCTGATGATATATGATTTTAAACAAAAGTGACTAAGTGCAGTGAAGAGAATGGACCATTCTACCCTATCAAAGGCCTTTTCTGCATCTAAAGATACAATCATAAGGCTGTGTGTCCACCAAAGTGTTTTTTCCAGCTGCTAGCATACTTTTTCAATTGTTTTCAATGGGAACGCTGCATTTTTTAAACACTAGGAGCGTACTGAGGCACTGAGCGTCTTTTTCATGCTCAAGCACTGAGAGCTCTGTGTTTTTTACTGGTCACTTTGAGTTGAAGAATGTTCAACTTTGAGTAAAACGCTACGTTGTAGTCTGCCCACCAGTGCTTTACTAATTATTTTAAATCAACATTAATTAATGATTTTGGATGGTAGTTTGGACGGTGATCCTTGTTCAGTTTTAGAATGAGAGAAATGTAAGCAGTATTCATATGTTGCTGTATTATTCCATTCCTTTTTCATGAATTTTGCATAGGTTTTAAGAAACATAGGAGAGATCAGTGGCCAAAACTGACTATAGAACTCTGGGAAGCCGTCTGGACCAGGTGATTTGTTATTTGGTAGGCAATAGAGTGCTTTCTTCTATTTCTTTAAATGATGCATTTTTTGTCCATAGAGTAGTGATTTGAGTAATATAACCTAAATAAATCATTTATTTCAGATGGATTTTGAGTTATATTGCCGGAATGATCCTTTATAGAGGTAATAATGGATTTTTCAGTTTGCTGCTTCAGTTATTGTTTTGGTTATACGTTTGAATGGGTAGGTCTCTATAGCTCAGCATTCCTGTTCAATTCAATTCAGTAATGGGCAGAATCTCAGATTTTGAGCAGTTAATTGAGTATCCTGATACTTTACAAAAATTACTTAGATTATGAACTGACAGAAGTGATGAAGATGGGTTTGTGATATATAAAAAGAATATAGTCTGCATACAAACTTATTTTATGATGGTGATGTTTTGATTGGATTCCGTATATATTATGTGATTGTTGTATTGCAGCTGCTACTGTAAGTCAGTAGATTTTAAGGTCAGTATCTACAGTATCTACTAAAGCACACAAATATTTTGGTTTATTTTAATTTGAATAAGAGAACATGCTGTGACGTTTAGGTGGGTGTGTGATATTGACAAAAAAAATGATATTTATTTTTTTTTATAATTTTTTATGGGGGTTGTGTCTAGAAGGGATACAGCAACGGCGGAAGTGAGGCACAATTTCACAATAAAATAATAGTAAATTAAATTGCTACTTATCAGATTGTGTTTATTAACGACTACACCTACCTCAACCCTAAACAATAATGCAAATACAGTAATTAAATGACCGCATATTAATTTTGTGCATGCCCATTGTCCGTAGCTGTTTCCCTAGTCTTTACTGTTTATGTGCTATTGGCTGGTTTAGGTCTGCCAGAGATAAATAAATATGACACTACAACCAACAGTAGGTTAATGAGTGATGCATTAAATCATTCATTCAAATGATTGAGTGAGTGATTGACTGTCTTTATAAATGAATGAAAGGATGTATCATTGAATCATTGATTCAAATGATTAATTCAAAACAGCTGATTTGTTTAGAAACTGAGCAAATGACTGCCTGTGTCTCACTGTGCATACTGTCATATTAATAAATGTGCATATTAATATTAATTACTATTTAGGGCAGATAGGGTGTTTTTCATGAAAATGGCTTTTTTTTTTTTTTTTTTTTTTTACCTAGACCCATACATTTTGTTAATATTCAATTTATCTTGTTAAAATGGTCTACTGGCTCAGTCTGAACATGTGAAACAATGATTGTTAAATGAAACAACAATATTGTTGATTATAAATTCAAAGGGTTTTTTTTGTTTCAAAACACTACAAACCATTCTTTTTTTTTTTTTTTTTTTTTAATTGTTGGTTTGTGTCTTTTTAAAAAACAAAACAAAACAAAAAACAAGAGAACATGCAACATGTGGCATCAGGGACTCATACTATATATTAATATAAATCAAATAAATGCAAATGCATGAAATAAAATATCAGCCAAATAAAATAAATAGTAACAATATTTAGTAGTAATAATAAATAGTAAAAATTTTTGTTGTTTTTTTGTGATTTTCTTTGTCTAGTCGGCGTTTTCTACCCCCAGGTGTAGGTCTCACTGGCTCATCCGGGCCATCAAAAGTGTTATTAGCAGTTTAAAGTTTAAAGCACTAATTTCCATAGTTTAAAGCACTCATTTTGAAGACTGAGCACAAACAAACTTCCCTCGCTTCAGAGAATCGCCATGTTAGATTACATCGAACATTCACCAAATTCTGATTAGTTGAGACATATCGCATTTAGACTAAAAACAGGTTCGGCGCTTATAGCGGTTTGGAAAGAAACTGCATCTTGCAGTACATTTTAAATGGAAAGTAGTACATTTTAAAAGGAAATATTGCGATGTGGCATGAAACATTGATGGAACAGCGAATAGTAAGTAGAACTGAAGTCAGTAGAATGAAACATGTAGTGTAACTATCACCTTAATGATTATAAAAGTTTTTAGAGAAATTAATATCAATCCAAAAGTTGGTGCCAAATTTATGGCAATACTGCATAATATTTAATGTTAAATATTTACTTTAGATAATTGTCTCATTGATCAAATATTTTAATAGTTCTCTACAGAAACATGGGATTTGTCAGTAATGTTTTAAAAATAGATAAAGGTAGCTCATTCATGAAAAGTTTAAAATAATTTATAAAAATGCATAAAAAATATGCAAAAAGTGTCCTTTCACTTCATATTTCTCTCTTTGATGTATTTTGATGTACTGAAAATGTAATTAAACTTTTTCTTTCATTTCAGTCCTGAAGAGAGCGAGTAGAGAAGTGGAGGAGAAACATCATGTCAAACCTGGAGAAAAACCTTTGAGTCGCTCAAAGGATAAAAATACATTTTTAAAGAAAAGAAGAAATTATCATTATCAGAAATTAATTACAGATGTAATTACATGTAGGTGTTTTTAAAATATAAGTACAATGTAGAAATGTATATACACAATAAGTGCAGTGTATCAAATGATTAATTTAAATGTAAGAACATAAGGCCACTTAATATAAAGTGGGTCCCCATTTTTTGGTGTAGGGACTGATGTAGTCAAGAGAATTAAGAATATTATTTTGGTAAATTCTTTCTTTTGTGTGTGGGGGCGCATGTTTTTGTGATATATCAGGACACAAATGTGTATAATGACATGGGTGTGACATAGGTATTTCAAGGAGAGGGTGACTTATGAGGACATTACCCATGTCCCCACAGTGTGCCCAGTTTCCTGTGATGGTTAGGTTTAGGGGTAGGGGTAGTGTAGGGGGAGAGAAAATACGGTTTGTACAGTATAAAAACCATTACGCCTATGAAATGTCCCCACATTTCACAAAAAATGTGTGTGTGTGTGTGTGTGTGTGTGTGTGTGTGTTAACCTTGTGCTTGGGGAAAAGATCCACATCAAGATAAATGAGATGAATTTGTGGATGAACTTAGAGACACTGATGGAGAAGAAGTAGGGTGTCCTGAATATTATAGTAAAACTGAACAATACACTAAGTATGAACATATAAATTTAAATAGATCCGGATAACAATTTCTATAACGGCACAAAACTCAATTGTGAATACTATACAGATGAGCAATTCAAGTGTGTCAAAATGAATAGTGCTTTTTTTAATAATACACTTTAATAGCAGGAGTTTGTACAAAAACTATAGTATTAAAGAATATCTGAGCCAGTTTAATAAATTTAGTGTTATTGCAGTTTCTGAGACATGGTTAAATGCTGAGAAGGGCTGTGATGTAGAAATGGAAGGATATGAGCAGTTTACATTAAATAGGACTAATAAAAAGATATGTCTGAACATATTTAATCAAAAAGTAGATACACTGTTTAAACATATACTGTAAATAAGGTGCATATTGTGTGTGGTGACTTTAATATTAATCATTTAATTTTTTTTTATTTTTATTTTTTTTTATTATACCTTTATTTAACCAGGGAAGAAAATCACATTGAGATAGATATCTCATTTACAAGTGAGCCCTGGCCAAGGTAGCAGCACACAATAAACAAAAATAAAAGCAAAAGTAAAATTAAATACATCAAACAATAATCACAACACACACATTTCCAACAATAAAACAAGATTAAGAACAAATGCAGACAGTTTGGACTGTTTGATTAAGATATAACTTAAACTCATTAATTGAAATAAATACATTAAGTTTCAATGATCTTTGAATCTCATTCCAAGCAGTTGATGCACTATGAATAAAAGCAGTTTTTCCAAACTCTGACTTCATTAAGGGAACATTTAAAAGAATATATCTACTTGAACGCAGATTATGCCCCTGACTTTTGACAGACAGTAAACTACTCATATACAAAGGAAGCTGGCCAACTATGGCCTTGTACACAAATATAAGCCAGTGCTTGTACCTTCTTAAATGAAGTGAAGGCCAACCCACCATTTCATACAATGCACAGTGATGAGTATAATAATCTGTACGTGTTATGAATCTTAAAGCAGAGTGATAAACAGAGTCCAATGATTGTAAAAGAGCCTTAGTGGAATTTCTGTAAAAAATATCTCCATAATCTAGGACAGGTAGGAAAGTAGCTTCCACCAGCTTTCTCTTAGCTGACTGTGAAAAACAAGCACTATTCCGAAAGTAAAACCCCAGCTGTAACCTTAACTTAGACAACAAATGTTTAATATGTAACTTAAATGACAAGTCCTCTTCCAACACAAAGCCTAGGTATCTATAGGAAGAGACCAATTCTATAGAATTACCCTGCAGAGTGTAAAGAGATGGTAGAGAGGATTCACACATACGTTTCCTAGAGAAAACCATATATTTTGTTTTCTTATCATTCAGAGCTAGTTTTAACGAGATAAGGTTACGCTGAAGTATTACAAATGCTTCCTGTAACTTTAAGATACAGCTATCAATGCAGGATGCAAAACAGTAGATTATAGTGTCATCGGCATATAAATGAATACTTGCATCTGATAAATTATCACCAAGATTATTTATATACAATGTAAATAACAGGGGACCCAAAATGGACCCCTGTGGCACACCAGATTCAATACTAAGCTTATCAGAAAGAAACCCCTTCATTTGCACCCTTTGACACCTGTTCTTTAAGTAATTCTTAATCCAGCCTAACGCAGTTTCAGAAAGACCAATACTATGTAAACGCGATAACATAGTTATCGCCAACCATTGTCAGAAAACTGCTGATTTCATCACAACTATGTATAGCAATATGTTTTTCCACTTATCCTTAAACCAACTAGAATTACAATTGACACGGCTACATTAATAGATAATATATTCACAAACCTACTGGAAAGCCAAATTACAGCTGGAATTCTTATTAATGATATTAGTGCTCATCTTCCTGTTTTTAGTATATTTCATGAACTTCTACAAAAGGATGATAAACTTACAATAGATACTTATGCATTAAAAAGACACAAAACACCAGAAGCCATCGCTGCCCTCAAAGAGAACCTGTGTGAGCTGTCGTGGGACGAGGTTTATGCTACAGAAGACCCTGATCAGGCTTATGATGCCTTCTTGTCTATACTAATCAAATTCTATGACAAGCACTGTCTACTCAAAAAGTCCCTACTAAACATAAAAACAGGCCAGATAAGCCATGGATTACTAAGGGCATAGCGAATGCATGTAAAAAGAAAAATCATCTCTATAGATTATATATGAAACATAGAACCAAAGAGACAGAATATAGATATAAAACGTATAAAAATAAATTGATAAATATAATCAGATTAAACAGGAAGAACTATTATCATAACAAATTGGAACAGTACCAGAGTAACATCCAAGATATTTGGAAAGTAGTGAATACTATATCAAGAATGGGCCTAAAAAAGCAGAATTCCACAATTACTATGTTAAAGATAATTTTATTATAAAAGGAAATTACAAATGCTTTTAACAATTTCTTCATTAGTGTAGGACCTACTTTGTCCAACAAAATCATTGAACCAAAAGATACAAATGGAATAAATGAACAACTCATTAAAGCTAATCTAAACTCCTTATTTATAAATGGTGTAGATGAAAATGAAATAATTGAATCTGTAGGAAAAATTCAAAAATGAAATGACTGTTCCGGTTTAGACATGAGGCTAGTAAAATACATCATAAAATGCATAGTTACACCACTCACATACATCTGTAATCAGTCCTTTCTTACTGGTACCTTTCCTCATAAAATGAAAATTGCAAAAGTAATACCCATCTTCAAAAGTGGAGACAAACACCAGTTCACCAATTATAGACCCATCTCACTACTCTCACAGTTTTCAAAAATGTTAGAAAAATTGTTTGTGGTAAGGCTTGACAAATTTCTAGAAAAAAATAAATTGCTAAATCATCACCAATATGGATTCAGGTCTTACAGGTCTACTTTGATGGCAGTCATGGGACTGGTGGAGAAAACAAGCAATATACAGTGGGGTATTTATAGATCTCAGTAAGGCCTTTGACACCATTGACCATGCATTGCTATTGAAAAAAATGGAAAGATATGGTGTCAGAGGAACTGCATATGCATGGCTGAAAAGTTATTTAAGTGACAGGCTACAATATGTACAAAGGAATAACGTAAATTCTGGAAAAAAATAAATAAATACACACGGAGTCCCACAAGGCTCGGTATTAGGACCCAAATTATTCATAATGTACATAAATGATGTCTGCGAGGTTTTACAAAATCTAGATTGTATTCTGTTTGCTGACGATACCAGCCTGTACCGCTCAGGAACAGATCTGGAGCAACTCCTGAATACTGTTGAAAATGAGATAAGGATATTTAAAAAATGTTTTGACATAAACAAACTATCAGTGAACTTAAGTAAAACTAAATATATTATATTCGGCAATAGGAAAATTAAAAAAGAAGTCAAAATTAAAATAAATGATATAGCAATTGAAAAGGTATCTGCCAATAAATTCTTGGGGATCTGTATTTGATGAACATTTGAATTGGAAAATGCATATAAACTTCATAAAGATGAAAAATGCTAAAACTATTGCTATAATGTGTACAATGAAAAACTTTGTAAATCAACAGTCATTATTTCTATTGTACAATTCTCTCATTCTGCCATACCTTAGTTATTGTGTAGAAATTTGGGGGAATAATTACAAATCAAATATTAATCCAATCTATTTACTCCAAAAGTAGGCTATTAGAATTGTAAATCAGGAAAATATTTTGCATCAACAAATCCCTTATTTATAAAATTAAGTACCTTGAAAATACATGACCTTGTTGACCTAAATACAGCAGTTGTGATCTGTAGGGCATACGACCATCAGCTCCCTCACAGTCTCCAGATGTTCAAGCTCAGAGAGAGTCGGTATAACCTCAGACGAATAGGCATTTTTCAAAAAAACAATGTGAGAACAAATAAAAAAAGGAAATATATTAGCGTTTGAGGGGTAAATATGTGGAATAGTCTAGATGAGAAATTAAAAGGGTGTTATACAGCAAAACTATTTTAAAAAATGTACAAATCTAATGTCATTGAAAGATATAAAGGATTAGTATTATAAAAAAAACTAAATAAATAAATGATTAGTAAATAGGATTATTATTATTACAAATGTGTGAACCAATGGGAAGATGATTAACCTTATTTAATTCTGTTTTAACTTCTGTTTTTGGTAAAGTATATTATGTATGACTTTGTTTTCTTCTTGATATACTGTTTTATGGTGAGAGGGCTAGGCATAATAAGTTCAGACTTCAGCCTTGACCCTTTTGGTCTTTGTCCTTGTCTTTGATATGTTGAAGGATTGTATCATTTAATTTAAGTTTTTTTTTTTTTTTTTTTTTTGGATGGATGGATGACTGAATAAACTAAATGAACTAAAACTAAAAACACGTCTGCAGCTTTTCTCCTGTGTGGATCCTCTTGTGTTTTTTCAGATGTCCAGACTGCCTGAATCTCTTGTCACAGTGTGAACACATGTAAGGTTTTTCTCCAGTGTGGATCCTTTGATGTCGTTCTAAATTGGTCGCTGTAGTAAAAATCTTCTCACACTCAAAGCACATGTACTCTCTCACACCAGTGTGTGTTTTCTCATGTTCATGTAAATATGACAGCAGTGAAAAACTCTTTCCACACACAGAACATGAATGTAGCTTCTCTTTCGTATGAACTCTCAGGTGTTTCTTCAGGGTTGATGACCCAATAAATGTTTTTCCACATTGACCACATGTGAACGGCTTCTCTCCGGTGTGGATCATCATGTGTGCTTTAAGGTGTTGTGATCGCGTGAAGCTATTCCCACATTGATCACATGTGTGTGGCTTCTCTCCAGTGTGAACTCTCATGTGACCCTTAAGATGTACTTTTCGTATGAAGCTCTTCCCACATTGATCACATGTGAACGGCTTTTCTCCAGTGTGGATCATCATGTGATCTTTAAGGTGTGCAAATTGACTGAAACTCTTCCCACATTGATCACATGTGTGTGGCTTCTCTCCAGTATGAACTCTCATATGACGCTCAAGATATTGTTTTACTGAGAAACTCTTTCCACATTGATCACATGTGAACGGCTTCTCTCCAGTGTGAATTCTCATGTGACGCTCAAGACTTTGTTTTGCTGTGAAACTCTTTCCACACTGAGTGCAGGTTGTAGATTTCTCGGCTCTTCTTTTCTTTAAAAATGTCTTTTTAGTCTTTGAGCGACTCAAAGGTTTTTCTCCAGGTGTGTCATGATGTTCCTCCTCCACTTCACTCAGTTCTTCACTCTCCTCCTTCACTTCCATCAGCTCTGAAATGAAAGAAGAAACTTCATTTTCAGTACATCAAAATAATTTAAAGAGAGAAATGTGAAGTGAAAGGACGTAAAATTGAGCCTTGCTGTGATGGACAACTGCTATAAAACATTCAATGTTTTTTTTTGCATTTGTATTTTCAGAAATTAATTACATTAAAATTAATCAACCAATTGTAAAGAGCCACCTGTCGTCCCAACGGCAGAATCCAGAGGTCTCGGTGAAGGTATAATGTGTGTCTTTTCAGCGCTCCTGTGAAGTTCACCTTATTTTTAGAATTTAGTCTCAATTTTACTTTAACTCTACGCTTAATCTGACTCCAATATCAAATGGTTATTAAATTTAGATTTACTGAATTAAGACAATCAGCACTGAATGGAGGTCTTCTGGATACAGAATTTGCCAAATAGCTGCTCTGCCACCTTTCCTTAAATAATTCTTAATAATTCTTTATAAATAATATTAAGAAAGAAATATAGAAAACATTGCTCTGAAATATAGTATTCCCCATTCATTTCCTATGGTGCCAACTTTTGTCCGTTAAGGGCCAATAAAGTTTATTTTTTTTAACCATTTGACAATGTATAATCAAGTCCATTCGATTTGTGTGTGTGGTGTGTGTGTGTTCAGGTGGCAAAGTAGCCAAGGATTAAGGCATCTGAGAACTGCTCAGATTAAGGAAATTGTTATTTTTGTTTTTAAATTGTCCATATTTGTCCTAATAAAAGGGTCCTTGTGACCCTTTACAAACATGAAAGGGGAAAGATAAATGACAGGAAACATCGTATGTGGACTACAGATATTCTTAGTGAACTTTCAGTGTCTTGAATCAGGGGGAGAGGAAGGGATGAGGAAGAGGGAGGGGTGCACAGATAATAGAGGAGAAAAGAGTCCTGTGTTCTTTACTCAATTATTATATTTAAAACATTAGAGCATGTTTCTGTAGTGAGAACTATTAAATATATTTGATCAATCACAAAAATATCTAATGTGATATTAACAGCATTATTTTGACATCAACTTTTAGACTGATATTTGATTTATTTTCCTAAAACTGTGTAATTATTAAGGGCCGGTCACACTAGACTTTCCTTCCACTGACTTCCATTCATACACATGTGAATGTGGGACACCAGAAACACAAGATCAAGTGAAGTTTGCAGTAAAGTCGAGTAGATTGAATATGTATTATTTGTTATTTATGTTTTAATTTCATGGAGTGTGACATCATATCATGATCGTTTCAGCGTCTGTAGAAAGTTCACATGCTCAAAGTCTAGACTGACTGCATCTTTAAATGTGTTATTATCAGTGTCCTTCATGATTCACTCAACCCTGTTACTTCTGACATGATTTCCTGCTTTCAAAAACACCCAGGAAGTGACATCATCTTTCTACAGTATGATGGGACAAGAAATAATCTCAATCCATTGTCTCAGTTTTTACACAAATGAATGACTGCATTCATCAACCCTGTTACCAAAGTTACTGTAAGAAGAGATTTTGCTCAAGTTACACTTACAACCCTGTCAGCCATTCTGGAAAGTTCATTTACTTCATACATTTTGGTGTTTACAGTTTATTCCTAAAAATAACAATGTTGTAAACTATATTGAAAATGCCTAAATTCTGGAAACACTCTTGCAAACTGTGAAGCAGATATTGAAATAATGTGAAATAAATATTTAGTTTGATCTGATGTTGACAATCATTATGAAAGTTTCGCAAACTTCCCTTTACTGAACTTTTGTTAGAAAAGAACATTATGTCTCATTTCATAGTTTTACTGTTTCTCTAAATGTGCAGAAGTGCTTGAATCTTTCTATCATGAATGTTGTTCAGCATCATGAACGAATGAAGAATAAACACCAACCTCTTTGTTCTTCAGTATCTTCAGTGTGTTTCATTCTGCAGGGTTCTGGATCACTCATGTTCTCACTGTCCTCTTTAATAAACTCACTCTTTGCAGATTTCAGCTCTTCCTGATGCTCTGATGCTCCGCTGATGGGAATATTCCAGCATTTATTGATGAACTGCTGTGGGAGGAGCTTCATTGATGATGTGCATGATGTGGGAGGAGCTTCATTGACAGTGACTCTGTAGTGGGCGGGGCTTCACTGGCTGAACTGCAGATTGGTTGGAGGAGCTGATCTGCCAAAATCAGTTACTGTGTTTGTTTTTATAGGGTTAAAGACCAGATATCAAATTTTAGCATCTGCATTAAATTAAATGTACAAAAGCGAATTTAAATAGAAAACCCATTAAATGCAAGTGTCTATTTTAATATTTCAAATTACTTTTGTGAAAACATGTTTTAATGTTCCATCATCATTTAGTGTAACAGATATATTTAATGTAAAAATGAAACAACAGCTATTTTGACCTGTACTTAATAAAGTATATAAAATAATAAGAGATCATACTAAATTTAATTATATTTTAAATGATTAAAACATTCTTGCTGATAAATGGGTGATCTAGTGGTTTGAAGGAAAGTGGCAAAGAATAAAGATTTAAAATGACAATTAAAGAGTATTTTGGGCTGCACTGTGATCCTTAAATACAGTGTTTGAATGTCAGAAAACGATTCTTGTTCTAAATATACCTGACAAATTGTTTTCTTTCTTTCTTTCTTTCTTTCTTTCTTTCTTCTTTCTTTCTTTCAAACTTTTTTTTGCTATATTAACCCCTTTTGTATTTCACCCTCAATCTAATTGCATTAATCATTCATATCCGTCTATTGAAAAGCAACTGATGCTAAACATTTTATTTCTAATTCTAACTTTATTCTGTTTCTTCATTAAAATAATTGCAGATATCTAGAAAAGTAGTAAAGCATAAAGACTGAAATAAGCAGACATAAACACCATCAAATCAACTCAGTCTGTTGACAGCAATGAAATGAGCTTTAAGTGTCAATTTACAGCAGATCTGAAGACATCAGCATAATAAATGAGGTGAAAACAGGAACTATTGACATGAAATAAAGAGTGTTTTCAGCAGTTTCTCTGTTAATATTGATGATCCTCAGACTATCAACACTCATTCAACAAGACATTCAGATCATCTCACTTTATTCTGAGTGTTTGCTGTTAGAAACTGATTATTTGAGTCAGGATATATGAGAAAAGACTATAAAACTGCTCTATTGAAAGACAATACTGATATTTCTCACAATATGACACATATAAAACATAATACAAAAACATTATTGACACTCATCTCCATCAACCTCTACAGCTAAATAACTACAGCACATAATATGTCCATATGAATCTAAATATAGTCTGAATGTATGATAACTGCATTAATTTCAATAAAGTAATTAAATCCTTAACATGTTGCAGTTTTGTATAGCAGAAACTGACAATAATAATAAAAAAAACTTAAAAAAATAAAGTGCAGCACAAAGCCATATTTGCAAAGCAATAACTTTCCAGTATCAATCTGTTCATATTTATCTCTATTAACATTGCAGTACAGATTTTAAAATATCTCATGGCTCATTATAGGCTCATTGTAAAGTATTTAGGATCATATATTTTAATAATATGAGTCATTCAGTAACAGTTCTTCTCACTCCAAACACTAAAACAATGGTGAGTTGTGACTTCAGCAGTTACAGTGTTTTTGTGTTTTCAGTCTCTGTTTGGTTAGAGTCCCATGGTCCCTGTTTCTCCTTTTAACATTTCCAGAATCCATCTGGACACTGTAGGATCTCGAGTCGATGGGCTTCACCACTGTGCCCTTTCTCCAGATCTTATGAGGCTCGAATGCTTGTATTCTCACAGTCACCTTGTTTTAGTGTGTCTGAGTTTTTATCTGATCTGTTAAAGTATGTTTGTTGCAGTTGTTGGAGGCTGGTTTTCTTGGTAGTCGTGTCTTAGTGCCACTGTTGCTGGTTTTTCTGTGGTCACTATTCTGTCTATTGCAAGAATGTTCTCGTAACTCACTTTGATTAGCTTAGAAATGCTGTGAGACCTTGAGAAGAATCTGGGAAACTTCTTACATCAATCAAGAAGATTAGAAGCTTAAAACACTGAAATGTCAGAAATATTAACATATCTTTCAATTTGTAGGTTAGTTTAAAAAAAAAAAAAAAAAGTTTATTCATAATGAAAATTTTGAAAAATGCAATGTGGAAATGGCACCCGTTTCATAGAATGACTCTACCGTTGGCGGCCGATGACGTCACAGCTCGCGCGCGCCTTCCTCTCATTCAGTTTCAGCGGCGAGTCTTCTGAGGAGAGTCGAGCAGTTCACGGTATTTCTCATATTTACACGATCATCAAACACATTTTATACAGTTTGATCAAGCGACAGGCTCATTTCTGTGTTGTTTTCATCGAGCACAGCGATACTTGTGTGTCTTTTCTGTCGTCTTCCTGCTGAAATAAACATTTAGTGCAGCATGTGAGGAAAATATGATGAATTCATTCAGACCTGAGCGATTTTGTGTTCATTTGTGTGATTGTTTCATGTTTTATAGTGATTGTTACTGAATGTCAAAGTTTGAGATCATTGAGGAAAATATGATGAATTCATTCAGACCTGAGCGATTTTGTGTTCGCATGTTTTATGAGTGAAAACAACTGTTTAATCTGAGATCAAAGAGACCTGAGCGAATGTTTATAGTGAAAACTGCTAATGAGTGTCAAAGTTTGAGATCATTGAGGAAAATATGATGAATTAATTCAGACCTGAGCGATTTTGTGTTTGTTTGTGTGATTGTTTCGATCTCTAGTTTTGCTGCTGCCATTTTATTTCTACTCTTTTAACAGATTTGGACTTTATTTCAACTTTATCACTTTACATTATCAAAACACTGGAACAGAAAGTGCTAAATACATTGACCCTATAGCTAATGAGCCACATAAGATATTTTAAAATGATAAATAAATGTATAAAAGTTGCCGGAAAGACTCTGGAAGAAACATTAAATTGCTTTTTGGTGCTGTTTAAAGTTTTTCCATCTAATTACATTAATGCATTATATATATAGTTACTAGAAAATCAAATTATTCTTATGAATGTTATGCTGCTGTAGTTATATATCTTGTAATGGTGCCATTGGTGTTTGTTTTGTATTTTTGGGGTTTTATCCATGTCATATTGTGATAAATAGTATCCTCCTTACACTGATAATCAGTTTCTAACAGCAAACACTCAGAATAAAGTGAGATGATCTGAATGTCTTGTTGAATGACTGTTGATAGTCATCAATATTAACAGAGAAACTGCTGAAAACACTATTTCATGTCAATAGTTCCTGTTTTCACCTCATTTATTATGCTGATGTCTTCAGATCTGCTGTAAATTGACACTTAAAGCTCATTTCATTGCTGTCAACAGAATAATGTTTGATTTAGAAATAAAATGTTCTGAATTAGCATCAGTTGTTTTACGAAAGACTGATATAAATTCTTATTGTAATTAGTTTATGGGTGTAATACAAAAAGGGGTTTAAAAAACAAAAAACTTGTCAGTACTCAGTGCAAGAATCATTTTCTGGCCACAGTGCAGCCCAAAATACTCTTTAATTGTCATTTTAAATCTTTATACTTTATTTAGTGTATAGTTATACACTATGCTTCAAACCAGTAAGTTTTAATCATATAAAATGTAACTAAATGTAGTTCTCTTATTTTATTTATTTTATTAAGTACAGGTAAAAAATAACTGTTGTTTCCTTTTTACATTAAATACATCTGTGATCTGTTACACTAAATGATGTTGGAACATTAAATTATTTTGTTTTTTAAAACAAAAAGTTGTTCGAAACATTAAAATACATTTGCATTTAACTGGTTTTCTTTGTTAAATCATTTTTTTACATTTAATTGATTTTGGCAGATAAGCTCCTCCCATATCACACACATCAATGAAGCTCCTCCTATATCACACACATCAATGAAGCTCCTCCCACAGCAGTTCCTCAATAAATGCTGGAATATTCCCATCAGACGAGCATCAGGAAGAGCTGAAATCTGCAAAGACTGAGTTTATTAAAGAGGACAGTGAGAACATGAGTGATCCAGAACCCTGCAGAAAGAAACACACTGAAGATACTGAAGAACAAAGAGGTTGGTGTTTATTCTTCATTCATTCATGATGCTGAACAACATTCATGATAGAAACAAACATTGTAACTGTCAACACCAAAATGTTTTAAGTAAATGAACTTTCCAGAATGGCTGACAGGGTTGTAAGTGTAACTTGAGCAAAATCTCTTCTTACAGTAACTTTGGTAACAGGGTTGATGAATGCTGTCATTCATTTGTGTAAAACTGATACAATGGATTGAGATTATTTGCTTGTCCTCCCATCATGTGCTAGAAAGAGCCCAGATGATGTCACTTCCTGGGGCCAGTTGCATAAACTGAATCACTATATTAAGACTGTGTTTTAAGAACTAGTTTGACCAACTTGCAGTTAACCAATAGGTAATAAATGTTATTTTTTCCAATTCAAATTACACAGATCTACCTTTTTATGTAACAGACTTTAAAAAAATAGAACCACTCTTAAAGAAAAACACTAGTGTCTTAACTTTTAAGAAATTCTGTTTTTGAAAGCAGGAAAATCATGTCAGAAGTAACAGGGTTGAGTGAATCATGAAGGACACTGATAATAACACATTTAAAGATGCAGTCAGTCTAGACTTTGAGCATGTGAACTTTCTACAGACGCTGAAACGATCATGATATGATGTCACACTCCGTGAATCTCTTTTAAAACATAAATAACAAATAATAATCATTTCAAAAATGTAAAAATATACAATCTAAAACTGCAAACCGCTGGATTGTGTTGTTGAGATGACCGGTGAGTCTGAACAATTGGAAGATTAATGTTAAAGTTTCAGGGACATATGCAATTAATTTATGAAAATGGAAATGCATCAAAATGATCGGGATATAGGGATATATGCTCAATTTTATGACTCTTTTATTTTATGACTATTTTATTTTATTTTGATGTACTGAAAATCAAATGACTTTTTTCATTTCAGAACTGATGGAAGAGAGTGAAGATCTGAGTGAAGTGGAGGAGAAACATCATGACAAACCTGGAGAAAAACCTTTGAGTCACTCAAAGACTAAAAAGACAATTATAAAGAAAAGAAGAGCCAAGAAATCTGCAACCTGTACTCAGTGTGGAAAGAGTTTCACAAAGAAATCTTGTCTAGAGCTTCACATGAGAGTTCATACTGGAGAGAAGCCGTTCACATGTGATCAGTGTAGGAAGAGATTCTCACAAAAAGTCCATCTTGATGTTCACATGACAGTTCACACAGGAGAGAAGCCACACACATGTGATCAATGTGGGAAGAGTTTCAGTCAATCATCAACCCTTAAAGAACACATGAAGATCCACACTGGAGAGAAGCCGTTCACATGTGATCAGTGTGGGAAGAGTTTCAGACACTCATCAACTCTTAGAGAACACATGAGGATACATACCGGAGCAAGAATGTTCACATGTGATCAATGTGGGAAGAGTTTCAATCAGTCATTGTACCTTAAAAAACACATGATGATCCATACTGGAGAGAAGCCATTCACATGTGATCAGTGTGGGAAGAGTTTCACCCGATCACAACACCTTAAAGAACACATGATGATCCACTCCGGAGTGAGACCGTTCACATGTGATCAATGTGACAAAACATTTCTTCTGGAATCAGCTCTGAAGAAACACCTGGGAGTTCATACGAAGGAGAAGCCACATTCATGTTCTGTGTGTGGAAAGAGTTTTTCATTGCTGAAATATTTACATGCACATCAGAAAACGCACACTGCTGTGAGAGAGTACATGTGCTTTGAGTGTGAGAAGACTTTTACTGCAGCAAACAGTTTAAAACTGCACCAGAGGATCCACACTGGAGAAAAACCTTACATGTGTTCACACTGTGACAAGAGATTCAGTCGGTCAGAACATCTGAAAACACACGAGATGATCCACACTGGAGAAAAACCTTACAAATGTTCACACTGTGACATGAGATTCAATCAGTCAGCAAATCTGAAAAGACATGAGATGATCCACAGCAGTGAGAAGCCGCATGTATGATCAGTGTGGAAAGAGTTTCACTAAAGGTGACCTGAAGAAACACATGAAGATCCATGCAGTGGAGAAACCACATCACCACAGCTGAGAAGAGACTCAGACAAATCTATCTTCTCCACCTATAGTTGGCGCTGTTGCTCTGTGTCTGCTGTTGAATTATCCAGGTCGTGGATGAGGAGCGACCCCTGATGTGATTGTGTACATACAGTAGTACATAGTTCAGTACTATATAAATGCTTCATTCATTCATTTATTCATAGTTAGCCGTTTCTCAATATGTGTTCTTGTCTGTTCTTGTGAAATTCATCAGTTGCTGCCCAAGTTCTGATCCAATTCAAAGTTCACATCTAGCCAAAGAAATTTTCAAATCCCCGGATGTGTTCTTGATCCGCCCTTTTATCAAGTCTTACCTTGGCTAGTCCTTCTGATGATTGCCACTGGCTCTGATGTCTCTGTAGTGGTTAAACATGAGATATAATTCATCTTTTGTATATATAACGGGTGATCTTTGGTCTCATGAATCTATAATTTGTTGAAGTGAAAGTGAAATTTCATAACGTTACCGTTGTAGCCTACTGGAGTGCTGACTTTGTACATTTGACTGAATTGTTTGCTTTATTCTTATTGTAGCTTCTTGCCTTACTTATACTTTTCTAATGGTTATTATTGATCATTAAAACTTACAAAAAGAAACAGTGTTGTTTTGTTTACAGACTATGCACATATTTGGTTATAAATATACATGGAGTGAAGATAATCAATGAATGTGTTGCCTAAACTACATGCATGGCTATTAAAATGTTTAAGATGTTTTAAATGAAAACAAAAAAGAGTGGTGTTTTATAGCATATTTCCCTTTATGACATTCCAATTTCACATATCAGAAACAATTCTTACTAGTAAAAATTATGTTATGGAATTTTTTATATCAATAATTGATACTAGTAAAAATGTCACTCACATCAGGCAGCTATTCCTTATAAATGCTTCCTTATTAATAGCATTGCTGCATCATAATCAATCTAGCATTGTTTTAATAAAGTTTTTAAGTTTTCATAGACAGGTTTTCGTGTCATATTTTTATTTTTAACACTCATTTTTTCTAACAGTCTTCAGATATTTTCATTGTCTCCATCAAACCTATTGATGATCGGAATGAAAAATTGCCAGAAATGCCCATCCCTATTCTCTAATCGCAGACGGCTCACTTGCTCAACACAACCCAGCATTACAATATTCCATAATTCCAGCCAATCAGAGATGAGGCTGCTGAATTCTGATTGGCTGGCTTGACAATCAATCACAAGACTCCCTGCATCACCAACAGAGTAAGGGAAAATACATGGTGGAAGAGACGTTTGTTCAATGGCTTGAAGACTATCTAAGTCCCTTTAAGACTATTTTCAAGCTCAAATGTCTACCGCTCAAAGTAGCTTATTTTTAATCAAAATCATATATCATTACATAATGGCATGTCCCAGTGTTTCCTACACCTCAATTAAATGGTAAGTTAGTTCTAACTTCTCACTGAACGGCAGGTTATGCAATTAGTGGAATTTAAAAGTGACTGAGCTGGGGTCTCTAACAAAACTTGCCTCAGGATATTTAAAAATAAAACCTATAAAATAAACAGAAATGCAATGTAATAACAAAAAAGTAATTATCAAAATACTTAATACTAAAAAACGAAGCTTCAGATGAGACAGATCACATGGTTATAGTAAAACTAATCAAGGTCTGATACAGTGCTTCACTGTTCACTTTTTGATAAAAGCTTTGGTGTTAAACGTCACACCAATAACTTGTATTATGTTTGTTTCAATAAATGTTCACTGTGCTTGGATTCTACTCTTATTCTCTGAAACAGCCACTGTTACAAATAGATCTCCTGTGTGGATCCTCTTGTGTTTTTTCAGATGTCCAGACTGACTGAATCTCTTGTCACAGTGTGAACACTTGTAAGGTTTTTCTCCAGTGTGGATCCTCTGGTGTCGGTCTAAATTGGTCGCTGTAGTAAAAGTCTTCTCACACTCAAAGCACATGTACTCTCTCACACCAGTGTGTGTTTTCTGATGTTCATGTAAATATGACAGCAGTGAAAAACTCTTTCCACACACAGAACATGAATGTAGCTTCTCTTTCGTATGAACTCTCAGGTGTTTCTTCAGGGTTGATGACCCAATAAATGTTTTTCCACATTGGCCACATGTGAACGGCTTCTCTCCGGTGTGGATCATCATGTGTGCTTTAAGGTGTTGTGATCGCGTGAAGCTATTCCCACATTGATCACATGTGTGTGGCTTCTCTCCAGTGTGAACTCTCATGTGACCCTTAAGATGTACTTTTCGTATGAAGCTCTTCCCACATTGATCACATGTGAACGGCTTTTCTCCAGTGTGGATCATCATGTGATCTTTAAGGTGTGCAAATTGACTGAAACTCTTCCCACATTGATCACATGTGTGTGGCTTCTCTCCAGTATGAACTCTCATATGACGCTCAAGATATTGTTTTACTGAGAAACTCTTTCCACATTGATCACATGTGAACGGCTTCTCTCCAGTATGAATTCTCATGTGACGCTCAAGACTTTGTTTTGCTGTGAAACTCTTTCCACACTGAGTGCAGGTTGTAGATTTCTCGGCTCTTCTTTTCTTTAAAAATGTCTTTTTAGTCTTTGAGCGACTCAAAGGTTTCTCTCCAGGTTTGTCATGATGTTTCTCCTCCACTTCACTCATTTCTTCACTCTCCTCCTTCACTTCCATCAGCTCTGAAATGAAAGACGAAACTTCATTTTCAGTACATCAAAATAATTTAAAGAGAGAAATGTGAAGTGAAAGGACGTAAAATTGAGCCTTGCTGTGATGGACAACTGCTATAAAACATTCAATGTTTTTTTTTGCATTTGTATTTTCAGAAATTAATTACATTAAAATTAATCAACCAATTGTAAAGAGCCACCTGTCGTCCCAACGGCAGAATCCAGAGGTCTCGGTGAAGGTATAATGTGTGTCTTTTCAGCGCTCCTGTGAAGTTCACCTAATTTTTAGAATTTAGTCTCAATTTTACTTTAACTCTACGCTTAATCTGACTCCAATATCAAATGGTTATTAAATTTAGATTTACTGAATTAAGACAATCAGCACTGAATGGAGGTCTTCTGGATACAGAATTTGCCAAATAGCTGCTCTGCCACCTTTCCTTAAATAATTCTTAATAATTCTTTATAAATAATATTAAGAAAGAAATATAGAAAACATTGCTCTGAAATATAGTATTCCCCATTCATTTCCTATGGTGCCAACTTTTGTCCGTTAAGGGCCAATAAAGTTTATTTTTTTTAACCATTTGACAATGTATAATCAAGTCCATTCGATTTGTGTGTGTGTGTGTGTTTCAGGTGGCAAAGTAGCCAAGGATTAAGGCATCTGAGAACTGCTCAGATTAAGGAAATTGTTATTTTTGTTTTTAAATTGTCCATATTTGTCCTAATAAAAGGGTCCTTGTGACCCTTTACAAACATGAAAGGGGAAAGATAAATTGACAGGAAACATCGTATGTGGACTACAGACATTCTTAGTGACTTTCAGTGTCTTGAATCAGGGGGAGAGGAAGGGATGAGGGATGAGGGAGGGATGAGGAAGAGGGAGGGGTGCACAGATAATAGAGGAGAAAAGAGTCCTGTGTTCTTTACTCAATTATTATATTTAAAACATTAGAGCATGTTTCTGTAGTGAGAACTATTAAATATATTTGATCAATCACAAAAATATCTAATGTGATATTAACAGCATTATTTTGACATCAACTTTTAGACTGATATTTGATTTATTTTCCTAAAACTGTGTAATTATTAAGGGCCGGTCACACTAGACTTTCCTTCCACTGACTTCCATTCATACACATGTGAATGTGGGACACCAGAAACACAAGATCAAGTGAAGTTTGCAGTAAAGTCGAGTAGATTGAATATGTATTATTTGTTATTTATGTTTTAATTTCATGGAGTGTGACATCATATCATGATCGTTTCAGCGTCTGTAGAAAGTTCACATGCTCAAAGTCTAGACTGACTGCATCTTTAAATGTGTTATTATCAGTGTCCTTCATGATTCACTCAACCCTGTTACTTCTGACATGATTTCCTGCTTTCAAAAACACCCAGGAAGTGACATCATCTTTCTACAGTATGATGGGACAAGACAATAATCTCAATCCATTGTCTCAGTTTTTACACAAATGAATGACTGCATTCATCAACCCTGTTACCAAAGTTACTGTAAGAAGAGATTTTGCTCAAGTTACACTTACAACCCTGTCAGCCATTCTGGAAAGTTCATTTACTTCATACATTTTGGTGTTTACAGTTTATTCCTAAAAATAACAATGTTGTAAACTATATTGAAAATACCTAAATTCTGGAAACACTCTTGCAAACTGTGAAGCAGATATTGAAATAATGTGAAATAAATATTTAGTTTGATCTGATGTTGACAATCATTATGAAAGTTTCGCAAACTTCCCTTTACTGAACTTTTGTTAGAAAAGAACATTATGTCTCATTTCATAGTTTTACTGTTTCTCTAAATGTGCAGAAGTGCTTGAATCTTTCTATCATGAATGTTGTTCAGCATCATGAACGAATGAAGAATAAACACCAACCTCTTTGTTCTTCAGTATCTTCAGTGTGTTTCATTCTGCAGGGTTCTGGATCACTCATGTTCTCACTGTCCTCTTTAATAAACTCAGTCTTTGCAGATTTCAGCTCTTCCTGATGCTCTGATGCTCCGCTGATGGGAATATTCCAGCATTTATTGATGAACTGCTGTGGGAGGAGCTTCATTGATGATGCATGATGTGGGAGCTTCATGACAGTGACTCTGTAGTGGGCGGGGCTTCACTGGCTGAACTGCAGATTGGTTGGAGGAGCTGATCTGCCAAAATCAGTTACTGTGTTTGTTTTTATAGGGTTAAAGACCAGATATCAAATTTTAGCATCTGCATTAAATTAAATGTACAAAAGCGAATTTAAATAGAAAACCCATTAAATGCAAGTGTCTATTTTAATATTTCAAATTACTTTTGTGAAAACATGTTTTAATGTTCCATCATCATTTAGTGTAACAGATATATTTAATGTAAAATGAAACAACAGTTATTTTGACCTGTACTTAATAAAGTATATAAAATAATAAGAGATCATACTAAATTTAATTATATTTTAAATGATTAAAACATTCTTGCTGATAAATGGGTGATCTAGTGGTTTGAAGGAAAGTGGCAAAGAATAAAGATTTAAAATGACAATTAAAGAGTATTTTGGGCTGCACTGTGATCCTTAAATACAGTGTTTGAATGTCAGAAAACGATTCTTGTTCTAAATATACCTGACAAATTGTTTTCTTTCTTTCTTTCTTTCTTTCTTTCTTTCTTTCTTTCTTTCTTTCAAACTTTTTTTTGCTATATTAACCCCTTTTGTATTTCACCCTCAATCTAATTGCATTAATCATTCATATCCGTCTATTGAAAAGCAACTGATGCTAAACATTTTATTTCTAATTCTAACTTTATTCTGTTTCTTCATTAAAATAATTGCAGATATCTAGAAAAGTAGTAAAGCATAAAGACTGAAATAAGCAGACATAAACACCATCAAATCAACTCAGTCTGTTGACAGCAATGAAATGAGCTTTAAGTGTCAATTTACAGCAGATCTGAAGACATCAGCATAATAAATGAGGTGAAAACAGGAACTATTGACATGAAATAAAGAGTGTTTTCAGCAGTTTCTCTGTTAATATTGATGATCCTCAGACTATCAACACTCATTCAACAAGACATTCAGATCATCTCACTTTATTCTGAGTGTTTGCTGTTAGAAACTGATTATTTGAGTCAGGATATATGAGAAAAGACTATAAAACTGCTCTATTGAAAGACAATACTGATATTTCTCACAATATGACACATATAAAACATAATACAAAAACATTATTGACACTCATCTCCATCAACCTCTACAGCTAAATAACTACAGCACATAATATGTCCATATGAATCTAAATATAGTCTGAATGTATGATAACTGCATTAAAGTAATTAAATCCTTAACATGTTGCAGTTTTGTATAGCAGAAACTGACAATAATAATAAAAAAAACTTAAAAAAATAAAGTGCAGCACAAAGCCATATTTGCAAAGCAATAACTTTCCAGTATCAATCTGTTCATATTTATCTCTATTAACATTGCAGTACAGATTTTAAAATATCTCATGGCTCATTATAGGCTCATTGTAAAGTATTTAGGATCATATATTTTAATAATATGAGTCATTCAGTAACAGTTCTTCTCACTCCAAACACTAAAACAATGGTTGAACTTCAGCAGTTACAGTGTTTTTGTGTTTTCAGTCTCTGTTTGGTTAGAGTCCCATGGTCCCTGTTTCTCCTTTTAACATTTCCAGAATCCATCTGGACACTGTAGGATCTCGAGTCGATGGGCTTCACCACTGTGCCCTTTCTCCAGATCTTATGAGGCTCGAATGCTTGTATTCTCACAGTCACCTTGTTTTAGTGTGTCTGAGTTTTTATCTGATCTGTTAAAGTATGTTTGTTGCAGTTGTTGGAGGCTGGTTTTCTTGGTAGTCGTGTCTTAGTGCCACTGTTGCTGGTTTTTCTGTGGTCACTATTCTGTCTATTGCAAGAATGTTCTCGTAACTCACTTTGATTAGCTTAGAAATGCTGTGAGACCTTGAGAAGAATCTGGGAAACTTCTTACATCAATCAAGAAGATTAGAAGCTTAAAACACTGAAATGTCAGAAATATTAACATATCTTTCAATTTGTAGGTTAGTTTAAAAAAAAAAAAAAAAGTTTATTCATAATGAAAATTTTGAAAAATGCAATGTGGAAATGGCACCCGTTTCATAGAATGACTCTACCGTTGGCGGCCGATGACGTCACAGCTCGCGCGCGCCTTCCTCTCATTCAGTTTCAGCGGCGAGTCTTCTGAGGAGAGTCGAGCAGTTCACGGTATTTCTCATATTTACACGATCATCAAACACATTTTATACAGTTTGATCAAGCGACAGGCTCATTTCTGTGTTGTTTTCATCGAGCACAGCGATACTTGTGTGTCTTTTCTGTCGTCTTCCTGCTGAAATAAACATTTAGTGCAGCATGTGAGGAAAATATGATGAATTCATTCAGACCTGAGCGATTTTGTGTTCATTTGTGTGATGTTTTATAGTGATGATAAATTCAAAGTTTGAGATCTGTGAGCTTCAGACCTGAGCGACATGTTTTATAGTGAATAACTTATGAATGTCAAAGTTTGAGATCATTGAGGAAAATATGATGAATTAATTCAGACCTGAGCGATTTTGTGTTCGTTTGTGTGATTGTTTCATGTTTTATAGTGAAAACTGCTAATGAATGTCAAAGTTTGAGATCTGTGAGGAAAATATGATGAATTCATTCAGACCTGAGCGATTTTGTGTTCGTTTGTGTGATTGTTTCATGTTTTATAGTGAAAACTGCTAATGAGTGTCAAAGTTTGAGATCATTGAGGAAAATATGATGAATTAATTCAGACCGGAGCGATTTTGTGTTCGTTTGTGTGATTGTTTCGATCTCTAGTTTTGCTGCTGCCATTTTATTTCTACTCTTTTAACAGATTTGGACTTTATTTCACTTTATCACTTTACATTATCAAAACACTGGAACAGAAAGTGCTAAATACATTGACCCTATAGCTAATGAGCCACATAAGATATTTTAAAATGATAAATAAATGTATAAAAGTTGCCGGAAAGACTCTGGAAGAAACATTAAATTGCTTTTTGGTGCTGTTTAAAGTTTTTCCATCTAATTACATTAATGCATTATATATATAGTTACTAGAAAATCAAATTATTTATGAATGTTATGCTGCTGTAGTTATATATCTTGTAATGGTGCCATTGGTGTTTGTTTTGTATTTTGGGGTTTATCCATGTCATATTGTGATAAATAGTATCCTCCTTACACTGATAATCAGTTTCTAACAGCAAACACTCAGAATAAAGTGAGATGATCTGAATGTCTTGTTGAATGACTGTTGATAGTCATCAATATTAACAGAGAAACTGCTGAAAACACTATTTCATGTCAATAGTTCCTGTTTTCACCTCATTTATTATGCTGATGTCTTCAGATCTGCTGTAAATTGACACTTAAAGCTCATTTCATTGCTGTCAACAGAATAATGTTTGATTTAGAAATAAAATGTTCTGAATTAGCATCAGTGTTTTACGAAAGACTGATATAAATCTTATTGTAATTAGTTTATGGGGTAATACAAAAAGGGGTTTAAAAAACAAAAAAACTTGTCAGTACTCAGTGCAAGAATCATTTTCTGGCCACAGTGCAGCCCAAATACTCTTTAATTGTCATTTTAAATCTTTATACTTTATTTAGTGTATAGTTATACACTATGCTTCAACCAGTAAGTTTTAATCATATAAAATGTAACTAAATGTAGTTCTCTTATTTTATTTATTTATTAAGTACAGGTAAAAAAACTGTTGTTTCCTTTTTACATTAAATACATCTGTGATCTGTTACACTAAATGATGTTGGAACATTAAATTATTTTGTTTTTTAAAACAAAAGTTGTTCGAAACATTAAAATACATTTGCATTTAACTGGTTTTCTTTGTTAAATCATTTTTTACATTAATTGATTTTGGCAGATAAGCTCCTCCCATATCACACACATCAATGAAGCTCCTCCTATATCACACACATCAATGAAGCTCCTCCCACAGCAGTTCCTCAATAAATGCTGGAATATTCCCATCAGACGAGCATCAGGAAGAGCTGAAATCTGCAAAGACTGAGTTTATTAAAGAGGACAGTGAGAACATGAGTGATCCAGAACCCTGCAGAAAGAAACACACTGAAGATACTGAAGAACAAAGAGGTTGGTGTTTATTCTTCATTCATTCATGATGCTGAACAACATTCATGATAGAAACAAACATTGTAACTGTCAACACCAAAATGTTTTAAGTAAATGAACTTTCCAGAATGGCTGACAGGGTTGTAAGTGTAACTTGAGCAAAATCTCTTCTTACAGTAACTTTGGTAACAGGGTTGATGAATGCTGTCATTCATTTGTGTAAAACTGATACAATGGATTGAGATTATTTGCTTGTCCTCCCATCATGTGCTAGAAAGAGCCCAGATGATGTCACTTCCTGGGGCCAGTTGCATAAACTGAATCACTATATTAAGACTGTGTTTTAAGAACTAGTTTGACCAACTTGCAGTTAACCAATAGGTAATAAATGTTATTTTTTCCAATTCAAATTACACAGATCTACCTTTTTATGTAACAGACTTTAAAAAATAGAACCACTCTTAAAGAAAAAACACTAGTGTCTTAACTTTTAAGAAATTCTGTTTTTGAAAGCAGGAAAATCATGTCAGAAGTAACAGGGTTGAGTGAATCATGAAGGACACTGATAATAACACATTTAAAGATGCAGTCAGTCTAGACTTTGAGCATGTGAACTTTCTACAGACGCTGAAACGATCATGATATGATGTCACACTCGTGAATCTCTTTTAAAACATAAATAACAATAATAATCATTTCAAAAATGTAAAAATATACAATCTAAAACTGCAAACCGCTGGATTGTGTTGTTGAGATGACCGGTGAGTCTGAACAATTGGAAGATTAATGTTAAAGTTTCAGGGACATATGCAATTAATTTATGAAAATGGAAATGCATCAAAATGATCGGGATATAGGGATATATGCTCAATTTTATGACTCTTTTATTTTATGACTATTTTAATTTATTTTGATGTACTGAAAATCAAATGACTTTTTTCATTTCAGAACTGATGGAAGAGAGTGAAGATCTGAGTGAAGTGGAGGAGAAACATCATGACAAACCTGGAGAAAAACCTTTGAGTCACTCAAAGACTAAAAAGACAATTATAAAGAAAAGAAGAGCCAAGAAATCTGCAACCTGTACTCAGTGTGGAAAGAGTTTCACAAAGAAATCTTGTCTAGAGCTTCACATGAGAGTTCATACTGGAGAGAAGCCGTTCACATGTGATCAGTGTAGGAAGAGATTCTCACAAAAAGTCCATCTTGATGTTCACATGACAGTTCACACAGGAGAGAAGCCACACACATGTGATCAATGTGGGAAGAGTTTCAGTCAATCATCAACCCTTAAAGAACACATGAAGATCCACACTGGAGAGAAGCCGTTCACATGTGATCAGTGTGGGAAGAGTTTCAGACACTCATCAACTCTTAGAGAACACATGAGGATACATACCGGAGCAAGAATGTTCACATGTGATCAATGTGGGAAGAGTTTCAATCAGTCATTGTACCTTAAAAAACACATGATGATCCATACTGGAGAGAAGCCATTCACATGTGATCAGTGTGGGAAGAGTTTCACCCGATCACAACACCTTAAAGAACACATGATGATCCACTCCGGAGTGAGACCGTTCACATGTCATCAATGTGACAAAACATTTCTTCTGGAATCAGCTCTGAAGAAACACCTGACAGTTCATACGAAGGAGAAGCCACATTCATGTTCTGTGTGTGGAAAGAGTTTTTCATTGCTGAAATATTACATGCACATCAGAAAACGCACACTGCTGGAGAGTACATGTGCTTTGAGTGTGAGAAGACTTTTACTGCAGCAAACAGTTTAAAACTGCACCAGAGGATCCACACTGGAGAAAAAACCTTACATGTGTTCACACTGTGACAAGAGATTCAGTCGGTCAGAACATCTGAAAACACACGAGATGATCCACACTGGAGAAAAACCTTACAAATGTTCACACTGTGACATGAGATTCAATCAGTCAGCAAATCTGAAAAGACATGAGATGATCCACAGCAGTGAGAAGCCGCATGTATGATCAGTGTGGAAAGAGTTTCACTAAAGGTGACCTGAAGAAACACATGAAGATCCATGCAGTGGAGAAACCACATCACCACAGCTGAGAAGAGACTCAGACAAATCTATCTTCTCCACCTATAGTTGGCGCTGTTGCTCTGTGTCTGCTGTTGAATTATCCAGGTCGTGGATGAGGAGCGACCCCTGATGTGATTGTGTACATACAGTAGTACATAGTTCAGTACTATATAAATGCTTCATTCATTCATTTATTCATAGTTAGCCGTTTCTCAATATGTGTTCTTGTCTGTTCTTGTGAAATTCATCAGTTGCTGCCCAAGTTCTGATCCAATTCAAAGTTCACATCTAGCCAAAGAAATTTTCAAATCCCCGGATGTGTTCTTGATCCGCCCTTTTATCAAGTCTTACCTTGGCTAGTCCTTCTGATGATTGCCACTGGCTCTGATGTCTCTGTAGTGGTTAAACATGAGATATAATTCATCTTTTGTATATATAACGGGTGATCTTTGGTCTCATGAATCTATAATTTGTTGAAGTGAAAGTGAAATTTCATAACGTTACCGTTGTAGCCTACTGGAGTGCTGACTTTGTACATTTGACTGAATTGTTTGCTTTATTCTTATTGTAGCTTCTTGCCTTACTTATACTTTTTCTAATGGTTATTATTGATCATTAAAACTTACAAAAAGAAACAGTGTTGTTTTGTTTACAGACTATATGCACATATTTGGTTATAAATATACATGGAGTGAAGATAATCAATGAATGTGTTGCCTAAACTACATGCATGGCTATTAAAATGTTTAAGATGTTTTAAATGAAAACAAAAAAGAGTGGTGTTTTATAGCATATTTCCCTTTATGACATTCCAATTTCACATATCAGAAACAATTCTTACTAGTAAAAATTATGTTATGGAATTTTTTATATCAATAATTGATACTAGTAAAAATGTCACTCACATCAGGCAGCTATTCCTTATAAATGCTTCCTTATTAATAGCATTGCTGCATCATAATCAATCTAGCATTGTTTTAATAAAGTTTTTAAGTTTTCATAGACAGGTTTTCGTGTCATATTTTTATTTTTAACACTCATTTTTCTAACAGTCTTCAGATATTTTCATTGTCTCCATCAAACCTATTGATGATCGGAATGAAAAATTGCCAGAAATGCCCATCCCTATTCTCTAATCGCAGACGGCTCACTTGCTCAACACAACCCAGCATTACAATATTCCATAATTCCAGCCAATCAGAGATAAGGCTGCTGAATTCTGATTGGCTGGCTTGACAATCAATCACAAGACTCCCTGCATCACCAACAGAGTAAGGGAAAAATACATGGTGGAAGAGACGTTTGTTCAATGGCTTGAAGACTATCAAAGTCCCTTTAAGACTATTTTCAAGCTCAAATGTCTACCGCTCAAAGTAGCTTATTTTTAATCAAAATCATATATCATTACATAATGGCATGTCCCAGTGTTTCCTACACCTCAATTAAATGGTAAGTTAGTTCTAACTTCTCACTGAACGGCAGGTTATGCAATTAGTGGAATTTAAAAGTGACTGAGTTGGGGTCTCTAACAAAACTTGCCTCAGGATATTTAAAAATAAAACCTATAAAATAAACAGAAATGCAATGTAATAACAAAAAAGTAATTATCAAAATACTTAATACTAAAAACGAAGCTTCAGATGAGACAGATCACATGGTTATAGTAAAACTAATCAAGGTCTGATACAGTGCTTCACTGTTCACTTTTTGATAAAAGCTTTGAAGCTTTGGTGTTAAATGTCACATCAATAACTTGTATTATGTTTGTTTCAATAAATGTTCACTGTGCTTGGATTCTACTCTTATTCTCTGAAACAGCCACTGTTACAAATAGATCAAACTCTGTGTTGAAGTGAATCTTCAGCGTGATGATTGTGAATGTGTTTTTCAGTGAGGAATGAAACTGCAGGTGAGTTTCAGCTGATAAACATTTGTCTTATTTACTAAGAAAACACTGATTCAGATCTGATTCAGACTCACTTCAGTTTGAATGTGAACAGGCATTTGTTTCTGTCATATTGTCTGATATTTGTCATCATTGTATGTTTAAACATGTTCTGAATGAAGTGACTTGTCTCTCCAGCTCTCAGGTCAAACATTACAATATTTCATTCCGATATTGATTTATCATTGTTATAGATCAGCATATTTGATATTTGATCACTTGTCACTTCATATAGAGTTTTTTTTTTTTTTTAATGAGTACAGTTATGACTCATTTACACACTTAACAAAACAATATTATGTTTGTTTGTGAAACATAAACATTTCTATTTTCTTACTCTTGACCTCCACTGAGAAGAATTACAGTGTAACTTGAATGTCATATTCCATGTTTTTATTTCAGACATTTCAGAGACCAGCTCAGTGATCCGGATTCTTTTGATGGGCAGAAATGGTTCTGGGAAAAGCTCATCAGGAGGAAGCTCTATACTTGTTGAAACAAGGTTTAAAGAGCTTGTGTGATGGTAAAAAAAAAAGATTGGAGAGAAACAGGTGCATGTGATTCACTGGATCCAGATCAACTGGATCCAGATCTGAATAAAGAGTAGCTGGAGATGATGAAAGAGCAGCTGGTCTCTGGATGTTCAGCAGGTCTCAGTTCAGTTCTGTTCACTGTTCCTCTAGAGGAACCTGTGGGAAATGAGGAAGAGATCCTGGATTTCATGAAGTGTTTATTTGCTCCTGAAGTTCAGCTGGAGGATCTGAAACAGGCATTGATGAACATCTAAAACTGAAAGATCATGCTGATCTCGAGCAACTGTTGACTGAATGTGGAGGAAGATTTTACTGTTTCAATATCAAGAGTAAATACATCATTCAGGTACAAGAAATACTGCAGAAGATTAAAGGAAATTTTGGGACATTTATCTTGGAACGAATGAAGAGGACAGAGACAATTGTAGGTTGTTTTATTATTGTGAATGTTGTAAATAACATTAATAACAGAAACATCTGGCAGTTTGTTAGTTTGTCACACTGATCTTAATGGAAGAATCCATACAGTCTGTTTTAACAGTGATTTGATCATTCTGTTGTAGTTTCTGGAGAGTCTCCAGCTGAAGATCCAGATTCATCAGGTTCCTGAGAGGAAAGATCAGGTCAGGCTGATGCAGCTGGGAAAGCAGGATCTGGGAAGGGGCCACTGGAAACACCATCATCGGAAGAAATGTGTTTGAATCTTCAGTCGGTTCAAGAAATTACAGGTAAATGTTACAAACAAAATCCAAATGAAACACTTTAAATACTGGTTTATTACATCTCATAATAATGAGAAAAATATTATAATGGTAAATAATAAATAATAAACACTTCTAATAATGATGATATATTTTCCAAGCAGATACTAAGCAATGAAACTACTTTGTTTGTTCAGCACATAAAGATGAACTGCTTATCATGATCTCAGACTGTGGTGATGTGGTTTCTCCACTGCATGGATCTTCATGTGTATCTTCAGGTGACTTTTAAAAGAGAAACTCTTTCCACACTGATCACACATGTGCGGCCTCTCCAGTGTGGATCTTCATGTGTTTCAGATTTATGTCTGACTAATCTCTTGTCACAATGTGAACATTGTAGGTTTTTCTCCAGTGTGGATCATCTCATGTGTTTTCAGAGATGATGACCGACTAAATCTCTTGTCACAATGTGAACACTTGTGAGGTTTTTCTCCAGTGTGGATCCTCTCATGAGTTTTCAGGTGTGATGACTGATTGAATCTCTTGTCACAGTGTGAACACTTGTAAGGATTTTCTCCAGTGTGAATCCTTTCATGTGTTTTCAGATGTGATGACTGATTAAATCTCTTGTAACAGTAAGAACACTTGTAAGGTTTTTCTCCAGTGTGGATCATCTCATGTTTTTTTAGATCAGTTGACTGACTGAATCTCTTGTCACAGTGTGAACACTTGTAAGGTTTTTCTCCAGTGTGAATTCTCTGGTGCAGTTTTAAATCGCTCCCTGTAGTAAAAGTCTTCTCACACTCAAAACACATGTACTCTTCACACCAGTGTGTGTTTTCCGATGTCTATGTAAATTTTGCAGCTGTGAAAAACTCTTTCCACACACAGAACATGAATGTGGCTTCTCCTTTGTATGAACTTTCAGGTGTCTCTTCAGATTTGATGCCCAGAGAAATGTTTTGCCACATTGATCACAAGTGAACGGCTTCTCACCGGTGTGGATCATCATGTGATTCTCAAGACTTTGTGTGTATGTGAAACTCTTCCCGCACAGATCACATTTGAATGGCTTCTCTCCAGTATGAACTCTCATGTGAACATCAAGACTTTGTTTGGTTGAGAAACTCTTTCCACACTGAGTGCAGGTTGAAAATTTCTCCGCTGTTTTTTTCTTTACAAATGTCTTTTTAGTCTTTGAGCAACTCAAAGGTTTTTCTCCAGGTTTGTCATGATGTTCCTCCTCCACTTCACTCAGTTCTTCACTCTCCTCGCTCTCTTCCATCAGGTCTGAAGTGAAAAGGCATAAATTGAGCCTTCATGTACCAAAGTAGACAACTGCTATAAAATATTCTGATCACTTTGATGCCATTTTATCAATTAATTACATATCTCTGAAACTTAGCATGAATGAGGTACACTAATCTTCAATTATTAGAATTAAAAACATTATAGACAAATCACCATGTTTCTATAGTGAGAACTATTACTAATAGCTATAAATCAGCTTTTTCCTAAGTCAAGTTTTCAACGCTGTGAGCCAATCTGGAAAATTCATTTACTTGATACAGTTTATGGTTTATACCTTTTTTTTGTCTAAAATTTTGGTTACATTGTTGCAAATTTTGAACCAGATATAAAATAAATGTAAAATAAAACATTTAAAATACTCTATATTTTGACCTGATGTTGACAATCAATATGAACATTTCTCAAATATCACTTTACTGACCATTTGTTGAAAATTAGATTAACTGCATATCTAAATTTGCAGAAGTGCTTGAATCTTTTTATAAACACCAACCTCTTTGTTCTTCAGTATCTTCAGTGTGTTTCATTCTGCAGGGTTCTGGATCACTCATGTTCTCACTGTCCTCTTTAATAAACTCAGTCTTTGCAGATTTCAGCTCTTCCTGATGCTCTGATGCTCGTCTGATGGGAATATTCCAACATTTATTGGGGAACTGCTGTGGGAGGAGCTTCACTGATGATGTGAGTGATGTAGGAGGAGCTTCACTGATGATGCGAGTGATGTGGGTGGAGGTTCACTTATGATGTGAGTGATGTGGGAGGAGCTGATCTGCCAAAATAAAAAAATATATCAGTTACTTAGTTTTTATTTTTAATGAGCAACCGAATAAAAATAATGTAAATTCTTCCAAGTATAATGATAAGAAAAACAGTTCTTATCATTAGACAGAAACAAATATACATATTAGTAGTCAACAAATTCCCTCAATCTGTTGAAAGCAAAATTAGCTTTAAGTGTCAATTTACAGCAGATCTGAAGACATCAGCATAATAAATGAGGTGAAAACAGGAACTATTGACATGAAATAAAGAGTGTTTTCAGCAGTTTCACTGTTAATATTGATGATCCTCAGACTATCAACACTCATTCAACAAGACATTTAGATCATTAGCAGATCATCTTACTTCATTCTAAATGTTTGCTGTTAGAAACTGATTATTTGAGTCAGGATATGTGAGATTAGATCAGTTATTTCTCATAATTTGACATGGAAAATAACAGAAAAACAAACATTAATGTTAAACATTAAACAAACATTAACAAACATTATCTTCTTCATCAACCACTGCTTAATAACTATGAATTAACTATAACTATGAAACATGGTATGATTTTATAATAACAACATTCATTGTGATAAAGGCAAGGCAATTTTATTTGTATAGCACATTTCATACACAATGGTAATTAAAAGTGCTTTACATAATGAAGAACCAAATACATAATAATAATAAAGAAGTAGAAATAAAAGTAAAGAAAAAGAAATAATAGTAAAAACAGATAATTTTGCCACCTGGATGGAAGAGCTAGGAAGTTTCAGGGCATTTTTTTGTTGTCCATCAGAGCGGATAAATCACATGTCATGACCACTGTCTAGCTCTACCTATTAAAGCACTTTTAACTGATACACAAAGTTTCATTGTCCCCTTTTGCCAAGAAATCTCAAACTGTGCCACACAGCCCCAGTCCCCCTTTTGGAGATATCTTAACTATGCAATGCAGTTCAAATTCCCCCTTTGAAAAGAGTCTTGACTGTAATCCAGAGATGCTCAATGAACCATGCATAATAGCATAAATTTTCCCCTTTGGAAAGTTCCCCAACCAACGTGTTTTGATTTCCGGAATGTGTTAATCATGTTGTCTTTGCAAGTGATTGCAATTCCCCTTAGAAACCCCCTCCAAGTACCACAGAGTCAGATAGCCCAACCATCATGATTTGTCTCCTTATCCAAATTTCTCAAATGCTTTCTTCCTTATTCTCCCAGCTCTTTCAGACAGACAACAAATTTTAACATGTAACACACCCTACTGGAAAAATCTTACTTAGAGAAGAACTGATATTGTTTTCAATACTTGTTTTCAATACTGTAATTTCTCTAATTAAACTTGCATTCAGAACAAAACAATAAATTGGAGTATAAAAGAGTGCAAATTCATAAATAAAATGCATGGTCAAATGCATGAACAACATAAATAACCCCCAGTTAGGCCTACAGTGGTTATGTGTTGTTAAATTGTTACAAGTTCTCCCAGTCTAGGGTTGGGAGACTGTAACGTAATTCAATTAAACCAAAAGGGAGAAACGTAAATTGAAAAACTTGGAGGATTCCCTTTAGTCCTCTGCACCAGAAATGTGAATCAAGGCAGGAAAATGGTCAAAGAAAATGGAAACAAATAATCTTCAGGAGACGGACTAGTCAAAACAACACAAAGGATGACTTACTATTGCCCTCTCTAGCTCAACATTCCTGTTCAATTCAGCAATGGGCAGAATCCCAGATTTGAACAGTTAAGGAATATCTGATCTTTACCAAAATGGCTTAACAGATTATGAACTGACAAATGTGATGAAGATGGTTTGTGATATATAAAAGAATGTTGTCCGGATTCAAACTTATTTTTGATGGTGATGTTTTGATTGTATTCCATATATGTTATGTGATTGTTGTATTGCAGCTGCCAAGAGTTGAATGAAAAGAGCAACGAGTAGCAGTGATAGTGGGCAGCCTTGTCTGGTACCTCTTTTTGAGTTAAATTGATTTTATATAATACCACTAGGTATGACAGATGCTGTTGGTGTATTATAGAGTGTTTTAATCCAGTTGAGAAATATGATTTAAAACCAAAGTGACTGAGTGCAGTGAAGAGAAATTACCATTCTACCTTATCAAAGGCCTTTCTGCATCTAAAGATACAACCAACTTTAATTTCATTTTCAGTAAATCAAAATAATTCAAAGAGAGAAAAATGAAGTGTATGGAGATAAACGTAAGCCCAGATATAATAAACATCAGCTAATAAGTTTTATGCCTTTTTTATAAATTAATTATGCTCCCTGAGTCTTTCCATGAATGAGGTTCACTGATCTTTCAATTTTATTTTTATTTTTTTTAAACATTACAGACAAATCCCATGTTTCTGTAGAGAGAGCTATTACATATATTTGATCAATGACACAATTATCTAATGTGATATTAACATTAACTTTTAGATTTTATTTTACTATTTAAAATGTTTTAGTTATTAAGGGCCGGTCACACTAGACTTTTCCTTCCACTGACTTCCATTCATACGCATGTGAATGTGGGAACCCAGAAACACAAGATTAAGTGAATTTTGCTGCGAAAACAAAAACACATTTATGCAGTCAAGTTGAGGAGATTGTATATTTTTTGAATGACTATTATTTGTTATTTATGTTTGTAAAACAAAACAAAAAAACAACAACAAAAAACAAGCTCAGTATTTGGCCCAAATCCACACTACTCCTCCAGTATTTCTGGTTAGGAGTGTGAGGAGACGGGGTGGTGAAGGGATAAATAACAAGGGACGCTGAGAAACTGTTGAGGAACATGTGAGTCCACTGCGTATTTATAATGTCCTCCACTTTTGCTGATTGGGCAAAAATGTTGATACTGATTGCTGTCTGCTGGTTGGAATGATGTGATGATTGGAAGGATCATTTGAAAGCGCTCCTCGTGAACTTTATTAAATTAAAACGTCATGTCTGTAGAAATTTCACACGCCAAAAGTCTAGAGTAACTGTGGATTTAACTGTTTTTACTTTAACATTTTTTGTCCTACATGTTTCTCTCTACCCTGTTATTGCTAACATGATTTTCCTTCTTTAAAAAACAAAGGATTTCTTATAATTGTAACACCAAGGAAGTGACATCATCTGGGCTCTTTCTACAAACTGTACAGTGTTGACCACATTCATCAACACTGTTACCACAGTTATTATAAGAAGAATAATCTCTATAAGTATGAATAACGTCTATAAGAGAAATACAACAGTAAATCTGAATATAAATTTGCAAAAGTGCTTGAATCTTTCTATCATGAATGTTGTTCAGCATCATGAATGAATGAAGAATAAACACCAACCTCTTTGTTCTTCAGTATCTTCAGTGTGTTTCATTCTGCAGGGTTCTGGATCACTCATGTTCTCACTGTTAAAATATATCAGTTACTGAATTTGTTTTTGTTCTAATTGACACATCTAATAATTATGTCTATTCTATTGTAAAGTAACTGATGCTAATTCACAAATTCATTTTATTGTTTACCCTAACATTATTCTGTTTCTTTATTTAAATATAGTCAGATATCTACAATTTGGAAAATAAAATAAATTCTTCCAAATGTAAATAAGGAAAACAATTGGAAGCATGAATACAGAAATAAACACACATAGTTGTAGTCATCAAATCCCCTCAGTCTGTTGACAGCAATGAAATGAGCTTTAAGTGTCAATTTACAGCAGATCTGAAGACATCAGCATAATAAATGAGGTGAAAACAGGAACTATTGACATGAAATAAAGAGTGTTTTCAGCAGTTTCTCTGTTAATATGATGACTATCAACACTCATTCAACAAGACATTCAGATCATCTCACTTTATTCTGAGTGTTGCTGTTAGAAACTGATTATTTGAGTCAGGATATATGAGAAAAGACTATAAAACTGCTCTATTGAAAGACAATACTGATATTTCTCACAGTATGACATTCATAACACAAAAACAAACACTAATGACACTCATCTTCATCAACTACTGCTAAATAACTCTGAATTAACTATAACTATGAAACATGATTTGATTTTATAACAACATTGATTGTAATAAAGTAATTAGATCTTTAACATGTAACAGTTTTTATGTGCAGAAACTGAAAACTCCCCGTCTCAGACTTTTATTATATGCTCATTAATCTAAAACTATTATACATGTTTTGCTTTTAATTTTAGAGTGATGTTATATTTAAGTATATGTTTTATTTATAATGATGTAATTTATTTGTGTGTCTGTTCAAATGAAATGTGTGTTAATTTAACATTAGTTTTCTTTTCTCACAGTGATGGAGTGTGAAAGCAGGAGATACCAACACAAGCTCTACAGATGAGCCTGATATGAAACAACAAAAAACAATCCTGAGGAGTTTAAATGTGTGATGATGAACAAAGCTCATATAATCTCCAGATAATACTACATAAATATTACAAACATATTCAAACAGACTGAGAAGATTTGATGACTACAAATATGTGTGTTTATTTCTATTTTCTTACAGTTGTTTACAGCTTTTCTTGATATCTGCAATTATTTTAATGAAAAAACAGAATAAAGTTAGAATTAGAAACAAAAAAGTTCTGAATTAGCATCATTTGCTTTACAATAGATGGATATAAGTGATTAATGCAATTAGTTTAAGGGTCAAATATAAAAGGGGTTAATATAGCAAAAAAAAGAAGAAAAAAGAAAGAAAGAAAGAAACATTTTCAGTTTTTACAACAAGAATCAATTTTTGACATTCAAACACTGTATTTAAGGATCACAGTGCAGCAAAGCTCAAATTCATTTAAATTTTAAAATTGAGTTGATCTTATATTTATATACTTCTTAAGTACAGGTCAAAAATGTGTGTTTCAATTGTACATAAATATATCTGTTACACTAAATGATGGAATATTGAAACATTTTTTTCACTAAAGAAATTTGAAACATAAAAAGACACTTGATTTTAATGGGTTTTCGATGTAAAATTGCTTTGTACATTTAAACACAGTAACTGATATATTTTTGATTTTGGCAGATCAGCTCCTCCAACCAATCTTCAGTTCAGTAAATGAAGACCCGCCCACTGCAATTCACCTGTGAAGCTCCCACGTCACTCACATCATCAGTGAAGCTCCTCCCACAGCAGTTCATCAAAATAATGTTGGAATATTCCCATCAGACGAGCATCAGAGCATCAGGAAGAGCTGAAATCTGCAAAGACTGAGTTTATTAAAGAGGACAGTGAGAACATGAGTGATCCAGAACCCTGCAGAATGAAACACACTGAAGATACTGAAGAACAAAGAGGTTGGTGTTTATTCTTCATTCATTCATGATGCTGAACAACATTCATGTTACAAAGATCAAGCACTTCTGCACATTTAGAGAAACAGTCTATGAAATGAGACATAATGACCTTTTCTAACAAAAGCTCAGTAAAGGGAAGTTTGAGAAACTTTCATAATGATTGTCAACATCAGATCAAACTAAATATTTATTTCACATTATTTCAATATATATATTGTGTTTATAGTGTTTCCAGAATTTCAATATAGTTTACAACATTGTTATTTTTAGGAATAAACTGTAAACACCAAAATGTTTGAAGTAAATGAACTTTCCAGAATGGCTGACAGGGTTGTAAGTGTAACTTGAGCAAAATCTCTTCTTACAGTAACTTTGGTAACAGGGTTGATGAATGCAGTCATTTATTTGTGTAAAAACTGAGACAATGGATTGAGATTATTTTCTTGTCCTCCCATCATGCTGTAGAGAGAGTCTAGATGATGTCACTTCCTGGTTGTTTTTGAAAGCAGGAAAACCATGTCAGAAGTAACAGGGTTGAGTGAATCATGAAGGACACTGATAATAACACATTTAAAGATGCAGTCAGTCTAGACTTTGAGCATGTGAACTTTCTACAGACGCTGAAACGATCATGATATGATGTCACACTCCGTGAATCTCTTTTAAAACATAAATAACAAATAATAATCATTTCAAAATGTTAAAATATACAATCTACTCCACTTCATGACCACTATCATGGTCATATTTGTCTGTAAGCATATTTTGTAAAGTTTCTCTCAACATAAATAGTTTTTAAAACATTCTTAGAGGTTAAGTTCATTACAACAATGGTTTATAGATTTCAGTCTATATGCAGCCATTGAGAACTACAGCCATAGAGTGGATATTGATATTTTTGATATTTTTATAACATCATGTGTCATCAAAGTCACCACATTTTTAGGTTTTGGCTGTCTGGTCTTACTGGAATCTAGCAAGTTTTAGCAAGTTTTATTTTATTTTGATGTACTGAAAATTAAATGACTCTTTTTTTCTTTAATTTCAGACCTGATGGAAGTGAAGGAGGAGAGTGAAGAACTGAGTGAAGTGGAGGAGAAACATCATGACAAACCTGGAGAAAAACCTCTGAGTCGCTCAAAGACTGAAAATACATTTTTAAAGAAAAGGAGTGCCGAGAAATCTACAACCTGCACTCAGTGTGGAAAGAGTTTCTCAACTAAATATAGTGTTGATCGTCACATGAGAGTTCATTCTGGAGAGAAGCCGTTCACATGTGATCAATGTGGAAAGAGCTTCGCAAACAAACGTAATCTTGATCGTCACATGACAGTTCATACAGGAGAAAAAGCCGTTCACATGTGACCAGTGTGAGAAGAGTTTCACACAAAAAATACATCTTAAGAGACACATGTTGATCCACACTGGAGAGAAGCCATTCAATTGTGTTCAATGTGGAAAGAGTTTCACAAACAAACATCATCTTGAGATTCACATGAGAGTTCATACTGGAGAAAGCTGTTCACATGTGATCAGTGTGAAAGAGATTCTCAAGAAAACAAGTCTTGTTCGTCACACGGAGAGAAGCCATGTGATCAGTGCGGCAAAGGGTCATCAGACCTGAAGAGACACCTAAGAGTTCATACAAAGGAGAAGCCACATTCATGTTATGTGTGTGGAAAGAGTTTTTCACTGCTGCAATATTTACATGCACATCAGAAAGTTCACAATGCTGTAAAGGATCTTGTGTGCTTTGAGTGTGAGAAGACTTTTACTACAGCAAACTGTTTAAAACAGCACCAGAGAATTCACACTGGAGAAAGCCATACAAGTGTTCACACTGTGACAAGAGATTCAATCAGTCATCAAATCTGAAAACACATGAGATGATCCACACTGGAGAAAAACCTTACAAGTGTTCACACTGTGACAAGAGATTCAATACATCATCATATCTGAAAACACATGAGAGGATTCATACTGGAGAGAAGCCGCACACGTGTGATCAATGTGGAAAGAGTTTCATTATTAAAAGTCACCTGAAGATACACATGAAGATCCATGCAGTGGAGAATCCACATCAACACAGCTCAGAAGAGACACAGAGAGAAAAATCTCTCCTCTCCACCTATAGTTGGCGCTGTTGCGCTGTGTCTGCTGTTGAATTATCCAGGTTGTGGATGAGGAGCGACCCCTGATGTGATTGTGTACATACATAGTTCAGTGTTATATAAATGCTTCATTCATTCATTTATTCATAGTTAGCCGTTTCTCAATATGCGTTCTTGTCTGTTCTTGTGAAATTCATCAGTTGCTGCCCAAGTTCTGATCTAATTCAAAGTTCACATCTAGCCAAAGAAATTTTCATATCCCCATATGTGTTCTGATCCGCCCCTTTTATCGAGTCTTACAGTCTTACCTCGGCTAGTACTCTGTACTCTCTGTAGTGGTTAAACATGAGATATAATTCATCTTTTGTATATATATATAACAGGTGATCTTTGGTCATGAATCTATAATTTGTTGAAGTGAAAGTGAAGTTTCATAACTTTATATATTTAGGCTATTTAACTTTACCGTTGTAGCCTACTGGAGCACTGACTTTGTACGTTTGACTGAATTGTTTGCTTTATTTCTTATTGTAGCTTCTTATACCTTTTGCTTAAACTTTTATAATGGTTATTATTGATCATTAAAACTGACATTTAACAAAAAGAAACAGTGTTGTGTTTTATGTTTGCAGACTATATGCACATATTACCTGAACCACATATGTGTTGTCCTTCCACGGTTGTTACGTTTACGTGTTTGTTGGTAGTTTTGATTTGCCTTTCTTGCCCACATCCGGATTTATCAGTTTTGCCTGGATTTACTTTTATTAAATCAGTTTGTGCTATGAAAAGCATGTAAAATAATGAAAATAATTAAACTATATAGAAAAAGTCTATCACGTGTCATTTTACTTAAACAATTTGAATAAACGAATCTGTGAATAAATTTCTGGGAGAAATTTCTGGGCAAAAAAAGCCCGGTTTCTCCCAAGATTTTTTTTTCTCTCCATTTTAACACCTATTTGTCACCTGATGTCACCTGTTTGAGTTTGGGTTCCTTGCCACTGTCACCTTTGGCTTGCTTAGTTGGGGACACTTGACATTTGACTTGACATTGGATAACAGTGCTTTGATCTGCCTGCATTGACAATTCTCTAAGAGCTGCTGTGCAGCCAAAATTATATTTCAGTTATCAATGTAAAGCTTCTTTGACACAATCTGCATTGTAAAAAGTGCTATATAAATAAAGGTGACTTGACTTGACTTCTGGGCAAGTTTAGGCATATAGTATTATCAAAATAAATGAAGATTATCATAGAATGGTCAGTTGAAGTACTTATGAACTGGGAATAAAAACAAACTGAACATGCACAAAACTAATGTAATTAATTCCTAAACATAATTTAAGGAGGAGCGAGCCCATCAAATCTTCCAATCAACAGCCAGAGTATATAAGCAGCTGCTTTTCTCTTCAGTCTCAGCCGTTCCAGCATCCCTCCACCTTCATCTCAGGTACCTTGCCCTATGTAATCATATCCTATATTTATTCACTGTGGGGGGTATATCAGAGCTTGAATTGAAACTGCTTCATCGAGCCCCTCCTCAGTGGACAGCAAGCCTAATTAGCTAACCTAATACCCTAAAGATTATATGGGCACACAAACTCGTTAAATATCTATTGGTATTATATTTTTTTCTTATCAAAAAAGTGAATGACACCTGACACTTGCGCAAGAGTTCATGTTATTTGAATCAGAATAAAAAGCAGTCCCAAGGTTGTGTGTGAAAACAAAGCTTTAGACGTCACAGATCACATGGTTATAGTAAAAAGAAATCAAGGTCTGATTCAGTGCTTCACTATTAGATGTTTAGTTTTTTTGATAAAAGCTTCAGTTTTAAAAGTCACATCAATAACTTGTGTTATGTTTGTTTCAATAAATGTTTACTGTGCCTGGATTATACTCTCATCCTCTGAAACAGCCACGGTTACAAATAGATCAAACTCTGTGTTGAAGTGAATCTTCTGCAGGTGAATCATGATGATTGTACATGTGTTTTTCAGTGAGGAATGAAACTGCAGGTGAGCTTTAGCTGATAAACATTTGTCTAATTCACTAATAAAACACTGATTCACGTCTGATTCAGACTCACTTCAGTTTGAATGTGAACAGGCATTTGTTTCTGTCATATTGTCTGATATATGTGATCATTGTGTGTTTAAACATGTTCTGAATGAAGTGAATCCGTCTCTCCAGCTCTCAGGTCAAACATTAAAACATTTCATTCTGATATTGATTGATCATTGTTATTGTCACAGAGACGAACTCCATGGTTCCCTCCTCTGACCATCGGAGGGAGCCTTCTCCAGAATACTAACTCCTTAGACTGCCTGTCACACTACATTTCCCAAAGCCCGTGCCTTGGACTGATTACTGCACAGCTGTTCCCAATAACCTGGACTATTTAAGACCCACTTACACCACACATGATCGCAAAGTCTTGTTTTGCCGTGGTGAACATTACCAAGTGTTCTCTTACTGTCTGATTACCTGTTGCTGATTCTGCTGTTACCCGTTATCGAACTGGTGAGAGCCCTGCAAGGCATCCAGCCCGTGATGACAGCGGCGTCTCCACCACCTGTTGCGGCCGCCATTACCCACGCTGCAGGCACGCCGTCACCACCGAATCCGCGCCTCTCGTTCCCTGAAAAGTTCGATGGCGATCCTACCAGATGTAAGGGTTTCATTCTGCAATGTTCGCTCTTCAATAATCAACAACCCGCCTTGTATTCAACTGATACTGGTAAGATCACTCTAATCTGTTCCTTATTTATGGGGAGGGCTTTGGATTGGATAACGGCTGTGTGGAATGATGACGGCTCTGCTTTTCCCAGCTATGAATATTTCCTTCAGAGATTTAAAGAAGTGTTTGATCACCCCAGTGACGGGAGGGGAGTGGTGACGGCTGGGAATTATCTCGCCTTCTGCACACTTGCGGCTCAAACTAAATGGGTGAGTGATACACTAAAGACATGCTTCAGAAGAGGTTTAACTCATGAGTTACAAACAGAGCTGGCCTGTCGCGATAATGGCAAGAGTCTGGATCAGTTTATTGCGCTCGCTATACAGGTTGACAACCTCATCCGCTCACGCAGGGCCGGACAAAGATGCAACATTCGTACACAATCACCTGTTGAACCTGAAATCATTTATCTGAAGAGGAGAGAAGCCGTCGTTTAACTCATCGTTCCATTAATTCCCTGCTCTTCTTCTCTAACAGTGGAGGTGATAGACGGACGACCTCTGGGCAGGGGACACATTAAAGCCATAACTCAATCCATCACCATGCAAACAGGCATATTCACACAGAAAAATTCAATTCCATGTTCTCCCTACCTCTACGTCATCCATCATCCTGCCATGGCTATGCAATCACAATCCTCACATCTGCTGGCGAGAGGGGCAAATCATTCACTGGAACTCGAACTGTCTGGCAAAATGTCTGAATAACCCATCTCCTCTGTATGTCAGATCCATTCAAGCAACGGAACCCAGCGAAGCCGATGCACCCATCTTGGAACAGTCACTTCCTGCGGAATATCACAATCTCTCACTATCCTTCAGTAAGGTACGTGCCTCACAATTACCTCCTCACCGTCCTTATGACTGCGCTATTGATCTGATTCCAGGAACCACACCTCCCAAGGGTTGCATCTTTCCTCTATCTCAACCGGAGTTGGAGTCAATAAAGAAGTACATAGAGGAGAGGAACTGGCTAAAGGCTGCATCCACCCCTCAACATCTCCGGCTTACGCTGGCTTCTTCTTCGTGGGGAAAAAGGATGGAGGACTACGTCCCTGCATAGATTATCGTGGATTAAATGAAATCACTATCAAGTTTTGGTACCCGCTCCCCCTGGTTCCTGCGGCTTTGGAGCAACTTCGCACTGCCCGCTACTTCACCAAGCTCGACCTGCGCAGTGCTTACAACTTGATCCGTATCAAGGAAGGAGACGAGTGGAAGACTGCCTTCTCTACAGCGACTGGGCACTATGAATACCTCGTCATGCCCTTCGGCCTGGACAATAGTCCGTCCGATTTCCAGGCATTCATAAATTACATGTTCAGACACATGCTCAACCGATTTGTCATCGTATACATTGCCGATATCTTGATATATTCTGAAACCATGGAGGAGCACGTGCAACAGGTCAGACAAGTCTTGCAGCGTCTAATCCAGTTCCAACTTTATGCCAAGGCAGAGAAATGTGAGTTTCACAAGATGGTAACAGCCTTCCTTGGGTACGTCATCAGCCGGGACGGTGTGGCTATGGATGAGAGAAAAAGGTGTCAACAATCCTTAACTGGCCACAACCCAATACCATTAAAGAACTACAACGTTTTCTGGGGTTTGCCTATTTCTATCGGCGATTCATCCGCGAATTCAGCACCATAGCCTGCCCGCTCACCTCCATGGTAAAGAAGGGTCAATCTCATATTCAGTGGTCTCCTGCAGCCAGAAACGCCTTCCAACATCTGAAGGAACGCTTCACCACAGCCCCGATTCTGCACCATCCCGACCCGTCTCTGCCATTTGTAGTGGAAGTCGATGCTTCTAACACTGGATTGGGAGCGGTTCTGTCTCAACGCCAAGGTAACCCACCTAAACTATACCCATGTGCTTACCATTCTAGGAAACTCAATGCAGCGGAACGAAATTATGATGTGGGGGACAGAGAACTGCTGGCAATGAAGGCAGCGTTCAAGGAGTGGTGTCATTGGTTGGAGGGAGCGGTACATCCATTCAGCGTGTTAACTGACCACAAAAATCTTGAATATCTCCGCACCGCCAAAAGACTCAATCCCCATCAGGCACGATGGTCACTCTTCTTCTCAAGATTCCACTTCACTGTAACCTATCGCCCAGGGTCGAAGAATGTCAAAGCCGATGCTCTGTCCCGTCAATTTGAAGGTGAGACTAATCCTGCAACTTCAGAAACTGTCATACCTGCTTCTCTCATTGTTGCACCCATACAGTGGGACATAATCTCCGAACTGGAACAGGCCAATGCAGAGGGTGAAATTCCTGCCGTCTGTCCTCCAGACAAGGTATTCGCCCCTGAGAACTTTCGCGCCCGTGTCCTAGAACTGGTTCACAACTCACCCGCCTCTGGTCACCCGGGCATAGCCGCTACCATACAATCATGCAGAACCCGGTTCTGGTGGTCATCTCTTCCCACAGACACTACTCAGTTTGTCAAAGCTTGCCACATTTGTAACATTAACAAACCATCTCATCAAATTCCCGCAGGCCTGCTACAGCCACTACCTCTACCATGCCGTCCCTGGTCCCATATCGATCTGGAATTCATCACCGACTTACCCATCTCAGACGGAAACACCACCATCCTGACTGTCATCGGTCACTTCTCCAAGGCCTGCCGACTAATCCCACTACCCAAACTTCCAACCGCCATGCAGACAGCTGAACAACTGTGCACATGGTCACAGTCTTCAGAATCTATGGCTGCCCGAGGACATTCTGCCTCTGGTCGCGTTCTGTCAGGCTGAGGATGAACCAGGAACTTACACACTTCCTCCACAGTTACTGCAGCCGCAATCAAAACGACTGGTCCCGTTATTTGATGTGGGCAGAGTACGCACAAACTTCCATCCGCAAACCAGCAACTGGCATGACACTGTTCCAGTGTGTCCTGGGGTTTCAACCTCCGTTATTCCCATGGTCTGGTGAACCCACCGATGTTCCAGCCATCAACGACTGGATGATGCGAAGCGAAGAGACCTGGGATAGAGCGCATACTCACCTCCAACATGCTGTCCGCCACTTAAGACAACAATCGCCACCGTCGTCCCGGTCCCACATACCAGCCAGAGCAATGGGTGTGGTTATCCACCAGAGACCTGCGCCTCAAGCTCCCCTGTAAAAAGATCAGTCCAAGGTACGTTGGTCCATTCAGAATTACCCGTCAAATCACTCCAGTTTCATTCCGACTTGCATTACCTAACCACTTTCGCATCTCTCCTACGTTTCATGTGTCGCTGCTCAATCCTGCCGATGGTCCCAGCGAGGAGGGAGAGGAGGTGTCTCGTGACCAGGGTCCCCCGCCTATCCAAGTGGAGAATGAGGAGATCTATCAAGTCCGTGAACTGCTGGACTCCTGGCGTTGAGGTTGTATGCTCCAGTATCTAGTAGACTGGGAGGGGTTCGGTCCGGAGGAACAAACCTGGGTCAATGCGGATGATATCCTGGACCCCAGCCTGGTGGAGGAATTCCACGCAGCACATCCGGAAAGACCAGCTCTGCGGCCTCGTGGAAGACCTCGGCGCCAGCCACATCCTCGCGCCAGGAGGCGTTCACGAGGGGGGGGGCTCTGTCACGGAGACGAACTCCGTGGTTCCCTCCTCTGACCATCGGAGGGGAGCCTTCTCCAGAATACTAACTCCTTAGACTGCCTGTCACACTATATTTCCCATAAGCCCGTGCCTTGGAATGATTACTGCACAGCTGTTCCCAATAACCTGGACTATTTAAGACCCACTTACACCACACATGATCGCGAAGTCTTGTTTTGCCGTGGTGAACATTACCGAGCGTTATCTTACTGTCTGATTACCTGTTGCTGATTCTGCTGTTACCTGTTATCGACCCTTTGCTGCCTGCCTTTGACTCTTGCCTGTTCTACTGATTCTGTGAGTGTTATCTGCCAGCCCTGACCATCTGCCTGTTCTGACTACAATTCTGCCTATTCCCTGTATACCTGTTTGCTCCTGTCTGACCCTGCCTGTACGACCACGAGTGTTATTAATAAAGCATGCAAATGGATCCCTGCCAGAGTGATGATTCGTTACAGTTATAGATCGGCTTATAGATTTGATATTTGATCACTTGTAACTTCATATAGAGTTTTTATTTAAATGATTACAGTCAGGACACATTTACACACTTAACAAAACAATATTTTATGATTGTTTGTGAAACATACACATTTTTTTTCTTTTTCTTACTCTTGATCTGCAATGACAAGAATAAAATTTAACTTGAATGTCAATTTTTAACTATAAATTTTTTATTTCAGACCTTTCAGAGACCAGCTTAGTGATCCAGATTCTTTTGATGGGCAGAAATGTTTCTGGGAAAAGCTCATCAGGAGGAAGCTCTATTCTTGTTGAAACAAGGTTTAAAGAGTATGCATCTGAAACATGTGATGGTAAAAAAGATGGGAGAGAAACAGGTGCATGTAATTATTTCTCCAGATCTACTGGATCCAGATCTGAATAAATAGAAGCTGGATATGATGAAAGAGCAGCTGGTCTCTGGATGTTCAGCAGGTCTCAGTTCAGTTCTGCTCTGAAGAAGAGATCCTGGATTTTATGAAGTATTTATTTGCTCCTGAAGTTCAGAAGTACATCATGATTCTGTTCACACATGGAGATGAAATGAAAGCTCTAGCGTAAGTTCTGCTGGGAAGACTCAAATGTTACGTCATCCACTAGATCAGATCTATCCAATCATTATCGAACACTTGGGTATAAAGCATCGGTACTTACACTTATCTGAGTTCGCAGACGCTGACGCCAATCTCCACCTCCATCCTCCCCACCACCACCAGGACGGTCCCTGTCCATACCCCCGTGGGGGTCGGCTACAACCCTTCGGATGTGTGCTACGGATGGAGGCCAAAAAAACTTTATTATTCTGTAGCTTCTGGTTGTTAATAAATTTCATTGTTATGTTATCTTGCCTCCCGAGTCTTTCTGGTAGAACTGGAGGATCTGGAACAGGCATTGATGAACATCTAAATCGAAAAGATCATGCTGATCTCTAGCAACTGTTGACTGAATGTGGAGGAAGATTTTACTGTTTCCGTATAAAGAGTAAATCAAACATTCAGGTACAAGAAATACTGTGGAAAATTGAAGAGAGTTTTGGGAAATTTATCATGGAACGAATAAAGAAGAACAACAGCAGAGTAAATATTGTCAGTTGTAGGTTGTTTTATTGTTGTGAATGTTGTAAATAACATTAATTACAGAAACATATGGCAGTTTGTTCACTAAGTGTCACTAGTTTGTTACACTCATCTAATTGTTCTGGTGTAGCTTCTGGAGAGTCTCCAGCCGAAGATCCAGATTCATCAGGTTCCTGAGAGAAAATATCAGGTCAGGCTGATACAGCTGGGAAAATAGGATCTGGGAAAGGGCCACTGGAAATATCATTATCGGAAGAAATGTGTTCAAATCTTCAGTCGGTTCAAGAAATTACAATTAAATGTTACAAACAAAATCCAAATGAAACTTTAAATACTGGTTTATTACATCTCATAATAATGAGAATAATAGTATAATGGTAAATATAAATAATAAACACTTCTAATAATAATGATATTTTTCCCAGCAGACATTAAGCAACCAAAAACTGTCCTGCGGCTTATTGTGGCTGTAATGAAACTACTTTGTTGTTCAGATTCTCTCTGCTGTGGATCATCTCATGTTTTTTCAGATTTATTGTCTGATTGAATCTCTTGTCACAGTGTGAACACTTGTAAGGTTTATCTCCAGTGTGGATCATCTCATGTGTTTTCAGAGATGATGACTGACTAAATCTCTTGTCACAGTGTGAACACTTGTATGGTTTTTCTCCAGTGTGAATCCTCTCATGAGTTTTCAGGTGATGATCTCTTGTCACAATGTGAACACTTGTAAGGTTTTCTCCAGTGTGGAGTCTGACTAAATCTCTGTCATGTGAACTCTCCAGTGTGAGAGTTTTCAGTGATGCTGATCTCTTGTCACAATGTGTGTAGGTTTATCTGTGGATCATCTCATGTGTTTCAGAGATGATGACTGACTAAATCTCTTGTCACAGTGTGAACACTTGTAAGGATTTTCTCCAGTGTGAATCCTCTCATGAGTTTTCAGGTGTGATGACTGACTAAATCTCTTGTCACAATGTGAACACTTGTAGGTTTCTCAGTGTGGATCATCTCATGTGTTTCAGATGATGACTGACTAAATCTCTTGTCACAGTGTGAACACTCTCCAGGTGAATCCTCTCATGAGTTTTAGTGTGATGACTGACTAAATCTCTTGTCACATGAACACTTGTAAGGATTTCTCCAGTGTGAATCCTATCATGATGACTGACTGAATCAGTGTGAACACTGTATGAGTTGATGACAGTGATGAATGACTAAATCTTGTGAACTTGTAAGGATTTTCTCCAGTGTGAATCTCTCATGAGTTTTCAGATGTGATGACTGACTGTCACAGTGTGAACACTTGTATGAGTGTGAATGAGTTTTCAGGTGTGATGACTAATCTCTTGTCACAATGTGAACACTTGTAAGGTCCTGTGGATCATCTATGGTTTTCAGATGTGATGACTGACTAAATCTCTTGTCACAGTGTGAACACTTGTAAGGATTTCTCCAGTGTGAATCCTCTCATGAGTTTTCAGGTGTGATGACTGACTAAATCTCTTGTCACAATGTGAACACTTGTAAGGATTTCTCCAGTGTGAATCCTCATGAGTTTTCAGATGTGATGACTGACTAATCTCTTGTCACAGTGTGAATTCTCAATCACTGACTGTGTGAACACAGTATGACTTTCTTCACAGTGTGAACACTGTAAGGATTTTCCAGTGTGAATCCTTCATGAGTTTTCAGGTGTGATGAGACTAAATCTCTTGTCACAATGTGAACACTGTAAGGTGCATCTCAGAGATGATGACTGACTAAATCTCTTGTCACAGTGTGAACACTGTAAGGTTTTTCCCAGTGTGAATTCTTGGTGCAGTTTTAAACAGTTGCTGTAATAAAAGTCTTCTCACACTCAAAGCACATATACTCTCTTACACCAGTGTGTGTTTTGATGTCTAAGTAAATTTTGCAGCTGTGAAAAACTCTTTCCACACACAGAACATGAATATGGCTTCTCCTTTGTATGAACTTTCAGGTGTCTCTTCAGATTTGATGCCCAGAGAAATATTTTGCCACATTCATCACATGTGAACAGCTTCTCTTCGGTGTGAACTCTCATGTGATCCTCAAGACTTTGTGTGTATGTGAAACTCATTCCACATTGACCACATTTGAATGGCTTCTCTCCAGTATGAACTCTCATGTGAACATCAAGACTTTGTTTTGTTGAGAAACTCGTTCCACACTGAGTGCAGGTTGTAGATTTCTCGGCTCTTCTTTTCTTTAAAAATGTCTTTTTAGTCTTTGAGCGACTCAAAGGTTTTTCTCCAGGTTTGTCATGATGTTCCTCCTCCACTTCACTCAGTTCTTCACTCTCCTCACTCTCTTCCATCAGCTCTGAAATGAAAGAAGAAACCTCATTTTCAATACCTCAAAGCGTTTAAAAAATAAAGAATATGAAGTGGAAAGGCATAAACTGAGCCTTCATGTACTGAAGTAGACAACTGCTATAAAAATTTCTGATAACTTTGATGCCATTTTATCAATTAATTACATATCCCTGAAACTTAACATGAATGAAGTACACTAATCTTCAATTATTAGAATTTAAAACATTATAGACAAATCACCATGTTTCTATAGTGAGAACTATTAAAGCTATAAATCAGCTTTTTCTTAAGTCAATTTTCAACACTGTCAGTCATTCTGGAAAGTTCATTTACTTGATACAGTTTACGGTTTATACTTTTTTTTTAAACTTGTCTATAATTTTGGTTACATTGTTGCAAATTTTGAACCAGATATAAAATAAATGTAAAATAAAACATTTAAAATAATCTGTATTTTGACCTGATGTTGACAATTAATATGAACATTTCTCAAATCTCACTTTACTGACTATTTGTTGAAAATTAGATTAACTGCATATCTAAATTTGCAGAAGTGCTTGAATCTTTTTATAAACACCAACCTCTTTGTTCTTCAGTATCTTCAGTGTGTTTCATTCTGCAGGGTTCTGGATCACTCATGTTCTCACTGTCCTCTTTAATAAACTCAGTCTTTGCAGATTTCAGCTCTTCCTGATGCTCTGATGCTCGTCTGCTGGGAATATTCCAACATTTATTGGGGAACTGCTGTGGGAGGAGCTTCACTGATGATGTGATTGATGTGGGAGGAGCTGATCTGATGTGGGAGTAGCTGATAAATATTCATATTTGTAGTCAACAAATCCCCTCAATCTGTTGAAAGCAAAATGAGCTTTAAGTGTCAATTTACAGCAGATCTGAAGACATCAGCATAATAAATGAGGTGAAAACAGGAACTATTGACATGAAATAAAGAGTGTTTTCAGCAGTTTCTCTGTTAATATTGATGATCCTCAGACTATCAACACTCATTCAACAAGACATTCAGATCATTAGCAGATCATCTTACTTCATTCAAAATGTTTGGTGTTAGAAAGTGATTATTTGAGTCAGGATATGTGAGATTAGACCATAATCTGCTATTTCTCATAATTTGACATGGACAATAACAGAAAAACAAACATTAATGACAGTCATCTTCATCAACCACTGCTGCTTAATAACTATGAATTAACTATAACTATGAAACATGGAATGATTTTATAATAACAACATTCATTGTGCAAAGTTTTTTTATTTGTATAGCACATTTCATCCACAATGCTAAATAAAAGTGTTTTACATAATGAAGAACCAAATACATAATAATGATAAAGAAATAGAAATAAAAGTAAAGAAAAAGGAAAAGAAATAACACTAAAAACAAACAAATCTGGATGGAAGAGCTAGGAAGTTCCTCAGGGTTCAGTTCTTGGACCCCTCCTCTTGTCCATTTACACTACATCACTTGGTCCCATCATTCAGGCACATGGTTTCTCCTACCATTGCTATGCTGATGACACACAACTCTTCCTTTCATTCCAACCAGATGATCCCACAGTAGCTGCACAAATCTCAAGCTGTCTGGCGGACATCTCGGCATGGATGAAAAAACATCATCTACAGCTCAACCTGGCTAAGACTGAGCTTCTCGTCTTCCCTGCCAATCCGACTCTAAATCATGATTTCAGCATCCAGCTAGGCACATCCTCAATTACCCCATCAAATTTGGCCAGAAATCTTGGAGTAATCCTTGACGGCCAGTTGACCTTCAAAGACCACATTCAAAGACAGCTTTGAATGTGTTTTGATTTCAGGAATGTGATAATCATGTTGCCTTTGCAAGTGATTGCAATTCCCCTTAGAAATCCTTTCCAAGTATCACAGAGTCAGATAGCCCAACCACCATGATTTGTCTCCTTATCCAAATTTCACAAATGCCTTCTTCCTTATCCTCCCAGCTCTTTCAGACAGACAGCAAGATTTATTAAAGAATTTAGATTTTTAACATGTAACACACCATACTGGAAAGATCTTACTTAGAGAAGAACTGATATTGTTTTCAATACTGGAATTCCTGTAATTAAACTTACATTCAAAACAAAATGATAAATTGGAGTATATAAGAGTGCAAATTCATAAATAAAATGCATGGTCAAATGGAGAACATAAATAACATGGGAGTCTAATTTTGCATAAAGGTTAGCATTCATAGTAAACTAGAGTTTTAAATGGTTTGTGTGTTATTAAATTTTTACAAGATCTCCAAGTCTAGGGTTGGGAGACTGTAACGCGATTAAATTAAACCAAAAGGGAGAAACATAAATTGAAAAACTTAGAGGATTCCCTTTCTATTTCTTTAAATGATGCATTTTTGTCCATAGAGTAGTGATTTGAGTAATATAACCTAAATAAATTATTTGTTAAATTATTTGTTTCAGATGGATTTTGAGTTATAATGCTGGAGTGATCATTTATAGATTTTTCAGTTTGCTGCTTTAGTTATTTGTTTTGGTTATATGTTTGAATGGGTAGGTCTCTATAGCTCAGCATTCATTTCACTTTAGCAATGGGCAGAATCTCAGATTTTGAGCAGTTAATGGAACATCCTGATCCTTTACCAAAATAGCATTGTCTTTCAATAGAGCAGTTTTATAGTCTTTTCTCATATATCCTGACTCAAACAATCAGTTTCTAACAGCAAACACTCAGAATAAAGTGAGATGATCTGAATGTCTTGTTGAATGAGTGTTGATAGTCATCAATATTTAACAGAGAAACTGCTGAAAACACTCTTTATTTCATGTCAATAGTTCCTGTTTTCACCTCATTTATTATGCTGATGTCTTCAGATCTGCTGTAAATTGACACTTAAAGCTCATTTCATTGCTGTCAACAGACTGAGGTGATTTGATGACTACAAATAAGTGTGTTTATTTCTGTTTTTCTTACAGTTATTTACTACTTTTCTAGAGATATGTAATTATTTTAATGAAGAAACTTAATAAAGTTAGATTTAGAAACAAAACAGTTCTGTATTAGCATCAGTTGCTTTACAAAATGATTAATGCAATTAGTTTAAGGGTCAAATATAAAAGGGGTTAATATAGCGAAAGAAAGAAAGAAACCATCTTGTCAGTATTTAGAACAAGAATCATTTTCTGACATTCAAACACTGTATTTAAGGATCACAGTGAAGCCCAAAATACTCTAATTATCATTTTAAATCTTTATACTTTACCACTTTCCTTCAAACCACTAGATTTCACTCTTTTGTCAGCAAGAATGTTTTAATCTTTTAAAATATAATGAAAGTATGATCTCTTATTATTTTATATACTTTATTAAGTACAGGTCAAAATAACATTCATTTTTATATTAAATATATCTGTTACACTGAATGATGATGAACATTAAAACATTTTGTTTTCACTAAAGTAATTTGAAACATTAAAATAGACACTTGGATTTAATGGGTTTTCGATGTAAAATTGCTTTTGTACATTTAAACACAGTAACTGATATATTTTTGATTTTGGCAGATCAGCTCCTCCAACCAATCTTCAGTTCAGTAAATGAAGCCCCGCCCACTGCATTTCACCAGCAAAGCTCCTCCCTCATCACTCACATTATCAGTGAAGCTCCTCCCACATCACTCACATTATCAGTGAAGCTCCTCCCACAGCAGTTCCCTGATAAATGTTGGAATATTCCCATCAGACGAGCATCAGAGCATCAGGAAGAGCTGAAATCTGCAAATACTGAGTTTATTAAAGAGGACAGTGAGAACATGAGTGATCCAGAACCCTGCAGAATGAAACACACTGAAGATACTGAAGAACAAAGAGGTTGGTGTTTATTCTTCATTCATTCATGATGCTGAACAACATTCATGATAGAAAGATTCAAGCACTTCTGCACATTTAGAGAAACAGTTGAACTTTGAAATGAGACATAATGTTTTAATAAAAGCTCAATAAAGGGAAGTTTGAGAAACTTTTATATTGATTCAACATCAGATCAAACTAAATATTTATTTCACATTTATTTTATCTGCTTCACAATTTACCAGAGTGTTTCCAGAATTTAGGCATTTTAATATAGTTTACAACATTGTTATTTTTAGGAATAAACTGTAAACACCAAAATGTTTGAAGTAAATGAACTTTCCAGAATGACTGACAGGGTTGTAAGTGTAACTTGAGCAAAATCTCTTCTTACAGTAACTTTGGTAACAGGGTTGATGAATGCAGTCATTCATTTGTGTAAAAACTGAGACAATGGATTGAGATTATTTTCTTGTCCCATCATGCTGTAGAGAGAGCCCAGATGATGTCACTTCCTGGGTGTTTTTGAAAGCAGGAAATCATGTCAGAAGTAACAGGGTTGAGTGAATCATGAAGGACACTGATAATAACACATTTAAAGATGCAGTCAGTCTAGACTTTGAGCATGTGAACTTTCTACAGACGCTGAAACGATCATGATTGATGTCACACTCCGTGAATCTCTTTTAAAATATAAATAACAAATAATAATCATTTCAAAATGTAAAAATATACAATCTACTCCACTTTACTGCAAACTTCACTTGATCTTGTGTTTCTGGTGTCCCACATTCACATGTGTATGAATGGAAGTCAGTGGAAGGAGAAGTCTAGTGTGACCGGCCCTTAATAATTACACAGTTTTAGGAAAATAAATCAAATATCAGTCTAAAAGTTGATGTCAAAATAATGCTGTTAATATCACATTAGATATTTTTGAGTAGTTCTCACTACTATTGATATTTTTTTTAGAAATAAATAATTTCTCGGTTTCCTACTTTGTCTTTTACTGGCTATTGATATTTTTGATATTTTTTATACCATCATATGTCACCAAAGTCACCAGAGTTTAGGTTTTGGCTGTCTGGTCTTACTGGAATGATTTTTTTTTGTAATGTAAAATAAATATTAAATATAACATAAATAAGCTTATTTTACATAAAAATATTGTACTTTTAGAGACAAATGAATAAAAAAAACAAATCATAAAAAAAGTACATAAATTGATCATTTTTATTTTATCGAAGATAGTGATATTTAATTTTAATAACCATTTGGAATTGGAGTCAGATTAAGTGTGGAGCTAAAGTAAAATTGAAACTAAATTAAAAAAAAAATAAGTGAACATCACATGAGCGCTGAAAAGACATTCACACATTATACCTTAACCCAGACCTCTGGATTGTGTCGTTGAGATGACCGGTGAGTCTGTACAGCTGGAAGATTAATGTTAAAGTTAATCAGGGACATATGCAATTAATTTATGAAAATGTAAATGCATCAAAATGATTGGGATATTTTATAGCAGTTGTCTATCACAGCAAGTCTCAGTTTTATTACCTTTTTATTTTGATTTTTATTAAATTAAATTACACTTTTTTTTTCTTTGATTTCAGAGCTGATGGAAGTGAAGGAGGAGAGTGAAGAACTGAGTGAAGTGGAGGAGAAACATCATAACAAACCTGGAGAAAAACCTTTGAGTTGCTCAAAGACTAAAAAGACATTTTTAAAGAAAAGAAGAGCTGAAAAATCGACAACCTGCACTCAGTGTGGAAAGAGTTTCCCAAAGAAATCTGGTCTAGAGCTTCACATGAGGATCCACACCGGAGAGAAGCCGTTCACATGTGATCAGTGTGGAAAGAGTTTCTCACTAAAACAAAGTCTTGAGCGTCACATGATAGTTCACACAGGAGTGAAGCCGTTCACATGTGACCAGTGTGGGAAGAGTTTCAGTCAATCATCAAGCCTCAAAGATCACATGAGGATCCACACTGGAGAGAAGCCGTTCACATGTGATCAATGTGGGATGAGCTACAGACGATCATCACGCCTTAAAGAACACATGAGGATCCATACTGGAGAGAAGCCATTCACATGCGATCAATGTGGGAAGAGCTTCATTCACTCATCAACCCTTAAACAACACATGATGATCCACACCAGAGTGAGACTGTTCACATGTCATCAATGCAGCAAAACATTTGTCTTGGAATCAGCTCTGAAGAAACACCTGGGAGTTCATACGAAGGAGAAGCCACATTCATGTTCTGTGTGTGGAAAGAGTTTTTCACTGCTGCAATTTACATGCACATCAGAAAACACACACTGCTGTGAGAGAGTACATGTGCTTTGAGTGTGTGAGAAGATGTTTACTACAGCAAACAGTTTAAAACTGCACCAGAGAATTCACACTGGAGAAAAACCTTACAAGTGTTCACACTGTGACAAGAGATTCAGTCGGTTAGCACATCTGAAAAGACATGAGATGATCCACACTGGAGATAAACCTTACAAGTGTTCACACTGTGACAAGAGATTCAGTCGGTTAGGACATCTGAAAACACATGAGATGATCCACACTGGAGAAAAATTACAAGTGTTCACACTGTGACAAGAGATTCAGTTGTTTATCAAATCTGAAAACACATGAGAAGATCCACACTGGAGAGAAGCCGCACATGTGTGATCAGTGTGGAAAGAGTTTCTCTATTAAAAGTCACCTGAAGCAACACAAGAAGATCCATGCAGTGGAGAAACCACATCACCACAGTCTGGGATCATGATAAGTAGTTCATCTTTATGTGCTGAGAAGAGACACAGAAGAGACTCAGCCAAATCTCTCCTCTCACCTATAGTTGGCGCTGTTGCTCTGTGTCTGCTGTTGAATTATCCAGGTTGTGGATGAGGAGCGACCCCTGATGTGATTGTGTACATACAGTAGTACATAGTTCAGTGCTATATAAATGCTTCATTCATTCATTTATTCATAGTTAGCCGTTTCTCAATATGCGTTATTGTCTGTTCTTGTGAAATTCATCAGTTGCTGCCCAAGTTCTGATCTAATTCAAAGTTCACATCTAGACTAGTACAGTTCA
>JAOTNS010000783.1:0-63168 GCA_028476615.1 Culter alburnus
GCGGCAGGGGTGAGCGACTTCTCTGATCATAAAAGGAAACAAAAGGTTTACACTGAACACACAAGCACAAGTCTCAAGGGGGGGTTTCATTATTCAATGCGAGACACACCAAAGAGTCAAATCGGAGTAGCGGTGAAGCAACTGTTCTCACACCCAAATCCTGTCACTTGCACAGCTCTTCGTTATAAATATATGGCCGGTATAAGTATTAGGCAATAAAAAGGGCTGTGTGACCTCTCCTCCTCTTTTCTCACACACCGATGGAGGGTGAACTCCAAGGTAAAGCTAAGAGATGCACTTCCCATTTAACAACAGGAACTACATTTACCTTTTGTGGGGTTGGCGAATTTCCGTGCGTCGCACACACTTCACACCCACAGCTAAACCGCCGGAGAAAGTCTAGTGGTTACGTACTAGGCGCACGTTCACAACTCTCTGCTACTTAACTTGAACAGAACAATAAGCAGACGGTACATAAGGGACTTGTGGCATGTGTGCAAAGCAGCCATAGACGGCCCTCTAGTATCACTAAAACGTCAACAAATTAGCTACGGTAGGCACGGACAGGAGGCCGGTTCTGGGGCAGACGTACTGGAGAACAGAAGAGAACTTAAGGAAGGTAAGATCCTATAGGTGGTTTTGTGCCCATCATGTGTTCAAACATTGAGGGTCTAGTCACGAGACAATGAACCAACGCACACGTATTCAATAGTGTGGTCATAATCATAGCAGCTCCTACGAGAGCCACGACAAAAACCAGGAAGTAAAGTCGGAGAAGCGGCAGAGGGCGAACATGGAATACTCATTTGACGGGGGTATGGTGTGGATAATACGCCAGGTAACGAGCGGCGGGGATGGGTGGGTGATCTAAAGTTGTGAAGTACAACAATGAAAAGAGGTTGGACGAGCTGGTAGCGGATGCGGCATAGTCACGTGTAGACTGCGAGCAGATTCCCAGCAAACTCCAATTCACACAGCACTAGACACACAGCACAGCACAGCTGGGGGATGTCCTCTCATAATAGAAGTGGCCAACTATGCTTATTTGCCCCATTGGGTTATTACGGACATTCACAAACATGCTCTGTCACTTCAAAAATATTAAGTTGATGGACCAAACGATCACCTTTTTAGGTGTCTCACCTCTTGAATTATTAAACTAATTGTCAAAGCATCTGCGAGCTGTGCTGACACTTAAAAATAAGTACACTTGCTCACAAGCACAGCTACTTCTCGGTAATAGTTCACCTGTCTCCATCATCAAAGCTGGAGCAGTAAGCATACTATGATAGAATACATAGCTGGAATGACTTAAGGAGGGAGGTCAGAAGGATATCTTATTAGTAGGCATTAAAAGATTCATTAATCTTATGCATTTATCTTCATTCACACAGTGAAAAATAGCCTCAATTCCAGCTTACTGTGAGGTCATTGGGTGTGGACCGCCCTTTGCGCCACCTGGTGGTGATTTCACAGCGAGTTTCACACGTGACTGGGTTGTGTTTACTCGCGGCGGTAACAGGCGTTTTAGTGACTATCTGCTGTATTAAAGAGGCATGTCGTGACCCTTTAAAGGTGACCTAGAATTTAAAATTGAAATTTACCTCGTCATAGTTGAATACAAGAGTTCAGTACATGGAAACATACATTGAGTCTCAAACTCCATTGTTTCCTCCTCTTATATAAATCTCATTTTTAAAAGACCTCCGAAGAACAGCGAATCTCACATAACACCGACTAGGCTGGGCGATATATCGAATGCTTTTGTCGCGCATTTCGTCAGTAAAGCCGGTTCCCTGATTACCGCTAATCGCCATCACCTGCTTTCATATGGAGCGGCATTTAATAGACAGAGCCGGTTCACTGACAAGCCACGCAATATCGCGTTCAATATCGATATGAATCGCCGTCGATATTGAACGCGATATTGCGTGGCTTGTCAGTTGAACTACGGCTCTGTCTATTAAAATGGCGCTCCATTTGAAAGCATGTGATGGCGACTTTTAGCGGTAATCAGGGAACCGGCTTTACAGACGAAATGCGCGTGACAAAAGCATTCGATATATCGCCCAGCCCTAACACCGACCGTTACGTAACAGTCGGATCATTATATGTACACCCCCAATATTTGCATATGCCAGTCCATGTTCAAGGCATTAGACAAGGGCACCATATTAACATCTGGATCTGCACAGCTGATCACATCAGACTAGGTACGCAAGCAAGCACACAACAGTGAAAAATGGCAGATGGAGCAATAATAACTGACATGATTCATGATATCATGATATTTTTTAGTGATATTTGTAAATTGTCTTTCTAAATGTTTCGTTAGCATGTTAATGTACTGTTAAATGTGGTTAAAGTTACATCGTTTCTTACTGTATTCATGGAGACAAGACTGTCGTTATTTCATTATTAAACACTTGCAGTCTGTATAATTCATAAACACATCTTCATTCTTTATAAATCTCTCCAACAGTGTGTAATGTTAGCTTTAGCCACGGAGCACTATCAAACTCATTCAGAATCAAATGTAAACATCCAAATAAACACTATACTCACATTATCTGATATGCTGCATGACGAACACTTTGTAAAGATCCATTTTGAGGGTTATATTAGCTGTGTGAACTTGTTTATGCAATTTATTATAGAGTTGCGAGCTCTGGGGCGGGGAGCGCGAGCATTTAAGGGGAAGTGCGCTGAATCGGCGCATTTCTAATGATGCCCCAAAATAGGCAGTTAAATTTTTTTTATTTTAAGCTGAAACTTCACAGACACATTCAGGGGACACCCTAGACTTATATTACATCTTATGAAAAAGGGTTCTAGGGCGCCTTTAAGATCCTGTTATTGAGGAGAAAATATCTCATTTAGGAACATTTATTTTAAAGGTGTCAGATTCATGATTAAATATGATACTTTAGTTCATGATTAAACACTCACCGAGCTTTTCTGCAGTTGATCACAGCTGGTATCAGTCTTCTTCTCCCCTCAGCTGATGTGTTGTATTTCATGAGGTTCAGCTCATCCAGCGGCTCCTCTGACATCTGAATCATGTAGGAGATTGTTGAGCAGTGACCAGGAGAGAGTTTCTTCTCTGAGTGTTTGTCTGATTTCACAAACTCCTGAATCTCTCTGGACAGAGACTGATCTTTGACTTCCAGCAGACAGAGGAACAGATTGATGGATCTTTCAGTGGAGAGATCTTCACGTTTGATCTTCTCTTGAATGTAGTGTGTGGTTCTCCTGATGCTCTCTGAGCTTTTCATTGTGCGTGTCATTAGACCCTGTAAGAGTCTCTGATTGGACTCCAGTGAGACGCCCAGCAGGAACCGCAGGAACAGATCCAGCTGTCCATTCTCACTCATGAGGGCATTATCTACTGCTGATGTTAATAGTGCATACAGAGGGTCTTTATCAGATCTGAAAAATCTGAATTTATATAGTGGTTTCTTGCTCTTGAACACACGTGAATAAAACACATAGAAAGCAGCGAGAAACTCCTGAAAGCTCAGATGAATGAAGCTGTAGACTTTCCTCTGATGAATCACAGATTCCTCCTTAAAGATCTCAGTGCAAATCCCAGAATACACTGAGGCGTCAGTGACGTCTATGCCGCTCTCTCTCAGGTCCTCCTCATAGAACATCACATTGCCCTTCATCAGCTGATTGAAAGCCACTTCAGCAAGTTTCACAATCACTTCTCTGTTGGACTGCAGCAGTTTCTCTGGATCTCTCTCTTCATACTTCTGATTCCTCATGTTGATCTGAATCAGCAGGAAGTGGATGTACATTTCAGTCAGAGTTTGAGGGATTTCTGCACTCAGATCTTCTTTCAGGAGCTTCTGAAGCACAGTGGATGAGATCCAGCAGAAGACGGGTATGTGGCACATGATGTGGAGGCTTCTTGCTCTTCTGATGTGTGAGATGATTCTGCTGGCTTGATGCTCGTCACTGATTCTCTTCCTGAAATATTCCTCCTTCTGAGGCTCATTGAATCCCTGAATCTCTGTCAGACGGTTGATGTATTTGGAGGGGATCTGATTGGCTGCTGCTGGTCTGGAGGTGATCCAGATGAGAGCAGAGGGAAGCAGCTCTCCTGTCATGAGCTTTGACATCAACACACCCACTGATGAAGACTCATTCACATCACAAACTGATGAAGTCTCAGTCACATCACAAACTGATGAAGACTCAGTCACATCAGAAACTTCCTGAGCGTCTGAAAACATCAGTGTGATTCTGCTTTCATCCAGACCATCAAAGATGAACACAACTTTACACTCCTCATAAATCTTTGAGTCCAGATCTTGAAGTTCAGGATGAATTCCAGCAGAAGTCTGTGAAGACTGTACTGATGATCTTGGATCAAGTTCAGCTCTCGAAATGGAAGCACAAACATGAAATCTACATCCTGATTGTCTTTTCCCTCGGCCCAGTCCAGAATGAACTTCTGCACAGAGACGGTTTTTCCGATTCCAGCAATGCCTTTAGTAAGAACAGTCTTGATCTGGTGTTTCTCCTCACGTCCTGATTCAGTGAGGCTTTAAAGATGTCATTGCAGTAGATTGGAGTGTCTTGTGAGTGTTGTGTTCTGGCTGTTTTTTCTCCATCTGAAACTTCATGTTGTTCTTCACTCCTTTACTCTCTCCCTCTATGATGTAGAGCTTTGTGTAGATCCTGTTCAGAGGGTTTTATTCTCCTGGAGGTTCAGTCCCTCAAATAATCTCTCATACTTGTTCTTCATGCTGGTTTTGAGCTGGTCTTTGACTCTCTGGAGTTCATCATCTACTGCTTGAGGAGAATCCTGGTCTCCAGTCTGATCATCTCTGATTGGAGACAAAATACAAACATAAAACATGTTCATCATAAATCATTAAAGGAACAGCAACACATTTAAGAGAGAAGTGTCATTTAACAAGACTCCTGTTATATTCCACATATTTACATCAACTTTACATATTTTTGGAATTTAAGTCACATTTTCTATCATCTGAAATGTGCTGCATCTTATATTTGTCTGTTTTGGACTCTTATGTAGAAGTTTTGGTCTCTTAGATTTCCTGTCCTAGTTTTGACTTCATTACTTGGGCTTTAAAGACACTTAATATTCAGAAATATTACTGATATGACGGCACTGAACTATCAGATGAGAACAAAACATGAACTGAACTGAGCTGAATAAGACACGACTGTCTTCTGTAGAGCTGCTTTATAGCTGGAATAATACGATATGACTTATGCACAGATTTAACTTATCTGTATTTTTTTCCTGACACTCTCATTGTACATTTATTTTCTTATAAATATAAAGTGTCTCAATCTAGTTTTCACTACAGCAGGAAACTAAATAATGCAGAGGTCACTGCTCCATCACTGAAGTTAGCAGGAGGAGGATCATGGATACTACTTCTGAATAGATGTCTACTTAATAAAATGTAGGAAAATATGGAAATAATGGTTCAGGTTAATCAAATAAATGGAGGCACGATTAAATTGTCAGATATGGAGCTTGGGTGTCATCTAGTGAAAAAGTTTGGTACGCCCCCAAACAACATCTTACTGAAAGCTCATTTTTGAAATATTTCAACCTAAAACTTGGAATGTTGACATATTTGTCTTTTATTTTCTAACAGTTTTTAAGAGTAAAACATGCTTTGTATATATTATTATAAAATATAACACATTATATTTTTACATTTTCATAAACTTAAACTTCTATAACTTTTTTTATTTCACTTTCATAATTTATTTCACTTCTACAATAATCTGACAAGTGTCTTCTTTAAACAAGACCAACCTTAGGTCTATATTCTAAAGCATTGTTGAACTACAACCATTTGTGTTTGGATAGTGAATTTTCATGTCTGTGTGAAAAAGGGAATGACAGTTAATTAAACCCGTTTTTCTCAAAATTACGTTCCTGAAAATCAGATTTGGAAAGGGCTTTCACATGGTGTTGAAACCAGTGATGGGAAAATTTCACCATGTGATGGTTTTTGCAGATCACTTCACAAATTATCTCTTGCTGTTGTGTAAGTCAGTCTATTGTCTCCAGTACAGGACAGTGTCTCACCTGGGGTCAGAGGTCACTGGTCCTCACTGAATCTAGCAGGAGGAGTTATGGATTGATGCTCTTCAGAGACACACAACTGGGATCTGGAGAGAAGATCTCTTCCTGAAAATACTGAGATATAATAATAATTCATTACATCTTTACACAGTAATTAACATAATATAATTAATTCAATGCTGTTTTGTAAGTCCGTCTATTGTCTCCAGTACAGGACCGTGTCTCACCTGGGTCAGAGGTCACTGGCCATCACTGAATCTAGCAGAGGAGTTATGGATTGATTGCTCTTCAGAGACCACAGCTGGGATCTGGAGAGAAGATCTCTTCCTGAAAATACTGAGATATAATAATAATTCATATCTTTACACTGTAATTACCATAATATAATTCATTCAATGCTGTTGTGTAAGTCAGTCTATGTCTCCTGTACAGGACAGTGGTCTCACCTGGGGTCAGAGGTCACTGGTCCATCACTGAATCTAGCAGGAGGAGTTATGATTGATTGCTCTTCAGAGACACACAACTGGGATCTGGATGAAGATCTCTTCCTGAAAATACTGAGATATAATAATAATTCATATACTCTTACACAGTAATTAACATAATATAATAATTCAAATGCTGTTGTGTAAGTCAGTCTATTGTCTCCAGTACAGGACAGTGTCTCACCTGGGGTCAGAGGTCACTGGTCCATCACTGAATCTAGCAGGAGGAGTTATGGATTGATTGCTCTTCAGAGACACACAGCTGGGATCTGGAGATGAAGATCTCTTCCTGAAAATACTGAGATATAATAATAATTCATATACATCTTTACACAGTAATTAACATAATATAATTAATTCAAATGCTGTTGGTAGTCATCTATGTCTCCTGTACAGGACAGTGTCTCACCTGGGTCAGAGGTCACTGTCCATCACTGAATCTAGCAGGAGAGTTATGATTGATTGCTCTTCAGAGACACACAACTGGGATCTGGAGATGAAGATCTCTTCCTGAAAATACTGAGATATAATAATAATTCATATACATCTTTACACAGTAATTAACATAATATAATTAATTCAAATGCTGTTGTGTAAGTCAGTCTATTGTCTCCAGTACAGGACAGTGTCTCACCTGGGGTCAGAGGTCACTGGTCCATCACTGAATCTAGCAGGAGGAGTTATGGATTGATTGCTCTTCAGAGACACACAGCTGGGATCTGGAGATGAAGATCTCCGCCTCAGAATGTCTGACATCTTCCCTGTATATGGAAACGATGGGAACATTACATTAATATTACATTTCTGCATTTAGCAGATGCTTTAATTACAAGTATTTACAGTGTTCATTTCAGCACATATCCCAGTGAACAACATGTGCTCGAAGAATGTCTTGATACTAAGTTATGAAAACATTATTTCTACATATTCTTTGAACGATCAAAATATGTCTTAGTTAGGTGAACACTTAATGAACAGTCTCTCTGCTCATCTGAGTACTCTCCTGGTTTCTTGTTTCCTGTTTTTGGTGGACTTTGCAAGTATTTAGAGTCTCAGAGCATTCTGTGACATCACTGAATCATAAAACCATCTATTAAAGTTACTGGAGAGACATTTGTTCATGAGTTTGAGAGAACATTAGTCTTGTTATTTGGGATGTTCTCTGTGAACACCAAAGATAATATGAACACAACAAAGAACTGAATCATTAAATGAATTAAACTAGATCTGGACCACATATACAGTATTTCATATCAGTGGATATTGATAATCATCAGGATAAATGTCAAATCTTTATTTCTTTCAAATAAAGGCAGATTTCTCCTCCTGCGGTAAAGTTGTAGAAACCAGAACATGACAAACACTTGCAAACAGGTGAACATTTCACACATCTGAGGTACAATATTCAGAACATTTATAACAATAAAAAATACATAAAAAATATGCAGGAGTGAACTTTAGTAAAATCATTTTCCAGTCTTTTTTCCTGAACAAATTAAGGAATCGCCCCTGCTTTGTTCTCTATATAACATCATAATTATCAGAAGACAAGAAAATGATTTCACAGAGGTCAAGTTACATCACCTACATATAGCTTCAGTGGAAATATCTTCGCGGTTTTGATCTGGATAAATATTAGAAAAGTGAAGTCATGACGCAGATAGGCCTGTTCCTTCATTTCCGGCGTCATCCATTCATGAGCGTCAGTGTTTGTTGTTGTCAGTGAACAAGAGTGTGTCACGATCATATAAACACACAGAACAACATCATATACAACATGACACGATATTATAAAGCTGATAACTGAACTTACCGTCAACTCACTGATGTTCGTTCAGCACCGACACTTCAAGCTCCAATCAAAACCGAAACAGAAACAAAAACATTTCTTCTTCTTCTTGTAGGATTCCGGCAGTGTAGACGCTGCTAAGAGTATTACTGTCCTCCACAGGTCAAAGTTTGAACTAAATTCTCACACACAGTCCTGTGTCATGAAGAACTGAAGAACTTCCTCAGGGATCATGCTTATTACTGTGTCCAAACAAAGATAAAACAGAAAAAGCCTCAACTCCAAGTCCTGCTAGTTTAACAAATAATATATTTTTTTCTACCCTATATTTCCTACAGTCCAGGAAAACACGCCTTACTGTTTCCAGACTCCCACATTCCCATAGTCCAGAACATGTTTTCCTGCTATACATAAAGGTGTACTTTAACCCACAGTGCCTCAACCTCTATCCACACAGTTTCACTGAATTCCCGTGGGATATCAAAGTGCAGAACATCTTTTCTTAACGTCAGGTTTATAGAAAAGTAGTGTCTACCCCTAATTTCCTTTTCCCACCCAATTTGCCATTCTTTCATTAAGTCCTCTTTAATTCTTTCTCTCATTTCCACTCTCCCAATAACACATGAACATCTCCTTCTCTTCCTAAGCTCAATGTTATCCACCAGCTTATTCCCTCACCCTGTCATGCCCGGGAACACGGATAAAACTGATATCGCAATCAAACCTAATTCTTGTTGTGGCAAAAAATCAACTCCACTCTGCTGCATAAGAGACAAACACGTCCAATTGTCTTTAAAGGTTTTATGTCTTGCAAGAAAGGTCAGACAGGTCATACAGAAACACAAGTAGCTGCAGAGTGTAAGACCAAGAACGAAAGCTTCCCCTCACTTTTATATCTCTAACCTCCAAGGCCGAAGCCTCTGTCCTTTTACCATATTTGGAACATCTCTTAGCGGCTGTAACTTCCACACATTGTTAGCACAGACATGTTTTTAACATACATCTTGCATGTCCCCATATCATATCTTGCTTTTTCTATTTCTAACATCTATGTTAACAATATGTTAACATTACCAATGAAGCCAACATCATATCATTTCCATAAGCATCATATTTCATAAGAATACGGTAAAAAGCATATGAAAAATTAAAATTTCCACAACATTCTAAAAATCACATCCAAGATGTCATTTACAATATCAGGACGAGCTTTAGATCTCCCTGCTCTTAAATGTTCTCAATCAGCAGCAGAATCAGAGCAGATAATGACTCCTCTAGCTCTGACTTCCTCAATCCACCACAGAGCCCATAGAATTGACATTAATTCAGTAGTGACAGAGCTTCCATAGAAATGTGCCGTCCAATCTTCAACCCTAGCTGCTCCACATACACCCCAATCCTGCTCTCCCACTAACTGGATCTCTAGATCCGTCTGTAAAAACAATCATCTCACTGATTCAATGAAGATATTCCACTATTTTTGGTGTAACCTCCCACTTATCTTTATCCTGAAGGAAAGCAAGCTCAATATTCAGTTCAGGCATCATCCGATAGGGCACAGGTAATCATCCTGCATGCTCTACAATACCTCCCTGTTCCATAAACATCTTCCTATAGCCCACTGATTTACATTGACAACAAATATATTGTATTTATTATCTCCAGTAAACTCTTGTAACAGACTCTGCTGTGAAGGTATGATTACACCCACTGAGTTTTTGCCTGTACTGTAACCCTAACTTAATACGCCTTAACCATAAGGGCATTTCTCCCATTTCAGTTTCCAGCCAGACCTCTCATAACATTCAAATTCACTTTCACACTTCAACACAATTTTACCCACATGCACAGCCCAAGTCATGCGCTCTTCAAACCAAATACCTAAACATTAAAAAACCTTCACCTTCTCCAGTGGAGACCCATACATATATAGCCTAGATCAGGAAACTTTCTTTAAAACCAAATACCATATATTTAGTCTTAGAAGCAGAGATTTTAAAGGCCCATGAATCCCTCCATTCCTCTACAGTAGTGTTTCTCAACGGGGGCGTTCAGAGAACAACAGGGGGCGTTGGAAGCAAGATTTTTAAAAGTGGGGCGTTCTGGTGTTCTTGGGGGGCGTTCACGAGTTTACACCAAAGATCCAGGCAAGACAAGATTAAACGTTTAATTACTTGCAAAAGAATTGCCTACAACATTCTAAATCTGCCAGTTTAACGCAACATGTAAGTTATGTATCGTTTCTTTTGCAACGATTATTTTTTCCAGTCATAGGCCAGCGCGCTCAAGCGCTGACAAGAATTCACGTGCAGAAAAAATGTGTTTTGTGCTGACAACAATCCAGTGGTGACTTGAATCCAGCGCTGACTAGAACCACGCAGCAGAGAATGGGAAGTTGACAAGCCATTAAAAAAGTACTGATTTAAGAACCACTTATATTTTCAAATATTTTCAATAAATCATGTTCCCATCCCATTAAAATGAATAAAACTAAATTCTATGTGTAAGGTAAAACTTTTACATTTTTAATGCCTAATGACAAAATGTTTTCTTTGTTCACAAAGTAATTTACTGGGCATTATTGTTAACTCGCAAGACTGTAAGGAGAAAATGACAATTTGATGGATAATTAATTTAAATATATTCTGTAATCACATTTAGGTAATTTCGCCGTCACATCTGGCGCAAAACGCTGCTTGGATAATTTCAAGATAGGCTAGTTAAAATAATTTATAATACATTCATAATTTAATTGTTCATATGTGTTTATTCTTGTTAGAAGATTTTATTTTTTATTTTTTTATTTTACTTATTATGGACACAAATTAATCATGACAAACCAAATAAATTTGAATTGAATTAATTATACCATTGATGATAACATTAAGCTGATACCAAGGTATTTAAGCCTATAATTATAACATAATTTTTCATGAAAAATCATGATTGTATTTATTTTTTCCAAAGTAAGATTAATGTAAGCAGCTTCTTGCAATACTCTCCTAAATGCGTAATGAATCCTAAGTGCACACATTAGCGCTGAAATGACCGTAGCAGCCTATGGTCGTTTTTACTGTCCAGAATTATCAAAGAAATTCAATAGGCAGACGCGATATCTGAGTTTTGCGTTTAGTTCAAATGCGCGTTAGGTGATGGAAACCATTGGGATACTCATGGTGGTAGTGACCATTTGTGCGTAAAACACCATGGCATTATGCATTAGGCCCAACAAAGTCTGACAAACAGCCCTCGACATATGTAACAGGTATACAAAGTATACTAGTAAATATTGTTAATTCACACAAAAAATTGTTCTTTTATACGTTTATGATACCTGATCTAAAGGTGCGCTTCTCCTTTAAGTGTTGCGTGGTCACAGTATGACCTAATTTCCTGTCCTGTCTCCTCCTCTTCCCTTTTGAAATGTGATTCAATGGAAGAGGTAGTTTTTTTGTCATCCTGTTAATTTTATTTAATCCTTATGTTAATTATATCTTTATATCTGTATTTCCACCCAAACTTATGTGTAAAGTACTATTTTATCTATCCTTGGGATTATTTTTGTTATTTTACATTCTTTGAGGTATATTTCTGTCTTTTATGTGAGATAAGCACATGGTAATGGAGGTGCACCATTTGTTTTATAGAGTGTTATAAGGGCCACTCAATCTGAGGCTGCTTATTTGTCTCTATTGATACAGGTATGTTTTTCTGTATATATTTTCCTTATGTTCATGTTTTCTTCCGCCCTTTTGAACTGTGATTCAATGGAAGAGAGTGTTATAAGGGCCACTCAATCTGAGGCTGATTATTTATCTCTGTTATACAGTAAATGATCCAGTGAATCTGCTGCCTGCTGTCCGTGTCTGTTTCTACATCCACACAACGTAACACAACCAGTGGCGTACCGCAAGTCTGTGAGGCCCCCCTGCAAAGAATGAGATGGGGCCCCTCCCACAAGCAGTGATGTCATGTGTTAAAATTTGTTGTGCACCTGCGTCCATCTGCCCCACAGTTTACAAAAACTGATTTAACAGTGAATCATGTGGTGAATTATCATTGCATTGATTCATTTGATGTTATTATCGAATAATATTATCCTAGTGTGGCGACACGAGGGCACTCTCATATTCAAATATATATAAAGTAGCGACTACGCCACCCCAACCTAAATCAGCCGGGGAAATATCAACTAAGGGCACACAAGTTCGATTTTCTTCCCACAATCACCAAACAATGAGACGTGGATATGTACAAAAAAAGCACTTTATTGAATCATAAATAGTTTTTTTTTAAAAAAAGAATCACGGGTCATAAAGCAATGCAATGCTGGTGGCAGTCAACCACTCCAGACTACGAATATTTAGATAAAGAACAAATTGATCACCACACAACAACAATTCTCGCCACTGAGCTGGGGTGCGCCCAGAGGAGGGCAGGCTAAGCAGTGGGCTTCACAAAACCCCCGTTGAGTATCCCCCGGCGCACAAAATCTCACAAGCACCCACACACTTAGTGCAATCCACGGCAAGAAAATCCACACCACACAAGTTTGGGAAAGGAGAATTTCCACCCTCCAAAAATAGCCCGCCTGCCCACTTCGGGTCACCCCGGCTCCTACAAAGAGATGAAAGAAAAAAACACAAAATAACAACAACAAACAAAAAAAAAAAAAAAAAAAGGGAATCAAAATACAAAGGCAAAACAACACTAGTTATAAAACCACAATAAACAAAACCAAACACAATCACAAAAGTTAACAGATCTTTAGAAAAAGGAAACAAAAAATTATATTAAAGGGCTCAAAAAATATATTATACGTACTTGGCTATCAAAACAAAAACACTAAACAAAAAAGAGCCGTACAACTACAAGATTATTAACAAACCAAAGAAAGAGAATTCAACAAGAGTAACCAGATTAAACTGAATAGTCCAAAACACACAAAGACAACATAGAACAAACAAGAGAAAACAGGTCGGATATAACAAACCCAAAAAAAAAACAAGCAAAACAAAACAAAACAAGAAAATAAATAAGAAAGAAACAAAATAAGCAAAACAGCAGCGTTAGAACTAGGCCATGCAGCGATAGGTCCACCCAAGTTACCGGCCTAAAATACATTAAACATTTCATTAAAATAACATACCTTCAGGACGATCATAGGGACATAAGTGGGTTTACATACCAACCAGCAGGACTTCCGATTAAATATCCGGCAAACCAATTCCTTAAAATTCACTGAATGGAAAAACAGAGCGTTACACATTCACCCAATAAACTCATATCGTGCACGCACCAAAAAAAAAATACACCGTACGTACCTAGAGGGAGAGCAGCCGCCCTTCACACACACTGTGTATACATTCCAGCATTTTCTTTTCATACGGGAACTATAGCGATAACGCAGGGGAGCCAACACTTTTAAGCAGTCTTAAGAGTAACCACAAACAGACACCAGCTGCACAGAAAAGTCAGTCACCAAACCATTTGAATACTAAACCATATCCAGGACAAGCAAACCTACCTCGAATAGAGCAGCGGACTACGGAAACCCAGACGCAGAAATGACGTAATGACGCGATCGCACACTAGCCTGTGGAAGCTCTCTATATATACACCTACCGCTCAATCAACACTCCCTATGGCGGAGATACCCATGAACGGCATTTCACCACACTAGCTATAGCCTATATGATAGGCCTATAAGTTAGTGATTTTTATATCGTAGATTAAAATACCGGCAGGAATAAATATTTAGGATAATTTATTCATTAAAACCAAAGGAGCGCCAAGAGAACGGATAACAGCCGCAACGAGCACTGGCCACGATTTCAGAAACAACACATTCCAGCGGATAGATCGCCTCTAATTTAACACAGACCTACATTTCTTATCAAATGGAGATGTTTTTTCTTTTAGGTACAGTTATTCGCCGAGTTTAAATTAATGTTTGAGACGTTTCAGAAAGATTCTCGCAGAAAGAAAAAAGTAGACCATTTGTAGTCTTGCACTAATCTGTAGGCTATCGCCAAAAATGAGGGAAGGCCTGTTTTAAGTTGTTTCAGCTGTCATGAGGAGAAAATCCATCAGAACGCGCCGGCGCATTCGTCTGCCAGAGGGATAAAAATGTAGCCAATTTAGTTTCATATATATTTAAATATTGGGCTATTGCCTAATATATTTTTTGTAAGATGTCAACAATGTTGATTATGAAAAGTGAATAGCATGACGGGATGCGCAATGTCGGGAGACATATGCAGCGGGTTAGACATAAGTTGACCACTTCATTAAGATTTGTTTTATAGTAAGTCTTTCTTTAAAGTGAATTTCGTTTTGTAGAAATTGTATCTTAATTTCAATCAATGTTTCATCAACCAATTACCTATATTTAATAAATAGGAAGAAAACCAACCATGATGTATAGGCCTAAACTAAATTCATGTAGTTACAGTAAAAGAATAAAGAAATAACTACACTTATTGGCTAGGCTACATTTGGAAAAGAACTTAAGACATTCCGGTAGCTGACCATTATCAGAGCTGACGATGGGGTAAATATAGTTTGGGCAACATATAGGCCTAATAATATAAATAACAATAATAATGTCTCAGCAATGACCGAACATATTTATTTGTCTCGGCACACATCCGCTAACAGTAACACAGCGCATCAAAGCTTGCTGTTATCTTGGCTACCTTACAAACGGCGATGGAAACAACAGTGATTTTTCCCCCTTTTGTGGTAATTTAGCACTATTTTTTATGATCTTCTGCTTGCATTTTTGGGCTTCAGTTGGATGCTTTATTTTTATCTTTAGTCAATTGAGTTCAGTTCTAAAAAAAAAAGCAAAGGCTATAAAGTAGTCTAGCCTAAACAGGTGAATCTGCGACGGGGCCCATCATAGGGTGGGGGCCCCCAAGCACCGCAGGGGTTGCGGGGGTGTCCCGTACGCCACTGAACACAACGCAGACCAAGTTTTAATACCCGGCGTCGCTGGCCGCACATCACGCTGGGCATAAGCGAGCCGTACGGGTTACACATAGAAATCAGATGTTTAAACTCGTAGTTATTTTATATGTAGCAGTGTGAAGTATACCCTCGGTTGTTTATTGGTTGATGTCAGGTAAACGGTTAACCTATCAGGACCGGAGTGTTATGGTATAAAATGGGAGGGCATTGGTTACCTGGGATGCGTTGTCATCCGTACCACCCCTTTACGGGAGTCCGTCATTTATGAATGGAAGGATGTTTGGTGTGCCGTCCCTGCTCCATGCTGCTGCGCGTATAAGCTGCCCCCAGTTTCAGGTTCGTACGTTTTTGTTTTATGGAGGATTCTTCAGGGAATATTTATTTACCGTGTCTCTGTGTAGTTTGTAGATGAACAGCTGCACGCTATGATCAGCAACACGCATAGTATGGCGTTATTTTACTGTCAAATGTCGAGAGCACATTATTGTGACGCGAGAGCATATCAATGTAATGCGCGAGCGCAAATCTGTACGCTCGCGTGCGGATTTCCTTTGCTCTCGCGCAAATCTGTCCGCTTGCGCGCGGATTTCCTTTGCTCTCGCGCAAACCTGGACGCGCGCTCTCAAATATACAGTGCTCTCTTATGAACTGCCTCTCCTCTCGCTCAAATATTGCATGTGCACGCTCAAACTGTTTCCTGTGTGCTCAAACGTGTCCTGCGTGCTCAAACTGCACCTGTGCGCTCACGAATCTCCGTGCTCTTGCAGAAATTAATATGCTTTTGGATTAAACGCTGTCAAAAGTTATCAACCAATCAAAAGAGACGACTGATCCATGAAAATGATACGTGGAATCTTATTGGCTGAGAGTGCGCCTGGAATTCTTTCGACAAAAATGGATATTTCATTTCTTTACATTTTAATAATATTTAATCATATTAATCAAAATGCAGGTCATATCTTAGAAATGGCTTGGAATGAGACGCTTGGATGGTTTCTATATTAATAAGCTTGTTTGTAACTGCATCCCACAGGTCAAACCCCACTGAATGATTTATCCAAAACTATCATATTAGCCAATATCATGGACCAAAACATTAAATTCAACATTAATTAAAAACAAAAGATTAAACAACTAATTTAATGTTCTAAATCAGTCTATTTAGAAATGTATAAAATGTTATACAGCCTATTGAAAAATTATTAATTTAAATGAATTAATTACAATATCATTTGAATTAATGAAGACATGTTTCGTCCAGTGTTTTTAAACGAATTTCTTGAAATGAATGATTCTGATACATCAAATACATTTTAACAGTCACTGGTCACCTACTGGCAGAACAGTGTATAACATTAGTTTCAAAGGTCATTATGCTGAAATCAGTGTATATTCGGACTATAAATTGTTATGCAATACCTGCATTATTATTTAATGTTTGCACAGAAGTAGCAATAGTGTGTGTTGAAAATACTTGTGAAGCTGTTTAAACATAGCTTACATGACCACTGCTTTCAGCGGCAATTCAAAGCAGGTTTAAATATTCCAGTATTATTGTAATTTCAGAGGTTTAATAGACATAACTGAATCGTTGTCATTTAGGAATAAGATTGCGTTCTTTTGATTAATTGTGCATACATAAGAGCTTAAGTATTTTTGTATGTCATGTTTATACCAGACCTCATTGACTATGGTGGTATATGTGATCTCCACATTTTAAGTATTAAGGGAATGATGATTTGACCTGATCTTGTCGGTTCTTAAATCAGAAGATATTGTTGGTAATACTTACAATAAGGTTTCATTAACATTATTTAAACTTCATTAAATTAATGCAGTTAAACTAATAATGAACTAATTAACTAATAATGAACTGCACTTCTACAGCATTTATTAATATTTGTTAATGTTAATTTCAACATTTACTAATACATTATTAAAATCAAAAGTGTATTTGTTAACATTAGTAAATGCATGTGAAGTAAACAACCAACAAACAGCTGTATTTTTAACATTAACAAAGATTAGTAATTACAGTAACGTATTGCACATTTTTAGTTCATGTTAGATAATACATTAAAAACCTTATTGTAAAATGTTACCTATTTTTTATATTTCAGCACAAAACGTATGACCACAATAACTTTAAGAAACATTTTTGGTTTGTTTAGATAAATCAGGGTTTGACCTGTAATGTGATGCAGTTATAGGTTACATTTGATAAATATTATTAAATTGTAAAGAAATGAAATATACATTTTTGTAGAAAGAATTCCAGGCGCAGTTCACTCTCAGCCAATAAGATTCCACGTATCATTTTCATGGATCAGTCGTCTCTTCTGATTGGTTGATAACTTTTGACAGCGTTTAATCCAAAAGCATATTAATTTCTGCAAGAGCACGGAGAGATTCGTGAGCGCACAGGTGCAGTTTGAGCGCGCAGGAAACAGTTTGAGCGTGCACACGCAATATTTGAGCGAGAGGAGAGGCAGTTCATAAGAGAGCACTGTATATTTGAAAGCGCGCGTCCAGGTTTGCGCGAGAGCAAAGGAAATCCGCGCGCGAGCGTACAGATTTGCGCTCGCGCATTACATTGATATGCTCTCGCGTCACAATAATGTGCTCTCGACATTTGACAGTAAAATAACGCTATAGCATAGTACTGCGCGGTGAACATCTGGTATGTACGACAGAAGGCTGCTTGTTGTTTTTATGATTTTTATTAGTAACTCTGCTATTTCTGTTCGGCAGGTTGATTTAAATGCCCAAGGATTTCATCGCTGAATTATGCGACGGAATGCACGTCTAGTGATGTAACGCACTGCTGCCTTGCCTGGGTTTCAATCCTGTCAACTGTGTGTGTGTGTGTGTGTGTGTGTGTGCGCGTGCGCGCGCGTGTGTGTAACTGCAGGCCGGATTATCGCTCGCCGTGGATTGAGTGCACATGCGTCAAGCGAGGCCATTCTTTGGCCGTTTTGTGCCTCGAGTGTGTGGGTGATTGTGGTTTGGTTGTGTTCCTTTTTGTTTATCTTTTGTATTGTTTTGAATTGTAAACACACTGAATGTAATGTTTTCTTTGTCAGTTTAAATTTTAGTTATTCTGTGTTACAAAGTGTTTTTTGTTTTTGTTTGTGTATTTTGCAGAAGAAGGGGAGGAGTTTGGCTGCTCGTTTAATGGTGTCCACATTGAGTGCCGTGCTTCATAGGTTGGAGTGATGTGGTTTATGGTTTATTAAGTGTAGTGTGACAATTAAAGGGTTGCGGCAGACCATCTCCTTCCTTTAAACTTCTCTATTTTATGTATATTGTAGTTTTTGTAAAGTCGTTTGTTTTGTTTCTTTAGTGACCTGTTATTATGGAACCCTTGTGAGGGTTATGATGTCGTTACGATGCGACAGTTTTAAACTTTTGTACACTTTAGTAAAGCTGCCTCATCTGCGTAATCCTTTGCCTGTGTCTCTACTCACCCACCAATTGGTAACGAATTTGTGTTGCTATATTATAAAATTTCTGTGGGTATAAAAAAACCCCGGTGGCGTAGTCGGAATCAAGTGCGATCTTTGGGTATCGCCCGGTCACGTATATCACAGGTTTTCAAACCCTGTGTCACGAGACTTAAAAAATGGGTTGGCATTTTCATAAAAGCGTAGTCTAAAATGAATAAATAAACAAAATATATTTGACTGAATTGATTAACAAAGCGAAAGAAAAAACTGTGCCCAATAGTAGCCTATATACTGCTGAGTTTGATTCATTTTTGCCAGGGCGCGGTGCTCCACAAACAAGTTCAAGGAAAGGAAACCGAGATGGCAAAAAGCGCATCCTGTTTTCTTTATTTTGCAAAAGCACAATGTTCTGTTTTTAGTGTGAGTGTATAAAAGTAAACTTCACAGTATCGAATAATGTCTTACTCATATCTGTAAATTACGGAGTATTTAAGTTGTTTCTGCTGGTAGGAAACAAGTTGAAGTGATCGCGCCAGCGCCCTCAACATATTCACTGCAAACTTGACATCGCAGCCTGTTCATTATCAAAATAAAATACTGTCAGCCAAACATATAAAAAATTACACTGCTCATTTTACATACTCTGTAGTATCCTATCTGTGCCGTTCAGCGTGACCACCGCTGAAACTGGTCCTGCCAAACACATTTTTGCTCATGTGAAGAGGATGATTTTTTTCGTTTATTGAAACGGGAGTGAAGTACAAATCCTATTTGACACAATAAATAAAAGTTCAGCATCCAAATACATTGCTAATATGGAAACAATTGAATTCGTGCCGAACGAGAGGCTGCTTGAGAACACCGGTTTTTACTTTCAGTTTCGCTTCAAATTAATTCGTTTGGGCTTGTTTATAGCTACTTACAAGTTTTTATTCTTGTTCTGCTTTTGTATATTATATATTTTAGTATTCTTATGCTTGACTTGTCAGTTAAAAAAAAAAAAGTTTTTTTCTTTAAAAAAAAGTTTGACACCACTGCTTTATATGTTGCATATGTGCTGGAAAACACAAAACCCGGCATGGACCACGTTTGGTGTTATATGAGAGGGGGATCCCCCAAATGAGGTGCCGGATCAGATTTCGGAGGTTCCGGTTCCAGCTTGTCCCGGCTGCCTGCCACTGTTCAGTCAAATCAAATCTGTTATTTGGCTTTCAGTGACATGCTTTTTAATTATGAAAGCTGCAGTCTGTAACTTTTGGAGCTCTAGCGGTAAATAATCAAAATTGCAGGCGTCTTGTACTGTACTCCGCAGCAGTGCCGACTCGAACCAGTCTAATAGTCCCAATATAAAATATAAACTCTTATTATAGGTGTGTCATAGTGATTCAGGATAAGACAAAAACACGGTTTGGAAAATGGATTCATGATGTAGGCTAATGGTGTTTGGGGGGGCGGTAAAGGACCTGGATAATGGATAGGGGGGCGTTGGCCCAAAAAAGGTTGAGAACCACTGATCTATGCTAAACAAAAAATAAATTTCATAAGAAATCCATAATGTTATATAAAATAACATTTTAGTTGTGTCCTGGTTTTTACTCAGTCCTGTTACCCTCACACATTTCCCCCTCTGAAAAACTTGGAACATTCCACAAGACACATTTTCAACAGGAAGTTGCATCATCTGGATCTTATGCAGGCCATAAGAAGACCAAAAGTAAGTCCTCTCATTTAATTTCTGTATATTTGATGCAATAGTAACTATGAATGAGAGGGTCAATCTCAACATACGGTCCTGTACCTAAATTATTTCTTGGATGTTATTTGTTTATTTAAAAATATTAACTTTAGGTAAGTCACTAGTATTTGCTCAGTGTCCTCATGATATTAGCATGTACTCCATATGGCCAAATATCACATGTATTTGATCATTTTTTGCTCAAAAACTCAATCCTGTTACTTTCAGTCCTGTTACTCATATGAAAAATAACAGGAGTGAGTAGAGTCCTCTGTTTGGTTGATTTAATAGTGTGAATATAGCTGATATAATACTATTCACTGTATCTTGAGTTTTACAGTTGGAATTACTTAAATTGTAGATTTTTAGGATTAGTTTTACAGTGTGAATGCCATACATTGTAGGGAGCCAGTCCACCACGACGTGACTTCATCTTTTTGTCTTTCTCTTTCTTATCTTTTGCAGAAGATGAAGAGAACCTATACTTTGTAGGTGCAAGAAACACACACCCATGGCATGCTGCAAGAGAATGACTGAAACACACCTGCAACCCTCTTTTTCCCCTTTTTTTGTCTTTCCTTCCCTCCCTCTCTCTTTTCCTCTCTTTCCACTCTTTCGCTGTGATGTACTACTATCCACAGAACATCCCTTCAACACAGAAATCTCTCACACACACGGCCATGTAACACACTCTTTCTCACACACATATGGACACTCGGTCCTGTTTACCAGTGCTCATTCCTCTTACTAAATGTATTTATTTTTCTAAAAAAAAAATAAAGTTAAACCACTTTTTTATCAGTTTTGTTTGATCCATTATTTACACAATTGTTGTTTTACTAAAATACACCTTGCCTTAATATAAAGTGATTTTTTTTGTCACAAACAGGTTTGGGAAGGTTACTTTTAGAATGTATTTCACTACAGATTACAAATACATGCTTAAAAAGTAATCTGTAACGTATTTCGTTACATTACTCAAGTTTAGTAACTTAATCTAAATACTTTAGAATACTTGGAAATACTTAAAGGACCATATTAACTTGATGTTCTGTTTTAAGTTTACAGCCTGTAAATAAAAATGACCTCTACCCATCAGGATTTGGTTTTCCACTCAATTGTATTTTTAACATCAGTTACATAATATATAACTATGCAATTTATATATATGCAATTTATTAGACACAATCACAATCAGCAGACGTACTGAATTAAATGCAAATTCACTCTCTGACAGCAGGTGGCGCTTATGGGACAGCAGTGATATAGCGTTTCCATGGTTACCGCTATACACAAAGCAGCGCTGCGGTGGAGATAAGAGGAAAAGCCATCAAAACTTGTCTGAAGACAGTTCCCTCAGAGATACATTCATATCAACCCCGATTTAATTTTTATTGTTCTTCCTATATTTCGCGAGCAGTGAGCTTGTGCATGGTGCAGTGTTTCCTCTGCTGGCACGTCTGTTCTCCTCTTTGTGTCCGTATTCAGCGCGTGCCTGTGTTAACGTCCTGTTGACAGGCTTAGTAAATATTTCCTGACATTTTGGGAAATTATTACAAAGCAGTTTGTTTGCAAGCCCGGAATAAAGATAGACCAAAATAAAACTAAAAAACCTTTGGATTCATGACCAGTGGACTACTGCATCTCTATTTTTGACCATGAACTCGCACACGCGCCATAACTTAAACATTGGAAAGAATGATTAAGATTTAAAGTTTGTCTGTAAAGTACACCAAGAAATTTGCTTTATAAAACATTATTTAACGCATGTGGATGTTAATTCTATGAGGATTTTGTGTTATTTTTCAAAGACCTAATAAATTCTAATATTAAACGTAGGCTAATGATAACCATATAAAGCTTAACGTACGAGTAAATGGGAAAATAAGGAGTAAATAAGGAAAATAACATTTTTAAACATCAAGAACAGCTCAGGCCTACCTTAAGATGCTTTTTCAGATTAGATGTTGAATCCTTTGAAGCCGATTGAAGTTTTGTTGCAGGTAGACATAGCTTGCATTGCACTATGATGTAGTGTACGTACGTGCTTTTTCATGTTTATAAGTAAAACAGTCTTTGAATTTCACTAGAGAAATACATTATTCCCTGTTTCCCCGTACATTTTCTGCATGCAATCTCATGTCTGCCCTCTGCAGGTTGTTGATATCTGAACAGGCTACGCGTGTTTTTTTTAAACGGACAGAGTCGGAGAATCATCAACATTGGCTCGTTAGTTAAAAATCCTCAAACAGCAATTACGTTAATAGTCTATTAAATGAAATAAATGACATAAAAATTCAAAGTAATCCCTTTGGTAATCTAAAATACTTTTGATGTAACTGTAATTTGATTACCATCTATTTAAAATGTAACTGTAACGAAATACAGTTACTCAAATTTTGTATTTTAAATACGTAACGTCGTTACATGTATTTCGTTACTCCCCAACCCTGGTCACAAATAGCAATTATTTGAAAACACAACCAACCATATCTTCAAAATAAACACTTTCTTGAGGTGAATACAAAGAAATAATTAATTAAGCTTTTAAACTGCTTTTTAAATGGATGAGATTTGGTAACAGGACTGAGAAACATGCATCCATCTTCTGCTTTGAAACCTTGTAAAAACATAAATAAAGTTGCCTGAGATTGACCAATACACATTTTGAATAGTTAAATGTGTGTAGTATTAGATTCAGTGTTGATAAAAAGATAAAAAAAAATTAAATTAATTTTGAAGAAGAGTTAAACAAGCAAATGTCACCCATTCGGTGGAATGGCCGCAAACTTATATAAAACTTCACATAACAGTTTAAACAATAAACATATCAGAACACTGACAAATATACCTTGACAAAAGAAGAATATATATATATATATATATATTATATTAGAAAGCATGTATTGTGTAGCTTCTCAAAAACTCATCATCTGTTAGGAAATAACAGCACATAAGCCACGCGAGCATACAGACAATATAAACTTCGACAAAAACGGCACATCGGTGTAATCCCACATTGTAAATAAAGTTAAAACACTGCAAAGAACAGTTTTCGACATGAACATCAACTAATATGTTGAAATTGTATGACATCTTCATCTCAGTGTAGCTTAGCATTAACTGAGCCATAGGAGAGAACGCGCCCAAAGTTAAGCGATTCTTAAAGGGGCAGTACACTTTATTACAAATCATATACAAAACTCCACAAATATACATACCAGCATAATTCAATCAAACCACAATGCAATCAAACAATATATTCAAAATAAGAGAATCAGAGTTTTTAAATAAGAAAGAAGAGATTTTGAGTGAAAATAATAATGTTCATTTTACACTCGTTACATCTTCTGAAGATGAATGAAGGTCTTATGGGTGCAGAACAACATGATAGTGATTAATTAATGACAGAAATTTCATTTTTGGGTGTTCAGTCCTGCTTTATTTTGGTACAAGAGGTTACCCCAGAATTTAAAGTGCTGCACAAACAATATTTTATCTGTGTGGGTGTCTGCTGTCCTAATGTCTGATGTGTGAACCTGAAATGAAACCTCATTTTAGCTATTTATGAAAATGACTTTGCGAATGTATGTTTTGGTTTTATCATCCTATTTATTGATTTGTTCTTAATCATCATTTCACTGATGTATGATGGCATGTTCCAGTTAGTTTGTAACGATGTAGCGGTTCGTACAGTTCTTAATCAATTTATGGATGAAATATGAATATAATAATTCATAAAGCTTTATGAATAAATTATGATTCATATATCGACCCAACGGGGAATTAAACATATATTGGAATCAATTACAACGAATTATAATCAATTACATATATGATTAGTTCTGGTTTAATAATTATTTAGAGAAACTGTTCGTTTGTCCAGCAAACTAAGTCCCTCACAGAATATTATAAACGGAGTTATTCTCTGGCCAAGAGAATATTCCTATTAGCATCAAAGCATAAAACGATCGGAAACGTTAAAGTGACTTGGTCTTCAGTTGAAAGAACAAACAGAACAATCGAGCATGAATTAAGTGTTTAATATATGCAAACTACGAATACAGAGGTTATACGTCTAAATATATATACAAGAATACAAACCTATGTACAAGAGTTGGAAGTAGAGAAGGAAAGAGAGAAGGCAAGTAGCAAACTCACAAAACAGTCCTAAGCCAGCACAGAAATCAGTTTCATCATCTAAGATTGAGAAACGGCAGTATACTTGCATTGGTTGTGCGTGTCGAATTTCAGGTTAGCGCTGGTGCAGTTCGTTGGCATCCTCCGTTCTGCGGGAAGGTTCGAACTGAGGACTTGAGAGTGAGTTTCGCTGGAAGATGGCGGTCCCGAAGCTGAGCGCGATGGCAGCGCGTGGTCACCGGAGATGTCCGGGAAAGACGTGCACGAGGTGCTCGTGAGACAATCGGGAGAACACACGCAAGAAATTGTGCGTCTTTGCTTTTATGACAGAGAAGCCGACACACCTCCTTGAGGTGGGGTAGCCAATAACATGGGTGCAAAGTTGGCAGGAAAGCTTTCCCTTTGTTGGCCTCACGACTTAATCTGCATGATTTATGACTATCAGATCAGATTTCGAATGGAGTGCGTTCTTCACAGTATCATTAAACACATAGAAAATGCATTTGTCAGCTGTGTGACATATCTCAGTGAATAGCTCGTGTCCGGAGCTTTACGGAGAGATCAACTCGGTACATCGAAAAGCATATAAAAGAAGTTATGGTTACAGACAGAATTCTATCATTAAAATGCACACTAGCACAAATACACTCATTTAAACACTAGGAAACATGCATACGCTTCAAAATACAGGATGGGTATATGTTGGCATAATTGTATCTTACATATACAGTCAAAATGTATGTTTGTGTGTTTCTGTATGCGTCTGTGTGTGTGTTTTTGTGTGTGCCCGTGTGTGTGGGTGTTGGAATGTGGGTCTGGTCAGTCTCTGGGGGGGGTGCTCTTTGAAGTCACCAAGTGAGGAAGTTGCAGTTTTCTGTACCCTCACAGGTCCACAAACCTGATGAAAGTCACAGTCGTCGGAGCGAGTTAGTGATTAACAAACAAAGTTCATCAGGTTAAAGCGTTCTGAAAACTCCAAAGTTTATTGACTCTGAACGGATCCATCCAGACGTTACAGTTTTAGACTGTTTTTTAATAATAATCTGTTTTATTTCTGCTCTATACAGTATGTATTTGCAGCTGCTTGTAAATGAAGCTCATATTGACTGGTTCTTGATTCTCCTCTCTGGGGTGATTCTCCTAGTGTTATCTTCACATCTAAACTGGGCTCTCGTCAGTCTGTTGGACAGAAAGTGTTTGTTTGCTGAATAAAGTTGAGAGTGAAGCTTTTCCGTCACAAATGTACTGAAGAGCGCTGAGGCTTCTGGACTAAAGACCGCCACATTAAATCATCTGATGCAGAAGTCAGAAAGATTTCACCTAACGCAAGTACTGTTGAAACTTCACTCATTCCTCATTCAATTTTCTGCTTCACTCATAAAAATGTCACAATATTTAAGTTGGTTTTTCTTCTTTGGTATTTTACGACAATTAGCATCCAAAATGGAAATATCTCTGAACCATCATCCAGTGATATGGTTTTTACCTGATCTCAGACCAGTTTTCATTTAAAGGGGTCATATCATGGCTGAGTAACGCGAGACCTCACGAGACCGGTGCGTGATCTAAGATGGCGGCTCCCGTCTGCTAGATTGTTTTTGTTTTTCTCTCGTTTTTTTTTTTTTTCTTTTTTTCCCCTTCCTCTACACTTCTCTCATTTCGCCTATTTTTTTTTTTTCTCCGTTTCAAAACTGGATTATAATATATACAACCTGGATCACCTTGAAGAATATATCGACGCGCACTACAACACATTCTGCTGCACCATGAACCGGGACAAACCAGATCACAACAAAAAAAGTAAAGGTAACCCCACTCCAAACTCCAAGAGACCTCGTCCTGCTTCACCTTTCAGCCCAAGTACAACGCCATCCCATCACCTAAACCGCCGTGCTGCACTGAGGTAAGCGACATTTTGCTCTCAATCGAAAATAAACTCACCGGACTTGACACCAGGATTGCACTGATAGAAGTCATACACAAAGAATTCCAGGAACTGCGACACAGCTTAGAATTCAGTCAAGAACAAATAGACACTCTCACTAAAGAAAACAACTTTCTAAAGGACTCCGTTCACGCACTTACCATTCAACTCACTTCCGTTGTCGCCGAAAATAAATCCATGAAAGAAAACATTTTGGACTTACAATCGCGCAGCATGAGGGACAATTTAGTCTTCACAGGCATCCCGGAACAAACTCCAGACGACCCCGAAAAATCAGTCAAGGACTTTATGATAAAACAACTCAAACTACCAGCGGAAACAGTACAGAACATCACCTTCCACCGGGTTCACCGTATCAGATCCAAAACCAACAACAACCGTCCACGAGCGATCATCGCAAAATTCGAACACTATAAACACAAAGAACTGGTTCAAAGGCAAGGCAGACAACTCAAAGGCACAAACTATGGACTCAATGAACAATATCCAAAGGACATTCTCGAACGCCGGAAACAACTTCTCAATCCGTAAACAGAAAATAAATGAAGGAAAAAAGGCAATCATTACAGTGGACAAATTATACATAGATGGAGAACTATATCGTGATAAGGACATACCCCCTGGCTTTTCTAAACACATCACTTCCATTCCTGAGCCAATAACTGCCATAATCATAAACTGAACAAACTCTTTTTTTTTTTTTTTTTTTTTTCTCTTTCCCTTAATATATTAGATGTGGTCCTACCTTTGCACCTAGGTCTCGTGTCCCACTTCCCTTGTTTCACCATATGTTTGTAATTAATGGTTTCTGTTCTGTTGTTGCTGTTCTGCTGTGTATATTCTGTCAGTTATGTATCTGTATTTTTGTTAGTCTGTCAACAACATTGTATTGTTATGTACACACATACACTACTACACTCACTCGAATACATACACTGACATTTGTACAGTACTAACAGACTCACACATTAACATACATTGTTTATTTATTTATTTATTTATTTTTTATTTTTTTATCTAAAACATGTCATCTATCACTTTTGTTACCTGGAACATTCGTGGAGTTGGTTCTCAGACAAAGCAGGTCAAAGTCTTTAACCATTTAAATAAACTACAAGCCGACATATGTCTCCTGCAAGAAACACATTTATCAGAATCAGATTATAACAAAGTTAAATCATCAAATTTCAGTCATTTATTCTCAGCTCACTACAATACAAAGCAAAGAGGAGTATGCATTTTAATCAATAAAAAAATCTCTTTGTTCATAATTCCACCATTACAGACCCTGAAGGACGTTTTTATCATAAACATCTCCATTAATAATAGCCCAGTCACAATTGGCAACTTGTACGGCCCAAACAGATGACCCATCCTTTTTCCAGACCTTTTTCTCCTCAATTTCAAATTTTCTAATTGTCCAGTCATAATTGCAGGTGATTTCAATACAGTTCTAGATCCAACAATAGATAGATGTAATAGTTTAGGCAATAAACGCATTTGGAAATCTGCAGAAACCATAAAACAGTTCATGAGTGATTTTGGTCTTGGCGATAGTTGGCGTCTACAGCATCCTAACAGTAAGGAATACTCATTTTTCTCACCGGTACACCACTCATATTCCCGCATTGACTTCTTTCACCAGTAATTCTATCATATCAAACATTTCTGAATCGAAGATCCATCCATAGTCATTAGCGATCATGCCCCGTAACATTAAAATGGAACACAATTAACATAAACCCACTACCAGATGGCGATTTAACACATCTCTTCTGAAAGATCAAGCTTTTGACAGTTATTTCAAAAAGAGTGGGCATGCTTTCTGGAGATGAACTCCCCAGAAACATCTCCATCTCTTCTGTGGGAAACAGGGAAAGCAGTACTAAGAGGAAAAATAATTCATTCTCCGTTTACAAAAAAAGGAAAGAAAAGGATCAACAAGCTGAACTGGAACAAAAAATCAAACTACTGGAAGACATTAACATAAATAATCCGACAGAAGAAAACACAGGATTCATTAAGAAAATATAAACTCAAATTGAACGAATTAATCAACAAACATACACAATTCCTAATTCATAGGCTAAGACAAGAAAACTTCCATCATTGTAACAAATCTGGTAAATATTTGGCAAATCAAATCAAACAAAATAAGGAAAAAGCTACAATACCAGTGATTATGGACACAGCAGGGAAATCCACCAATTCACCAGAAGAAATAAATCAAATCTTTCAAATTTTTACAGTAAATTATATTCTTCTGAAAAAGACCCAGATCAGAAAGACATTGACTCTTTTTTCAACAATATCAACCTACCTCAACTCAGTAAACATCAAATAAATACTCTCGAATCTCCCTTATCAGAACATGAACTTTTTAATGCCCTCAAACTCATGCCAAACCATAAAGCACCAGGCCCCGACGGATTCCCAGCTGAGTTCTACAAACATTTTTGGTCCATTTTATCACCACTCTTCATCCGTATGCTTATTGAATCAAAACAAAAATCAAAACTCCCTGATAGTATGAACACAGCCACAATTTCACTTCTTCTTAAACCAAATAAAGACCCAACATCACCTTCAAGTTATCGTCCGATTTCCCTAATCAATGTAGACATTAAAATCATCGCCAAAGCACTAGCACATAGAATAGAAAAAGTCACACCATCTATAATCCATCCAGATCAAACCGGTTTCATCAAAGGTAGACTTTCATCCAACAACACACGTAGGCTTTTTAACTTAATGCATTATTCATCAACTCTCAAAAAAAACAAACCATCATAGTTACTCTCGATGCAGAAAAAGCTTTTGATAGGGTCAATTGGAAATTCCTGTTTTCCACATTAGAGAGGTTTGGCTTTGGGGAGTCATTCATTAATTGGATCAAAATTCTGTATACATCACCTTCAGCCACGGTTATCACCAATGGACTAACATCACGTACCTTCGCACTGCAACGGGGGACTAGACAAGGATGCCCACTCTCCCCTTCATTATTCACCATTTTCATTGAGCCATTAGCAGCAGCTATCCGTCAAAACAGCTACATTAAAGGAATTCAAACACTAAACATGCACCACAAAATTAGTCTTTACGCAGATGATATATTACTATATTTGCAAGATCCACCATCATCATTACAAGAAACGATTAAACTCATTGATTCATTCTCAAATATCTCGGAATACTCGATCAACTGGAGTAAATCGGCCATACTTTCATTACATCCCAACAGCTTGGATGTGACATCGCATACATCACCTATTCCTTTGTGCTCCAATCACATCACATACTTAGGCATTAATGTTTCCCCCAGGCTGTCAGAGCTCTTTGGACTCAAATATTCTCTATATAACCACTTGGGAAATGTATAAACATGTATCCAATTTCCATCTCATGACTTTCCTTTATAGGCTTTATTCTATGTATTAATTCTCTCTTTTGAACTATTAATGTTCCAAGTTGCAAATGTATAGTTGACTGAGATCACATTGGCAGCATGTTTGGTATCTACAGACTCCAACTTTAATTTCCTATTTGGTAATTATGTTACATGTTACTAACTCTGGGACACATTAGTATTATAAGAATCTAGAGGTTCTTTTATCATTTATCCAATCCAGTGTCTCCTTATTGGCTCAGACACCTTAAGAGGGTGTGACATCTTCACCCCTTATATTCACTGATCACAAGATCAAGCTCGCTCTTCCTGCTCTTCCTCCTCTTCTTCTCTTTTACTGACAAATGCTGACGTCAAAATGATGCTTTAAGAAGCTAGAAGCTTCTAAGGAACCCCAAGTTTGTGCCAGGCCTCGGCCTAGACCTTCCTTCACCAAAGATCCTCTGAATCCAGCCGGTTCTCTTTCGTCAAGACAATATCAGCAAAGATTCAACGGAAGCCGCCACAAATTGCATCAGGACAGTTTTAATTCAACTTGGAGAGACATGCAAGTATCAAACTTTGTCTCATTATCGGATACATTGAGTATCCTACCCCTTTTAAAGAAGGGCCTGTTAAAACTAAACTGATGGTTTGCTCAAGGCTGTTGATCTGCTGAATGTCAAACAATGCTGTACTCTGCTTTCTCTCTCTCTCTTGGTAAACTGTATGCATGTATGTGTGTGAATGTTAGAGTAGTTTAAGTGTTTAGTCTAGTTAATAAAGTCTTGTTCATGTCACACGTAAGGTTGTCCGTGTTTGCGCTCATATACGGGAGTCCCTATTCATGTCGGTCCTGACTACAGGCTTTTAGTAGAATAAGATTGTTATTTCCCATAACCTGGAAATGAACATTCTTAAAATTAATAAACAATTAACACTGTGTGTTCATTGAACAACAGGTTAATTGATTGTAATATTAATTTATACATTAAGTTAATTTTATTAACTGATTAAAATATTATAATTAATTATAAGTTATGATTAATATTCATATTTATTTTGAGCTAATTTGCTACATTTCTATATAATAATTAATATTAAATTCTGTCTAAGTTACAGACTTTGATTCTGTTGAAAAGATTATTTGTGCAGTAAGAGAGAGAGACGGCTGGGGTAGAGGCAAGGATGGAGCTCTGTCTGTCTGTTATCAGCCTGTTAACGCTTAAACAAGCACTGAGATTAGAACCAAAACAACCCAGCTGACCTTTCTGAAAACAAATTATAGTGAAGAGACATGCTTGAGACTGCATAAGAGTAAAACCTACAGGAAAATGGGAAATTTAAATGTGTTTTAGAATTAAAACAAAAAGCAAACTTGACAATGGGTGGTTCATATTCATGTGACTAGTGTGAATGTGTGTGTGAGGCTGACTGGACTTTATGTTTTATATTGTGGTTTTTGGGGAAACGATTCTGTGATTCCGAAACGATTCCCAGTGTGTGCATGTCATTAACCTCTGGAATGAGTGTTTTATCATTAGTGATTGTTAATGAAATGACAAATTATGACAAGCCGATATTTCGGATTGAATCTTATGAAAAGACGATACAGAACATGGGAGGAAGAGCTTTAAGTGGATTGGATATCCAGCTCTGTCTGCTAATGGTAATTATGACTTTTGTCATTTATGATGTGATTGTAATTATTCTCTAGATTCGTATGTTTAAGAACATTTATATAAATTGGAATTGTGGAATTGAAGATTGCCGTTCATGGGTTAAAAACCCTTGCTAAATTCAACTGAGGGTCTAAATTTAAACACTGTCTTCTTTGTTCGATCAGAATGATAAACGTAAATGTTATAAGATTTGACGGCAGAGACAAAGTGACACATTGGCTAAGTCACTGTTAAATTATCCAGAGAAACCCCTAAAATTAGGGAAGGCCGGTGGGCAAACAAAGGAGGAGTGAATATAACTGATAAAAGTTTTATTTTCATCCATAAATGGATGCATGACATTAGATGCCTAGAGAAATATAATTATGTAATAAGGGTTGAAGGTAAAAGAAGCTATAAGGCTGTCTGTATAAACCTAGGGATGTGAGATGCGAGTTAAATAATACCTTGATTTCTGAGACACAGTAGAGATAAGTGGTAGACTCCCAGGTGTGACCAGGGTCTCTCAGGAACGGGCAGAGGTAGGAGCTTGCCGGTGGGGAAGATGGCGTGGGCTCTTGGAGATGGCGCACTCCTGCAGCCCTGCACGTACCTTCTGACATCGTTGGCCATGTTGGGCCACCAGAAGCGTTGTTTGAGCAACGAGAGGGTCTCATTGCCCCCGGGTGACCAGTGCCAAGTGAAGAGGTGGTATTGTGCAGGAGTGGAGTGCGACGTGCCCGTGTGACGTATTGCAAGCCTTGGGGGCAACCCGGCGGAGTGCGTGTGGAGGCATTGGAGGAGGGAATGGTTTCTCGGACCATTGGATGGGGTTTCACAAAGATGGACTCCGGCAGGTGTTTTCAGGTCTTCAGGCTTTTCATCAGGGGAATGGAGGCGAGACAGGGCGTCGGCTTTGTATTTTTGAAACCAGGACGGTAGGAGATAGAGAAATTGAATCTTGAGAAAACATGGCCCAGCGACTTGGCGCGGGTTGAGTCTTTGGGCAAGCCTTCAGATATCAAAGGTTTTTAGATCAGTGAGAACTTGGAATGGTGAGTAGCCCCTCCAACCAATGCCTCCACTCCTCGAGGGCAAGCTTGACGGCAGGAGTTCGCGGTCACCGATGTCGTAATGACCTCCGCCGGGTTGAGCTTGCGGGAGAAGAAGGCGCATGGATGAGTCTACTTGGTGTCCCCCTGCGCTGTGATAGGACCGCTCCCACTCCGGTGGTGGAGGCGTCCACTTCCACGACAAATGGGAGCTCTGGATTGGGGTGGACGAGGAGGGGAGCGGTGTGAAGGCTCTTTTAAGGGTCTCGAAGGCGTTGGTGGCTTGTTGGGACCAGGACAGAGACTTGGGCTGATTACGGAGTAGGTTGGTTAATGGACTGACGATGGTGCTGTAGTTCTTGATAAACCGGCGGTAGAAGTTGGAGAAACCTAGGAAGCGTTGGAGTTCTTTGATTGAAGATGGAGTGGGCCAGGACTGAATGGCGGAGACCTTCCCCTCGTCCATCCGGGCCACTGTGATCTATTACGTACCCCAGGATTGGACAGAGGGCTGGTGAAAGGAGCACTTTTCAGCTTTGAGGAAGAGGTGGAATTGCCGTAAGCGTTGGAGGACCTCCGCAACGTGGTGGCGATGTTCGCCAAGCTCCGGGAGTAGATGAGGATGTCATCAATATACACCAGAATGAACTTGTGGAGAAACTCCGGAGCACCTCGTGGATGAAGTCCTGGAATACGGAGGGGGCGTTTGACCAGGCCATATGGCATGACGAGATACTCGTAGTGTCCGGTGGGCGTGACAAAGGCGGTCTTCCACTCGTCCCCTCGCGTATCCGGATGAGGTGTACGCGCTGCGGAGGTCCAGCTTAGTGAACACAGTGGCACCACGGAGATGTTCCAGGGCCGCTGGGACGAGGGGAAGCGGTAGCGGAATTTGACTGTGATTTTATTGAGGGCACGGTAATCAATGCAGGGCCTCAAGCCTCCGTCCTTCTTAGCCACAAAAAGAAGCTTGAAGCAGCAGGGGAAGTAGACGGCGGATGTAACCTTGGTTGAGGGCCTCTTTGATGTATTCCTCCATGGCCTTCTCCTCCGGTATTGACAGGGGGTAGATGCGTCCCCTGGGCACTGGTTCACCCGGTAGCAGATCGATGGCACAGTCCCATGGCCGTGTGGAGGAAGCTTGGAGGCGCGCGTTGCGGGCAGAAGACGTCACGAAGGGGGCGTAGTCCGGGGAACATCCACGGAGCGTTTCTCGACGGGCTTTCAATAGAGTTGCGTTCATGGAGAGAGATTCAGAGAGTGGAGACTTTGGAACAGGAAGCGCTGGGAAGCAATCTGGAAAGCAGTGGTCGCCCCACTTCAGGACTTCGCCCGTGCGCCAAGAGATGGTATGTGTTGTCAAGCCACGGGCGCCTAGAACCACGTCAGCGGTGGATTCCTCCAGAACCAGCAGATGTATCTTTTCAGAATGCAGGATACCCACGCAGAGTTGAAGTGGTCCCACACAATGACGGATGTTCTTACGGCTTAGGGTTTGCCCGTGATGGAGTGGATTTGATAGTTAACCGGAGACGGGAGATCTTGAGCTTGAGTTGTCGACAGAGGGCGCCTGAGATGAAATTCCTGCGGACCCTGAGTCGAGGAGCGCCACCACTGGAACAGAGGTATTAGCAGCAGTAAGGATTACATAGTTGTGAGTGGTTTCATTTTCTGAATGGAGGGGAAAATAGCACTCACCACGGGCTGAGGAGGACGGGTTGGGCATGAGGAGAGAACATGCCCCGGAGATCCACAATATAAAATAAGTTCAAAGTTAGTCTTTTGTCTTTCATTGGAAGTTAGACGTGAATGGTCAATCTGCATAGGCTCGGTGGCTGGTTCTGGGGAGCTGACGGGTTCTGACCGGCGGAGGAGGTTGGTGGCAGACGGCCCTGGTGCTCGAGGAGACACGACTGCATACGAGAACCCACGCGGATGGCGAGTTGGATGAAGCGTTCAAGTCCCATTGAGTCCTCGTATGCAGCGAGATGCAGCCGCACATTGGGTTCCAATCCTTGACGGAAAGAGGTGATGAGGGCTTGTTCATTCCATCCGCTGGTGGCTGCTAGCGTTCGGAAACTGCAAGGCATAATCATTTACAGAGAGATTCCTTTGCTTTAGATTATAGTTTCTCACCAGTAGAAGAATCCTTCAGAGGTTTCCCGAAGACCTCGCGGAAGTGAGAGACGAACGCCGAATATGACTGGACGACAGGGCCTTTCTGAGTCCACAGGGAGTCTGCCCATTGTAGGGCTTTACCTTGCAGTTGCGAAATGATGAACGCTATTTTTGCTGTGTCGGTAGTGTAGAGGTGCGGCTGCATCTCCAGGACCAGTTCGCATTGTAGAAGGAATCCACTGCATTCCTCCGCCGATCCTGAGTAGGGCGCCGGTTTGGCCATGGGACTGGCGGTGAATACTGGAGAAGAAGCGGTGACTGAGGGTGCGGAAGCTGCAGCGGTGGATGGTGATGGTGAGGATGGCTGTGGTGTGAGTGCTCGGCGCAGTGCGTCCACGAGCTCTTGAAACGGATCGTTGGTGCTCATGCTGTGAAGTTGGTATGGTCCGTCTTCTGTTACAACAGAGACACGGAGGCAGAGATAATAGCAATCCAGGTAAGTTTATTAATGTTAAGCAGAGCACTGGGTGATGGTAGCAGATTATGGGAAGATGAGAGATGAAGAGAAAATAATACTGTCCTGATCTTATCTTGCAGATGCTGGTGATGGAAGGAGTCGGTGGAGACACTCACACACACAAGCAGGTAAGTACACACGAGGAGTAGGAGACGAGGAGCTGGAGGAGACGTCTGGAGCAGGTAGCTATGGCGTTGGGAGTCCTTAAGGTAAGCATACGTTAGAGGTAGTGCAACGAGACCGGACAGTGAGGTGTGTGAGTGTGGTGTCTTTATGCTGGTGCTGATTGCGGTGCTGATGAGTCACAGGTGGCGGTGATCAGTAAGCTGGTGATTGAGTGCGTGGGTAAGGGAGTGAGGTGGAACCTGACGTGTCTGTGACATCTATAGACTGTAAACTGAACAATGATTTAAGAAACTTAAAATAATTAGATGGATTATGATGGGTCTTATTATTTTTTGTTGTGTTTATTTGAGTTTGGCCCTCAATTTTGTTTTTAATATTAAAAATGGTAAGGTGTATAGTGAAAGGAGTGGATTTACGATCCATCCTCGTATTATATAATGAATTGGAAATTATTTTTTCTAAAAACTAGTGTAATATCCTGGTGTTTATGATTACAGGCAATGTCTGTATTTAGTATCTGAGGAGTGACTGAGGGTCTGGACCATGCCAGGAATGCAGTAACAGTGCTTGTTCATTTAGCCCAGCTTCCAGAGAATAAATATGTATTTGTTTTGTAGTCAAGGAATTTGATGATAAATAAACCGAATAAACAAAGATTGATGTAAGACAACTATATGTAAGGACTGAAGGTCAATAATGCACTATGTGCTCTGTAGAATATTCTGTTCTAGTTAAGTCCTTCGAGGGAAAACTATTGTCTATTTTATAACATTTTAACCTGGTAGGGGAATGTTTAAAGCGGCCTAAATTGTTAGACCAGATGTGGTGTGTCTCATTTGGCCAAAAGGGGGGACTGAATGGATGATTGGAATCCAAAATATATATCTTTAAAGTTTAATCACACATTTATATTTCTGTTAAATTATTTGAATGACTTCTTCAATGTATGTTAAAGCATCTATTTTCCTCTGTGCCTCACTGAGAGATGTTATCAGCATGTTTCAGAGGTCTCAGATCAACTCAGCCTTGAAGAAGCTGTGAATCGTGTATGTGCTTAAGTGTTCTGTGCAGGTCCCTTTGTACTGGACAACTGGCGTTCTGCTTGAGACCAGCAGACGCCATGTCATGACCCCAAAAGGACATCCATTACCTAAATCCAGGGTCCCCCTCGTCATCACCGTGACGAAGGGAGATATGCTTCTTACTATCTGTCCACGTGTGGAAAATTTCTAATCTATATTTTTCTTAGCCAATCAGAATCATCCAACTGAAGTAATGACATAGTTAGTTGACTCTGTTAGAGTATAATTGTTGTGGAAATGTGAATGTATGCAGAGCGGCCTACGAACTCCTTGTGAGACCTGAAGCTGGCTTCTGCTGATGAAACTGCAAACTATTCTTCATTAAATTTTTCTTCAATTTATTAATTTTTTTAAACTTTGACTCCGGGTCTTTATTCAACATATCTGGTCTCAAGGGTCCTAAACTGTTTATCCCCAACATAGTCGACATCACTGTAGTCTGTGTCACTGACACTTCCTGAAAACTGAGAATTTGACAAAAACAAACATTTATATTGTTTAGTGATCACATGAGTACATCACTGCCAGAACACCGCCAGCCATTTACAGCCCGCCTCCACCCTCCACCCGGCCGCGCCACTTTCTCCTTCTTTCCAAAGCGCTCATGCTCCCGTCGTTGCTATGGAACCATGAACTGCGCTCTCCACGATAACAAAGTTTCAGCAAAAGAAAAATTGATTTCTAGTCCTTGCATTAGCTCTGGCTCTACTACAATATATATTTATGGAGATGAGAAATAAAAACCCACTCTGTACGGCTATGATCAGCTGTTCGGCTGAGCTTTCGATGTTTTTAAGGAAAGGCCGAAGCTCATTGGCTGGTCCTTGTCACATGAAAGTTGAGATGTTTTCATCTCGCCGCGGCATAGGCGCGCCTGGAAAATGAGCGTTGCACTGCGTCGCATCTATTATGAGCACATTTGCCTAAATTACAGTAAAACCACTGAAACACGTCCGATGCGTGTCAAACGGCATCTTGGACAAATGTGGCTCAGCTGTGTGAGCAGAAGCGTTGCTAGGTGTCTGGAAAGAAATATAATAGTGTATAAATGTATGGCATTGCATTTGTTCAGTGTTGTTCAGTGCAAGATTTTGATGCTATTTAAGCTCAAATAAAGTAAGGAAAAATATTTGCACTAACTGTTAAAATTGTATTTATCAATGATAGAGACACTGCTGTTTAAGTATGGCAAAAATATTTTAGGCAAGGCAATTTTATTTGTATAGCACATTTCATACACAATGGTAATTCAAAGTGCTTTACATAAAGAAGAACCAAATACATAATAATAAAAATTGAATGCATAAGAATAGAAATAACAGTAAAAACGGGAATTCCGCTATCTGGCTGGAAGAGTTAAGAAGTTTCAGGGAGTTTTTGTTGTCCGTCAGAGTGGATCTAAACAGATCTATCCATCAGAGCGGATCTAAATTTTAGAAATGAAATTTGAAGTAAATGACAAATAATGCAAAGGAAAGTAAATTTTCAGAAATTTTGCGCTTTCTTGTGCTTGAATATTAAATGGCCTCCTATGAGGTGTCAATCACAGCAATGGCCCCAGCCAATTTGAGTCTGAGACCCCTGCTCTAGGCTAAATGAATTTCCTAGAATACTACACCAATATCAATTTTCAAAAACATTTACAAAGTTCACAGTTGCAAACGAACAGTTCACTCAATCACATTCAAAATCACATTCTATAACTTTATTACCCAATGAACCATTGACATGTCTTACCTGTCCAGCAGAAAATAGCCATCTCTGCTTCCCTTTTTAGGTCCTTTCAAAAGCCCTGCCGACATTTATTCTTGTTTTCGCATGAGCCTGGTTGCTTTCCCTTTTGTACTGTAGGCTCTATTCCGATTCCTATTCCTCAAATTCCTACCAGTGTCACTCAGATTATAAAACATTATTACAAGCTTACCATTGTCAATTGAATTGAGCTAAGGTAAGGAGATAGTTTTGAACACTGATTGGTTATGTACTTGCTAAAAAATAACCAATAAAAGTTTTGGACTGCAGCTTTAAAGGTGCCATCGAATGAAAAATTGAATTTACCTCGTCATAGTTAAATAACAAGAGTTCAGTACATGGAAATGACATACAGTGAGTCTCAAACTCCATTGTTTCTCCTTTCTTATATAAATCTCATTTGTTTAAAAGACCTCCGAAGAACAGGCGAATCTCAACATAACACCGACTGTTACGTAACAGTCTGGATCATTAATATGTACGCCCCCTTTGCATATGCCAGCCCATGTTCAAGGCATTAGACAGGGGCAGCCAGTATTAACGTCTGGATCTGTGCACAGCTGAATCATCAGACTAGGTAAGCAAGCAAGAACATATGAAAAATGTCAGATGGAGCAATAATAACTGACATGATCCATGATCATGATTTTTAGTGATATTTGTAAATTGTCTTTCTAAATGTTTCGTTAGCATGTTGCTAATGTACTGTTAAATGTGGTTAAAGTTACCATCGTTTCTTACTGTATTCACAGAGACAAGACTGTCGTTATTTTCATTTTTAAACACTTGCAGTCTGTATAATTCATAAACACAACTTCATTTTATAAATCTCTCCAACAGTGTGTAATGTTAGCTTTAGCCATGGAGCACTATCAAACTCATTCAGAATCAAATATAAACATCCAAATAAATACCATACTTACGCGATTAGACATGCTGCATGACGAACACTTTGTAAAGATCCATTTTGAGGGTTATATTAGCTGTGTGAACTTTGTTTATGCACTATATTATAGAGTCGAGAGCTCGGGGGGCGGGGAGCGTGAGCATTTAAAGGGGCCGCACCTGTGGCACTTTGTTTTTCTGTAATGTTCAGCAGATATGACATCTTGACCAGCAAACCTGAGCTGCAGAAGCACACCAAGGAAGTGTTGTGATTGAGCTAGTCAAGGGGGCCAGTGGGACACAACAGCATCCAAAACACAACTTGTGCATCAGGAAAATCTGTAAATATACATGTAGTACTTTTATTCAGTTCATTAAAATCTGATACACTTTAGAATGATTTTGTATGGCTATTAATTAATTATTGTATGGTTATATCAAAGATGACGGGGTCCGGGACAGAAGGAGGAGAGGAGACAGCAGGTACAGGGCTGTTCTATGGATGAGGCTATAGGGGGCAGGCCTTCTATTACTCCGGTCAATGTGTTCGCATCGGGTGGGCCAGAGGGACCCACAGAGAAACAAGTCATGACATGTCCACAGAAGCTGAGCCTGGGCCATCTGGAATACAAGAGAAATCAAAGAGGAAACGTCCACGTAAATGAGAGCAAAGAAATGAAGTGCTTGAGTTTCTCAGGGAAAAGGAAGAAAAACGATGAAAGGAGGAGTTAGAGAGAGAGGAAAGGAGAGCAGACCTCAAGACAGATAGACACGTTACTGAATATTTTTACTAAAATAGTTGAGAAAATGTGAATAGACTTTCTGTTTCTGGTTTCTTTCAATTCTTACCACTGGTTGACATTTAATTTTTTTAGTTTATTATCAGTCAGTGTGTCGTGCTATACTAAGAACAATTCTGTGTTGACAAATAAAAAGCATATATGAAAATAACTTTCTGTTTTACTTTACAAAAGTGTTCCCCCTATCCTGTTCCTCGAAGAACCCAGACACTACACCTTCTAGATGTTTCCTTTATCCACCATTCCTGATTCAAATCATTCGCTTATTATTAGTCTATCAGACAAAAAAACAAACAAACAAAGGAAAGACAAGCAAATGTATAAATTCAGTTGTTTAATCATTGTTCAATAACTGGCGTTTGAGATAAAGTACAACAGGACAGAAGTAACCAAAAGCATTAGTAACCATAACTTATTTTGAGCTCCACTCCTTTCTTGCAGGCCCTCTCTGTCCTCTGGTAGAGGTGGCTCATCATCATCATCAGCATCAGTGGGATCGTCCTCTGGCTCCAGAATATCTCCTCTGGTGACACAGATGTTGTGCAGAAAGAGATCTTGACCTCCAGAGCTCTGAACAGGGTTGATCTCCACCGTGTTTTCATGATACCAAAGACACACTCGATGATTGAACGTGCCTTTGAATGATGCCGGTTGAATCTTCTCTGAACTCTGTGTGGTGTGACTACTGTTACTGGTGTTTCAGACAGGGGTAGCCTCCATCAGCTAAAAGAAAATACCCCTTAGGTGGGTATTCAGCATTTAGGTAGATTGGGCTGTTTTTAACAATCCTTGTGTCGTGAACAGATCCAGGATAACATTAGGTTACTTGCGTAACCCCGGTTCTCTGATAACAGAAGTGAGGTATCTCACTGAGGGTGACGCCTCCAGGCGTGACCGACTGTGGAAGCACCAATTGCACAGATCCAGGATAACCAATGAAAACATTTATGAAACGTCCTGTATCGTCACATATTTCCTGCATTTGGGTTGAATGAAACTGTTTGTAATTCAAATAGTCCTTATGTGTATTCGGTGGTTTTATGTGAATGTGGTGAAAGCGAACAGCTTTTCTGAAGGTATCACGCTGTGCCAAACGGGCAAAGCCTTGACCAATGTTGTCCAGCTGATCTCTCTTATGACTTTACCTCCCTCACAATTTTTTTTAATTTTAGCTGTAATCTTGTTGGACATGAAGGCTGTCACGATCACCGTCTGCCCCTGTCTAGTTCCGGACTCCATTTCCCATCATTCCCCTCGCCAGTCACATGCTCACTCTACACCAATCACCTGTCGCCACATACAGCCATGCACACACTCCTCACTAATCACCACACCCAGCTGCAGCTGTTACCTGGACTATAAGGACTTCCACTCACACCACCTCACCGCGAAGTATTGTTTCCCCAGTGTACAATTCGAGCGTTTCTATCTTGTCTGCTTTCTGTTACCGTTGTTGCCTGTCCTGTTCTTGACCCGTTGCTGCCTGTTCTGACCCTTGCCTGGTATCGTTGTGTATGATATCGCCTGCCTCGATTAGCCTGTTCCCTGACTACGTTCTGCCTGTTCCTTACGTTCCGTTTGTTCCTGTTTTGACCCTGCCTGTACGACCACTCTACTCTAATAAAATGCTGCATATGGATCCCTGCCTGAGTCTCCATTCGTTACAGAGGCAAACCGTTGATTTGGGCATGGCAAAGACATTTGCAGTCACTGAGCCAGCTAATACACAAACACCAAAACCTCCAAAGTGCGCCCCAACCATGGTCCTGTTTGCATCAGCTGGATTAAACTGTTCATTGCCGTCCGAAAAGACGAAAGTTGTAATGCATATGTTCATCTAGATAGAGCTGAATAACAGGCATGGCAGTATTTATCACTGCATATCTTGGGCTGTTGCCTAAATTCACAAACACAGACGCATTTATTAATCATTAACTGTCATTGTGATTTGCTGTTTACAAATTACACAGTTTTTGTCCATCTAAGAATAAAACAATTATACCTATATGAATTAAATATTCATATAAATTTAAATATAACTGTAATGTACGTTTAAATGATCCAACAGAGACGTTTAATATTCTTAGATGTACAAAAAACGTAATAAACCGCATTTCCTTGAAAATATATTTAACATACCCGAAATTCAAATCAAAGATAGGTAAGCTTGTGTCAATGTGTTCTGTGGTAAGATCTGAAAAGTAAGAAAACAACAACGAGAACCGCTGCTGCTACCTGGACTAACATTTTCACACTCGCTAAGTGTGTCTCATCGGGTCAGAAATTACATGCACACTTGAGATCTACACTTGAACACTTGAGCCAAACACAGGAATACGTCATGTAAGTAGACAAGTGCTCAAGTGCATAGACCGCAAGTGGTATTTGGACAAGGCTTCTCTTAACTATTGGACAAATTAATGTTTTCACTTGTTCATACGCATGTCCCGAAACATCAGGTCATTCGGTACAACCGCTATAAAACATGGAAAATGTTGTAATATTTTAGAAACTTGTACTAAATATAAAATATGTGATTGTCCTTTTGCTAGCTAGCTAGATATCAGACTGTTAGCATTGTTTGAAAATATCGTCATTCGATGTAACCAAGTGTCATTCGGTAAAACTGAATGTTTGAATAATAATAATTTGAAACAGAAATCTTCAGTATCATTATAAATGTCTGTACTGTCACTTTAATTCAATAATGATGAATAAATAAAAGCATTCATGTCTTTCAGAGCACAGCTCCAGTGAAGGCCTCATGTGGACAGTGTCACTTCCAGGTGGCGGGGAACGGCGGGCGCACGCTGCCGGACCTGCTGTCCTTTGACCCCAGCAACGGCCCCGAGCGGCTCCTGAGGTCGGCGCTCTCGCTCAGAGCCTGCTCCTCATCGTATCTGTGAGACAGAGAGAGAGAGAGACTGATATACAGGACAAGACGTCACGCGGAGGCGTCTGCACTCACTCACAGCACTTGATAGTGTCCCAGAGCCTCTTTGGGCAGGCTGCGGTTCCAGCGGCAGTCGGGGATCTCTCCGGTGGGCGTGACGACGTTCAGCGTGTCGTTGATCAGGTTGTACTTCAGGATGCGGTCGTTGGCCGTGCTGGAGGTGAGCGATGGAGACGCGTTCACCTGAGAGAGACGCACGGTCACTCGCTGAAATAATGAGCCATAGAAACATAGAAGACTTTTCAAACCCCAGAGATGACATGTGACCTCGATCAGCCACGGCTTGAGCCTGTCGTTGATGATGATGTCATAGCCGTAACACTCGAAGCAGTGCTTGTCGTTGTTCATGACGGGCTGCAGAAGGGAAGAGGAACACATCATTGTGATTGAGAGCTTCAGCTCAACACGTGTTCATGCTTCATCAGAACAATCGCTGCCTCATGATCTGGACTCACAGCACCGGCTTTGAGCGACTGCACCATGATCCAGTGATTGGTCAAACAGGTGGTTGGTGTGTGTCGTTCGTCTCTCTCTTCTGACGACCGCAGGTTTCTGACACTCCCCGTCCTGCCTGAACGTGATGTATTCCTGCGCTCAAATATATGGAATTACGGGAATATGCATGCCTGTGCATTCCCCCAGTCATACTGTGAAACAGAACAAATTTAAAATATGGTTTTCCATTTTGATATACATAAAATATAATTTTCCTGTATCATTTTCAGCATCATTTCTCCAGTCTTCAGTGTCACATGATCCTTCAGAATCATTCTGATATGATGATTTGATGATCAATTATTAATGTTGGAAACAGTTGTGCTGCTGAATATTTTTATAACCTTGATACTTTTTTTGGATTCTTATGAATAAAAGTTTTAAGAACAGCATTTATTTAAAATATAAATCTTTGTAACAATATACACTACTGTTCAAAGTTTGGGGTCAATAATTTTTCTTTCTTTTTTGAAAGAAATTAAAACTTTAATTCAGAAAGGATGTGAAATTAAAAAAGTGATAGTAAAGATTTTATGTTAGAAAAGATTTCTATTTTGAATAAGTTCTTCTTTTAACTTTTTATTAATCAGTGAATCCTGAAAATAGTCTCACAGGTTCCAGAAAACTATTCCTCAGCACATCTGTTTCAACATTGATAATAAATTGAGTATAAAATAAGCATATTAGAATGATTTCTGAAGGATCATGTGACACTGAAATTAATAACACATAACAATTACTGCAATAAATATATATTTATTTTAATATTTACAAAATTAGAATTGAATGCAAAAATAAATTACTGTTATTTCATGTTATGACCAAACAAAATGTTTTTATTATAATATAATTATATAATTTTATATAATATTATAAATGTATAAAAATTACAAAAACTTCCATTATTCCCATAAATTCTCATAAATTCCATAAATATTTCCAAAATTCCCCAGGTTAAGTTCCCGTGGAAAGTTTCCGCCCCTTTGCGTAGTCAGGAAATATCGCTCTATATCAGCAGGTATCAGTAGTCTATATTCGTCAAACAAAAAGGAAAGCTGTTTTGACTTCTCTGCTCGCCTTCATTACTTTCACGTTTATTCCCGTGCTCTGATTTGTTCGCTAAGATGAACAGCCAATCACAGAGATCTCTCTCAACATGCTCAATTGGCCAAAATACCAACAATTGTTCATCTTCTGAACACAAATATTTTTGGAATTTTTTTTGTGTGCCAGAAAAAACAAAATAGCGACTCTTTAACAATATCTAGTGATGGGCGATTTCAAAGCGCTACTTCGAATCTTTTGTTTCAAATCAGTGATTCGGATTGCATGTCAAACTGCCAAGCTGAAAAGATCTGAAGTAAATCTTGGGATTTAAGAATCGATATTGGTTCATAAAAATGAGAATCCATTAAAATCGAGAAAGCGATATTTTTTCACCCAGCCCTATAAAGCGACGAGAACTTTTTATGTGCCAAAACAACAAAATAAGGACTTTATTTCACAGTATCTAGTGATGAGTGATTTCAAACTTCATGAAGCTTTACGAATCTTTTGTCTGAATTAATGTGCAGCGCTCAGACTCTAGCTGTGGGTGCGAGCGACTCACGCTGTGCTTCTGGATGGCCACGTTGGTGAGGTGCACGAACATGTTGTCCAGCTCACTGGTGCTGGGGTATTTGACCGTGCAGAAGCGGCAGAACCCAGTTTGTTCCTGAAACACAGAGCGGTCAGTGCGGACGGAGCGATACGGTGGCGTGCGGCGGACACATACTCACATGTAGCACTTGAGCAGCCTGTAGCTGGTCACCAGCACATACAGACGCAGGTCGAACTTCTTCCCGCCGATCAGCAGAGGTTGTCGATGTACAGAGAGATGACGTACGCCTCCTTCCCACTGTTCGCTGCCACGAACCTGTCAAACGCCAGCAGTTCAGACTGAAATCCAGCTATTAATGTGTTTGACTGAAGAGAGCATCTTACGTGGACGTGCGGCTGTCGCGGTCCACTTCTTGATCTGAGAGGGCTTGTTGATGAGGAAGATGCCTTTTCCCTGCGCCTTCCCACGGCTTCATGATCCACATGCTGGACGGGCTCTTCCTGAACTCCTCCACGAACATGTTGTAGTCGGCCGGCAGCATGAACGTCACCGGCAAGAAATCTATGGTCAGAGTCATGGTGCGTTCACACCAGACATGAATGAAGCGTTAAAGGAACACTCCACTTTTTTTGAAAATAGGCTCATTTTCCAACTCCCCTAGAGTTAAATAGTTGAGTTTACCGTTTTCAAATCCATTCAGCTGATCTCCAGGTCTGGTGGTACCACTTTAGCATAGCTTAGCATAGTCATTGAATCTGATTAGACCGTGCATCTGCTGGTGATATCATTGTAATCTGGTTCGGGCCAAAATACCGAGCTCGTGGTTTGGGGAAGTGGTTGACCATCTGGTCGTCGGTCAGCCGGTAGCCGGTGTCCACGCTGAACACGCTGTGGATGGTCTGGATGCTCATCCTGCGGACGACATGAAGTGATCTGATCAAATCAGTGTTTCAGGATCTAGTTCAGCTGTGTTTCAGTGTCAGTGTGAACGGATCAAATGAATCGAGCTCTTGCCAGTAGAAGTTCCAGTCGTCGCTGTCCGTCACCTGGATCCATCCTCTCTTCTCAAAGTTATTGATCAGCACCAATTTCTCGATGTCCGTCACCCACTTCACCTTCCCAGCCATCACACCAACACACACACACACACACACACACACACACTCCTGAGAAACACACACACGTCCGTCTCAGAGACGCCGAACCACGACAACATTCATGAAACAGGAGCAGCAGGTCCATCACTGTGGATTATTGATTGTGTTCCACTGATTTCACAAGAGTTTCTGACTTTCAATAAGTTCAAAATACAACTGTTCAGTGTTAGTTCATGGAAATAATGTCAACAGATGCAAATTTTGCTCTAAAATGTACTAGTAAAATGTTAAAAATAACACAAACTGAGATTAATAAATGCTGGAGAAGTGTTATTAGTTCATGTTAACTAATGAAACATTATTGTAAAGTAATATTACACACACGTTATTATTACACACTGTTTGTAATTAACACAAGCTCACACACACTGAATCATGTGTCACATTGTCATTCAGTGAAGTGTGTGATAATCCAACAGATGTTGATGTGATTTCTGTGTCTTATTGAACACGGATGATGATCTGAACTACAGGTTCATTATAAACTGACAGACTACTATGTAACACATTGTTTATGACTGACATTTTTCAATTGTACTTAAAGTGTGCATATCCTCTATGTCGATCAGCCAGTCTCTCCACTTGCCGACTGCACGCTCCTCGTGAGACCGCCGAGAACTGCCTCTCTCTGAATAATTGACCTTAAAGAGGTCAGTTATTTTTTTGTGCAGTCAACAGGGCAGGGGGACCTCCAACAAACAAGTTTCATAGGGCACTGTCACGATGAAGTGCTTGTAGCACCCCCAGTGTGTCCAAGCCCTCCTGCAGTCTAGTAAAGACATTACATAAACTGACTTCAGTGAATAAATTACTTTACTACCTGGTTGTAAAAGCATGCTTGTGACAATTACATTTTCATATGTATTTGCCATATCTTATGAAGACATTAAAACAGCATTTAGGGCATTTACTTGCACAAATGTTTCTATACCTGAAACAACTGCCACAATTAAAACACTTACTGACTCAAGGGTACTTCCTCCAGTCTATCCTCCAGATCAAACTTTAAAGAGGAATCCAAAATGTCATCACGGTCATATCTTTACTGTTCATGTCACAACTGTATGTTTCTGTTGTTCTATGACATGAAATGTCACTGGTATCCAGTACATGTGACTTGATATAGGTGCAACGCAAGGAATGGGTGGACCTGACAATTTCAATTTTGTCTATAATCTTTTGTTTATGTAGATATGTTCACCAGCTGGAGTGTGCAATGGACCCAGGTACAGTACTGTCAAATGCCTTGAAATCTTGTGGGTTTTTTATTGTCATCCAAGCTCTGCAGCATTTCACATTAATAGAACACATAACAATTGTCTTTCATATTGCTTGGTTAATATTTATTATTCTCATATGATGTGTTTTAATGTATTTAATTTTGCCTCAGTTGTATGTCTGAAATAGAAAAAGAAATACTTTTCATCTGGCACAGGTTGAGTGTACAAGTGGGTAAACTGGGTCAAAGTGGCAATGGTGTCAAAATGGTAATCTGGTAAAATGCTGCAAATGTCTTAAAAATGTAATTGATTTAACTAATTTGCAACTGGCCTTCTGTAACTGATGTTTTAGGTCTTTGTCATCCACTTCCAGAATGTCCTCAGGGGGTCTATTGGCTCTTCGGTCAGCTGGCAAAAGTAGTCTAGGTGAAAAAACATGGGGTCCTATCCTCCATGTATCAGGCTGACAGATATTATGGTTCAATCAGTCTGTATATGCCCCTGCTGAGTCCTGAAAATATAAAAGACATTTGTAATCTTGTATGATTATAAGTTCAGAAGGTAATATACCATTCAAGACTGTAGTGGGACCTGCAGTTGTATTATTCATTTTTTGCCTTTAACTGTTAAGTTGTGAGCTTTGATATTTGGCTCAGCTCACTTTTTATCAACATGGACTTGTCAAACTCTCTGCAAAAAAGCAATATCCTCTCACTTTCAGCTGATTACGAAACTATGTATATGAACAAAAACAACTGAGACATAAACTTGACAAATGTACAAATGGTTGATGTACTGAAATTGAACAAGGAGTTCAAGAACATAAAACGCGGACGGGGGGCAGTGCAGTTTGTCCTCATAGATTGTACCAGATTAGCCATTTCTTGGTGAGAAATGCTACCTCACTCTGTCACCAAGACACTTCTGGGGCATATATGGTCACATGTGTACTTTAACACTGCAAGGACGATCAGCGGTCATTCCTGTCTCCATGTAACTCTGTCTTATGGTCCATTGTTGACATTGCAGTTTTTGCTCTGTCCATATCTGAAGTCCTCATGCCTCCTGGAGCAAGTTTACACAGGCATGTTCACACAGGTGAATAGGGACCCTCTTTTTCAGAATCGGTATAAAAGTCTATTTAGTGCTTGGCAGAGCCGGCCCGTTATATAGGCAGTTAGGCAAATGCTAAGGGCACAATCTCGTTAGGAGCACCAAAGAGGCCAAGGACCAAAAAAAAAAAAAAAAAAAAAAAAAAAAGTTACAACATAACCAAACTGCTGATATCTTTAGCAACTAACTTCGAATTAGTATTAATATTTGTATTATATAAAAAAATCCAAAATAAGGGCATTTACTGCACCCGCCCCCAAACTCCGGCAACTAAAACTGGAGTTGAATAGAAATCCCAAAAATGGATCAGTACCAACTGTCTGTGATCCACTTCATATTCAGAACATGTAAGTACCATGTTATATTGTGAATGTTCGCAAATCACCTTAGTGAATGTGTTTGATATAGTGCATTTTCCAGAAATCCCCGTATCTGATTTGGTCCGGTTGGATATTGTAAGCCATAATATATCTTCAGATGTGGTCATTTAAAAAAAGTTTTTGTATCCTAACATTATATTTGCGTTTGTGGACTGTGGAGCTTTTTTTTTGTATCTATGGTGCTATTACTGTAACAGTGTGGTCATTAACTTTATTGAAGGACTGTAATTGACAAATTAATTAAACACAAAAAGCTGCGGTGACTGCATATTATGTTATATAATGTTGTTCTCGTACAGTGGTTCCCAAACTTTTTGCAACACGCACCCCTTTCTAGCGTTTGAAACCTGTCAAGCACCCCCAACACCTTGCTTCAGTTAAACATCACATTTAATAGCAATAACTAAATACAAATATTCACTGTATTTAACAAACATCAACATTTCAGTTATAAATTTAAAACAATACTCCGTTCAAAATGAATTGTTGGATTTACTTAAAAAAAAAAGTGAGTAATTGACTTAATTTTCCTTATTAAATGAACTATTTGCTCTATCAAATGCACTCAAAGAATAACTCATAGAACAAACTCACTGAATTGAGAGCAGGAATTCCATCCTAAATATGCGTATATGAGGCTCACAGCCTAAACACAGACGACACTCTTCTGCATAATGGTAACCACAACATTCAAAAACATTACAGAAACTCCTCCAAATGTCCAACATAACTGAACATTAAACACTAACATAAACTAACAACATATTTCCCTTTGCTGAAAAACACAACCTTAATCCTAAATTTACTCTCCCTAATGCAGTCCCTTGCAAAGCATGCTGGGAACTACGGATCCACTGCTCACTTAGTTATGTTTATGTAGATCCATCAACCGATTTCTGAAGAAATCGGAAGAGGTTATGCACGTCTTATCGTTCAACTGGCCGCTCCACATATAAGCTCCAAAGTACATTAAATAGGCCAACACACACATACAGGAAGGCGATACTCGCCGAAATATCGTTTAGTGTCGTGCAAAAAATATAAGGGCTATTTTAGCCAGGGCTCGTCCCCATGAGGGCTAAAAATATGGTTAGGTTTAGGGTCTGGTGTAGTGTAGGGGCAGTTTTCCGAATTATTTGGCTCTCTACATCACGCACACAAATGATGGAGGCCATAAAGTTGTTTTGCCCTGTATGGGGCAGTGAACAACAAAATAATAAACAGAGAGCACTTTTTAAATTTTTATTAAGCTCTTCCGACACCATTGACCCACAAAATGGTGGAGGCTTTTCATGTTTTTAGCTTCTTTTAGCTTCTTTTTTTTTTGCTTTTTTGCTGAGTCATTCGGGTCGATCGCGACGTTTCGGAGTTTATTTTCCTTCTTCAGGCAGACCAGAATGACTGAAATTGAGTTCCCCACAGAGCTTTTATAGGCAACGGGGGCGGGGCCCCCCACACTGTGACCAATCCCCATTCAGCACTGTATGGCGCTTCATAAAATATTTACACAAACAAAAGATGTTGAAATTTTAGCCCAACACTTCAGGATATTTTACGGTAAGTATGCACTTCACAATACATGAGTAAGCACCCAAAAAACATAAATCAGAACATATATGGTCCAGAGCACGATGGCACAGGCGAGGTAAGGGTTTATATAGATCCATCAACCGATTTCCGAAGAAATCGGACGAGGTTATGCACGGTCCTATCGTTCAGGGCCGCTCCACATATATAAGCTCCAAAGTACACCAAATAGGCCAACACACATACAGGAAGGCGATACTCGCCGAAAATATCGTTTAGTGTCGTGCCAAAAAATATAAAGGGCTATTTTTCCAGGGCTCGCCCATGAGGCTCTTTGTGTAAAATATGGTTAGGTTTAGGGTCTGGTGTAGTGTAGGGGGCAGTTTCCGAATTATTTGGCTCGTCTACATCACGCACACAAATGATGGAGGCCACATAAAGTTGTTTTGCCCTGTATGGGGCAGTGAACAACAAAATAATAACAGAGAGCACTTTTTAAATTTTTATTAAGCTCTTCCGACACCATTGACCCACAAAATGGTGGAGGCTTTTCATGTTTTTAGCTTCTTTTAGCTTCTTTTAGCTTCTTTTTGCTTTTTTGCTGAGTCATTCGGTCGATCGCGACGTTTCGGAGTTTATTTTCCTTCTTCAGGCAGACCAGAATGACTGAAATTGAGTTCCCCACAGAGCTTTTATAGGCAACGGGGGCGGGGCCCCCCACACTGTGACCAATCCCCATTCAGCACTGTATGGCGCTTCATAAAATATTTTACACAAACAAATAGATGTTGAAATTTTAGCCCAACACTTCAGGATATTTTACGGTAAGTATGCACTTCACAATACATGAGTAAGCACCCAAAAACATAAATCAGAACATATATACATGGTCCAGAGCACGATGGCACAGGCGAGGTAAGGGTTTATATAGATCCATCAACCGATTTCCGAAGAAATCGGACGAGGTTATGCACGGTCCTATCGTTCAGCTGGCCGCTCCACATATATAAGCTCCAAAGTACACCAAATAGGCCAACACACATACAGGAAGGCGATACTCGCCGAAAATATCGTTTAGTGTCGTGCCAAAATAAAGGGGCTATTTTAGGGCTCGTCCCATGAGGGCTATTTTACAGCCAGGGCTCGTTCCATGAGGGCTATTTTAGCCTCCTAAGGGCTCTTTGTGTAAAATATGGTTAGGTTTAGGGTCTGGTGTAGTGTAGGGGGCAGTTTTCCGAATTATTTGGCTCGTACATCACGCACACAAATGATGGAGGCCACATAAAGTTGTTTTGCCCTGTATGGGGCAGTGAACAACAAAATAATAAACAGAGAGCACTTTTTAAATTTTATTAAGCTCTTCCGACACCATTGACCCACAAAATGGTGGAGGCTTTTCATGTTTTTAGCTTCTTTTAGCTTCTTTTAGCTTCTTTTTGCTTTTTTGCTGAGTCATTCGGGTCGATCGCGACGTTTCGGAGTTTATTTTCCTTCTTCAGGCAGACCAGAATGACTGAAATTGAGTTCCCCACAGAGCTTTTATAGGCAACGGGGGCGGGGCCCCCCACACTGTGACCAATCCCCATTCAGCACTGTATGGCGCTTCATAAAATATTTTACACAAACAAATAGATGTTGAAATTTTAGCCCAACACTTCAGGATATTTTACGGTAAGTATGCACTTCACAATACATGAGTAAGCCCCAAAAACATAAATCAGAATATATACATGGTCCAGAGCACGATGGCACAGGCGAGGTAAGGGTTTATATAGATCCATCAACCGATTTCCGAAGAAATCGGACGAGGTTATGCACGGTCCTATCGTTCAGCTGGCCGCTCCACATATATAAGCTCCAAAGTACACCAAATAGGCCAACACACACATACAGGAAGGCGATACTCGCCGAAAATATCGTTTAGTGTCGTGCCAAAAATATAAAGGGGGCTATTTTAGCCAGGGCTCGTCCCATGAGGGCTATTTTACAGCCAGGGCTCGTTCCATGAGGGCTATTTTAGCCTCCTAAGGGCTCTTTGTGTAAAATATGGTTAGGTTTAGGGTCTGGTGTAGTGTAGGGGGCAGGTTTCCGAATTATTTGGCTCGTCTACATCACGCACACAAATGATGGAGGCCACATAAAGTTGTTTTGCCCTGTATGGGGCAGTGAACAACAAAATAATAAACAGAGAGCACTTTTTAAATTTTTATTAAGCTCTTCCGACACCATTGACCCACAAAATGGTGGAGGCTTTTCATGTTTTTAGCTTCTTTTAGCTTCTTTTTGCTTTTTTGCTGAGTCATTCGGGTCGATCGCGACGTTTCGGAGTTTATTTTCCTTCTTCAGGCAGACCAGAATGACTGAAATTGAGTTCCCCACAGAGCTTTTATAGGCAACGGGGGCGGGGCCCCCCACACTGTGACCAATCCCCATTCAGCACTGTATGGCGCTTCATAAAATATTTTACACAAACAAATAGATGTTGAAATTTTAGCCCAACACTTCAGGATATTTTACGGTAAGTATGCACTTCACAATACATGAGTAAGCACCCAAAAAACATAAATCAGAACATATATACATGGTCCAGAGCACGATGGCACAGGCGAGGTAAGGGTTTATATAGATCCATCAACCGATTTCCGAAGAAATCGGACGAGGTTATGCACGGTCCTATCGTTCAGCTGGCCGCTCCACATATATAAGCTCCAAAGTACACCAAATAGGCCAACACACATACAGGAAGGCGATACTCGCCGAAAATATCGTTTAGTGTCGTGCCAAAAATATAAAGGGGGCTATTTTAGCCAGGGCTCGTCCCATGAGGGCTATTTTACAGCCAGGGCTCGTTCCATGAGGGCTATTTTAGCCTCCTAAGGGCTCTTTGTGTAAAATATGGTTAGGTTTAGGGTCTGGTGTAGTGTAGGGGGCAGGTTTCCGAATTATTTGGCTCGTCTACATCACGCACACAAATGATGAGGCCACATAAAGTTGTTTTGCCCTGTATGGGGCAGTGAACAACAAAATAATAAACAGAGAGCACTTTTTAAATTTTATTAAGCTCTTCCGACACCATTGACCCACAAAATGGTGGAGGCTTTTCATGTTTTTAGCTTCTTTTAGCTTCTTTTAGCTTCTTTTTGCTTTTTTGCTGAGTCATTCGGGTCGATCGCGACGTTTCGGAGTTTATTTTCCTTCTTCAGGCAGACCAGAATGACTGAAATTGAGTTCCCCACAGAGCTTTTATAGGCAACGGGGCGGGGCCCCCCACACTGTGACCAATCCCCATTCACTGTATGGCTTCATAAAATATTTTACACAAACAAATAGATGTTGAAATTTTAGCCCAACACTTCAGGATATTTTACGGTAAGTATGCACTTCACAATACATGAGTAAGCACCCAAAAAACATAAATCAGAACATATATACATGGTCCAGAGCACGATGGCACAGGCGAGGTAAGGGTTTATAGATCCATCAACCGATTTCCGAAGAAATCGGACGAGGTTATGCACGGTCCTATCGTTCAGCTGGCCGCTCCACATATATAAGCTCCAAAGTACACCAAATAGGCCAACACACACATACAGGAAGGCGATACTCGCCGAAAATATCGTTTAGTGTCGTGCCAAAAATATAAAGGGGGCTATTTTAGCCAGGGCTCGTCCCATGAGGGCTATTTTACAGCCAGGGCTCGTTCCATGAGGGCTATTTTAGCCTCCTAAGGGCTCTTTTGTAAATATGGTTAGGTTTAGGGTCTGGTGTAGTGTAGGGGGCAGGTTTCCGAATTATTTGGCTCGTCTACATCGCACACAAATGATGGAGGCCACATAAAGTTGTTTTGCCCTGTATGGGGCAGTGAACAACAAAATAAACAGAGAGCACTTTTTAAATTTTTATTAAGCTCTTCCGACACCATTGACCCACAAAATGGTGGAGGCTTTTCATGTTTTTAGCTTCTTTTAGCTTCTTTTAGCTTCTTTTTGCTTTTTTGCTGAGTCATTCGGGTCGATCGACGTTCGGAGTTTATTTTCCTTCTTCAGGCAGACCAGAATGACTGAAATTGAGTTCCCCACAGAGCTTTTATAGGCAACGGGGGCGGGGCCCCCCACACTGTGACCAATCCCCATTCAGCACTGTATGGCGCTTCATAAAATATTTTACACAAACAATAGATGTTGAAATTTTAGCCCAACACTTCAGGATATTTTACGGTAAGTATGCACTTCACAATACATGAGTAAGCACCCAAAAAACATAAATCAGAACATATATACATGGTCCAGAGCACGATGGCACAGGCGAGGTAAGGGTTTATATAGATCCATCAACCGATTTCCGAAGAAATCGGACGAGGTTATGCACGGTCCTATCGTTCAGCTGGCCGCTCCACATATAAAGCTCCAAAGTACACCAAATAGGCCAACACACACATACAGGAAGGCGATACGCCGAAAATATCGTTTAGTGTCGTGCCAAAAATATAAAGGGGGCTATTTTAGCCAGGGCTCGTCCCATGAGGGCTATTTTACAGCCAGGGCTCGTTCCATGAGGGCTATTTTAGCCTCCTAAGGGCTCTTTGTGTAAAATATGGTTAGGTTTAGGGTCTGGTGTAGTGTAGGGGGCAGGTTTCCGAATTATTTGGCTCGTCTACATCACGCACACAAATGATGGAGGCCCACATAAAGTTGTTTTGCCCTGTATGGGGCAGTGAACAACAAATAATAAACAGAGAGCACTTTTTAAAATTTTTATAAGCTCTTCCGACACCATTGACCCACAAAATGGTGGAGGCTTTTCATGTTTTTAGCTTCTTTTAGCTTCTTTTAGCTTCTTTTTGCTTTTTTGCTGAGTCATTCGGGTCGATCGCGACGTTTCGGAGTTTATTTTCCTTCTTCAGGCAGACCAGAATGACTGAAATTGAGTTCCCCACAGAGCTTTTATAGGCAACGGGGGCGGGGCCCCCCACACTGTGACCAATCCCCATTCAGCACTGTATGGCGCTTCATAAAATATTTACACAAACAATAGATGTTGAAATTTTAGCCCAACACTTCAGGATATTTTACGGTAAGTATGCACTTCACAATACATGTAAGCACCCAAAAAACATAAATCAGAACATATACATGGTCCAGAGCACGATGGCACAGGCGAGGTAAGGGTTTATATATCCATCAACCGATTTCCGAAGAAATCGGACGAGGTTATGCACGGTCCTATCGTTCAGCTGGCCGCTCCACATATATAAGCTCCAAAGTACACCAAATAGGCCAACACACACATACAGGAAGGCGATACTCGCCGAAAATATCGTTTAGTGTCGTGCCAAAATATAAAGGGGGCTATTTTAGCCAGGGCTCGTCCCATGAGGGCTATTTTACAGCCAGGGCTCGTTCCATGAGGGCTATTTTAGCCTCCTAAGGGCTCTTTGTGTAAAATATGGTTAGGTTTAGGGTCTGGTGTAGTGTAGGGGGCAGGTTCCGAATTATTTGGCTCGTCTACATCACGCACACAAATGATGGAGGCCACATAAGTTGTTTTGCCCTGTATGGGGCAGTGAACAACAAAATAATAAACAGAGAGCACTTTTTAAATTTTTATTAAGCTCTTCCGACACCATTGACCCACAAAATGGTGGAGGCTTTTCATGTTTTTTAGCTTCTTTTAGCTTCTTTTTGCTTTTTTGCTGAGTCATTCGGGTCGATCGCGACGTTTCGGAGTTTATTTTCCTTCTTCAGGCAGACCAGAATGACTGAAATTGAGTTCCCCACAGAGCTTTTATAGGCAACGGGGGCGGGCCCCCCACACTGTGACCAATCCCCATTCAGCACTGTATGGCGCTTCATAAAATATTTTACACAAACAAATAGATGTTGAAATTTTAGCCCAACACTTCAGGATATTTTACGGTAAGTATGCACTTCACAATACATGAGTAAGCACCCAAAAAACATAAATCAGAACATATATACATGGTCCAGAGCACGATGGCACAGGCGAGGTAAGGGTTTATATAGATCCATCAACCGATTTCCGAAGAAATCGGACGAGGTTATGCACGGTCCTATCGTTCAGCTGGCCGCTCCACATATATAAGCTCCAAAGTACACCAAATAGGCCAACACACACATACAGGAAGGCGATACTCGCCGAAAATATCGTTTAGTGTCGTGCCAAAAATATAAAGGGGGCTATTTTAGCCAGGGCTCGTCCCATGAGGGCTATTTTACAGCCAGGGCTCGTTCCATGAGGGCTATTTTAGCCTCCTAAGGGCTCTTTGTGTAAAATATGGTTAGGTTTAGGGTCTGGTGTAGTGTAGGGGGCAGTTTCCGAATTATTTGGCTCTTCTACATCACGCACACAAATGATGGAGGCCACATAAAGTTGTTTTGCCCTGTATGGGGCAGTGAACAACAAAATAAACAGAGAGCACTTTTTAAATTTTTATTAAGCTCTTCCGACACCATTGACCCACAAAATGGTGGAGGCTTTTCATGTTTTTAGCTTCTTTTAGCTTCTTTTAGCTTCTTTTTGCTTTTTTGCTGAGTCATTCGGGTCGATCGCGACGTTTCGGAGTTTATTTTCCTTCTTCAGGCAGACCAATGACTGAAATTGAGTTTCCCCACAGAGCTTTTATAGGCAACGGGGGCGGGGCCCCCCACACTGTGACCAATCCCCATTCAGCACTGTATGGCGCTTCATAAATATTTTACACAAACAAATAGATGTGAAATTTTAGCCCAACACTTCAGGATATTTTACGGTAAGTATGCACTTCACAATACATGAGTAAGCACCCAAAAAACATAAATCAGAACATATATACATGGTCCAGAGCACGATGGCACAGGCGAGGTAAGGTTTATATAGATCCATCAACCGATTTCCGAAGAAATCGGACGAGGTTATGCACGGTCCTATCGTTCAGCTGGCCGCTCCACATATATAAGCTCCAAAGTACACCAAATAGGCCAACACACACATACAGGAAGGCGATACTCGCCGAAAATCGTTTAGTGTCGTGCCAAAAATATAAAGGGGGCTATTTTAGCCAGGGCTCGTCCCATGAGGGCTATTTTACAGCCAGGGCTCGTTCCATGAGGGCTATTTTAGCCTCCTAAGGGCTCTTTGTGTAAAATATGGTTAGGTTTAGGGTCTGGTGTAGTGTAGGGGGCAGGTTTCCGAATTATTTGGCTCGTCTACATCACGCACACAAATGATGGAGGCCACATAAAGTTGTTTTGCCCTGTATGGGGCAGTGAACAACAAATAATAAACAGAGAGCACTTTTTAAATTTTATTAAGCTCTTCCGACACCATTGACCCACAAAATGGTGGAGGCTTTTCATGTTTTTAGCTTCTTTTAGCTTCTTTTGCTTTTTTTCTGAGTCATTCGGTCGATCGCGACGTTTCGGAGTTTATTTTCCTTCTTCAGGCAGACCAGAATGACTGAAATTGAGTTCCCCACAGAGCTTTTATAGGCAACGGGGGCGGGGCCCCCCACACTGTGACCAATCCCCATTCAGCACTGTATGGCGCTTCATAAATATTTTACACAAACAAATAGATGTTGAAATTTTAGCCCAACACTTCAGGATATTTACGGTAAGTATGCACTTCACAATACATGAGTAAGCACCCAAAAAACATAAATCAACATATATACATGGTCCAGAGCACGATGGCACAGGCGAGGTAAGGTTTATATAGATCCATCAACCGATTTTCCGAAGAAATCGGACGAGGTTATGCACGGTCCTATCGTTCAGCTGGCCGCTCCACATATATAAGCTCCAAAGTACACCAAATAGGCCAACACACACATACAGGAAGGCGATACTCGCCGAAAATATCGTTTAGTGTCGTGCCAAAAATATAAAGGGGGTATTTTAGCCAGGGCTCGTCCCATGAGGGCTATTTTACAGCCAGGGCTCGTTCCATGAGGGCTATTTTAGCCTCCTAAGGGCTCTTTGTGTAAAATATGGTTAGGTTTAGGGTCTGGTGTAGTGTAGGGGGCAGGTTTCCGAATTATTTGGCTCGTCTACATCACGCACACAAATGATGGAGGCCACATAAAGTTGTTTTGCCCTGTATGGGGCAGTGAACAACAAAATAATAAACAGAGAGCACTTTTTAAATTTTTATTAAGCTCTTCCGACACCATTGACCCACAAAATGGTGGAGGCTTTCATTTTTAGCTTCTTTTAGCTTCTTTTAGCTTCTTTTTGCTTTTTTGCTGAGTCATTCGGGATCGCGACGTTTCGGAGTTTATTTCCTTCTTCAGGCAGACCAGAATGACTGAAATTGAGTTCCCCACAGAGCTTTATAGGCAACGGGGGCGGGGCCCCCCACACTGTGACCAATCCCCATTCAGCACTGTATGGCGCTTCATAAAATATTTTACACAAACAAATAGATGTTGAAATTTTAGCCCAACACTTCAGGATATTTTACGGTAAGTATGCACTTCACAATACATGAGTAAGCACCCAAAAAACATAAATCAGAACATATATACATGGTCCAGAGCACGATGGCACAGGCGAGGTAAGGGTTTATATAGATCCATCAACCGATTTCCGAAGAAATCGGACGAGGTTATGCACGGTCCTATCGTTCAGCTGGCCGCTCCACATATATAAGCTCCAAAGTACACCAAATAGGCCAACACACACATACAGGAAGGCGATACTCGCCGAAAATATCGTTTAGTGTCGTGCCAAAAATATAAAGGGGCTATTTTAGCCAGGGCTCGTCCATGAGGCTATTTTACAGCCAGGGCTCGTTCCATGAGGGCTATTTTAGCCTCCTAAGGCTCTTTGTGTAAAATATGGTTAGGTTTAGGGTCTGGTGTAGTGTAGGGGGCAGTTTCCGAATTATTTGGCTCGTCTACATCACGCACAAATGATGGAGGCCACATAAAGTTGTTTTGCCCTGTATGGGCAGTGAACAACAAAATAATAAAGAGAGCACTTTTTTTAAATTTTTATTAAGCTCTTCCGACACCATTGACCCACAAAATGGTGGAGGCTTTTCATGTTTTTAGCTTCTTTTAGCTTCTTTTAGCTTCTTTTTGCTTTTTGCTGAGTCATTCGGGTCGATCGCGACGTTTCGGAGTTTATTTTCCTTCTTCAGGCAGACCAGAATGACTGAAATTGAGTTCCCCACAGAGCTTTTATAGGCAACGGGGGCGGGGCCCCCACACTGTGACCAATCCCCATTCAGCACTGTATGGCGCTTCATAAAATATTTTACACAAACAAATAGATGTTGAAATTTTAGCCCAACACTTCAGGATATTTTACGGTAAGTATGCACTTCACAATACATGAGTAAGCACCCAAAAACATAAATCAGAACATATATACATGGTCCAGAGCACGATGGCACAGGCGAGGTAAGGGTTTATATAGATCCATCAACCGATTTCCGAAGAAATCGGACGAGGTTATGCACGGTCCTATCGTTCAGCTGGCCGCTCCACATATATAAGCTCCAAAGTACACCAAATAGGCCAACACACACATACAGGAAGGCGATACTCGCCGAAAATATCGTTTAGTGTCGTGCCAAAAATATAAAGGGGGCTATTTTAGCCAGGCTCGTCCCATGAGGCTATTTACAGCCAGGGCTCGTTCCATGAGGGCTATTTTAGCCTCCTAAGGGCTCTTTGTGTAAAATATGGTTAGGTTTAGGGTCTGGTGTAGTGTAGGGGGCAGGTTTCCGAATTATTTGGCTCGTCTACATCACGCACACAAATGATGGAGGCCACATAAAGTTGTTTTGCCCTGTATGGGGCAGTGAACAACAAAATAATAAACAGAGAGCACTTTTTAAATTTTTATTAAGCTCTTCCGACACCATTGACCCACAAAATGGTGGAGGCTTTTCATGTTTTTAGCTTCTTTTAGCTTCTTTTAGCTTCTTTTTGCTTTTTTGCTGAGTCATTCGGGTCGATCGCGACGTTTCGGAGTTTATTTTCCTTCTTCAGGCAGACCAGAATGACTGAAATTGAGTTCCCCACAGAGCTTTTATAGGCAACGGGGGCGGGGCCCCCCACACTGTGACCAATCCCCATTCAGCACTGTATGGCGCTTCATAAAATATTTACACAAACAAATAGATGTTGAAATTTTAGCCCAACACTTCAGGATATTTTACGGTAAGTATGCACTTCACAATACATGAGTAAGCACCCAAAAAACATAAATCAGAACATATATACATGGTCCAGAGCACGATGGCACAGGCGAGGTAAGGGTTTATATAGATCCATCAACCGATTTCCGAAGAAATCGGACGAGGTTATGCACGGTCCTATCGTTCAGCTGGCCGCTCCACATATATAAGCTCCAAAGTACACCAAATAGGCCAACACACACATACAGGAAGGCGATACTCGCCGAAAATATCGTTTAGTGTCGTGCCAAAAATATAAAGGGGGCTATTTTAGCCAGGGCTCGTCCCATGAGGGCTATTTTACAGCCAGGGCTCGTTCCATGAGGGCTATTTTAGCCTCCTAAGGGCTCTTGTGTAAAATATGGTTAGGTTTAGGGTCTGGTGTAGTGTAGGGGGCAGGTTTCCGAATTATTTGGCTCGTCTACATCACGCACACAAATGATGGAGGCCACATAAAGTTGTTTGCCCTGTATGGGGCAGTGAACAACAAAAATAAACAGAGAGCACTTTTTAAATTTTTATTAAGCTCTTCCGACACCATTGACCCACAAAATGGTGGAGGCTTTTCATGTTTTTAGCTTCTTTTAGCTTCTTTTAGCTTCTTTTTGCTTTTTTGCTGAGTCATTCGGGTCGATCGCGACGTTTCGGAGTTTATTTCCTTCTTCAGGCAGACCAGAATGACTGAAATTGAGTTCCCCACAGAGCTTTTATAGGCAACGGGCGGGGCCCCCCACACTGTGACCAATCCCCATTCAGCACTGTATGGCGCTTCATAAAATATTTACACAAACAAATAGATGTTGAAATTTTAGCCCAACACTTCAGGATATTTACGGTAAGTATGCACTTCACAATACATGAGTAAGCACCCAAAAAACATAAATCAGAACATATATACATGGTCCAGAGCACGATGGCACAGGCGAGGTAAGGGTTTATAGATCCATCAACCGATTTCCGAAGAAATCGGACGAGGTTATGCACGGTCCTATCGTTCAGCTGGCCGCTCCACATATATAAGCTCCAAAGTACACCAAATAGGCCAACACACACATACAGGAAGGCGATACTCGCCGAAAATATCGTTTAGTGTCGTGCCAAAAATATAAAGGGGGCTATTTTAGCCAGGGCTCGTCCATGAGGGCTATTTTACAGCCAGGGCTCGTTCCATGAGGGCTATTTTAGCCTCCTAAGGGCTCTTTGTGTAAAATATGGTTAGGTTAGGGTCTGGTGTGTAGGGGGCAGTTTCCGAATTATTTGGCTCTTCTACATCACGCACACAAATGATGGAGGCCACATAAAGTTGTTTTGCCCTGTATGGGGCAGTGAACAACAAAATAATAAACAGAGAGCACTTTTTAAATTTTTATTAAGCTCTTCCGACACCATTGACCCACAAAATGGTGGAGGCTTTTCATGTTTTTAGCTTCTTTTAGCTTCTTTTTTGCTTTTTTGCTGAGTCATTCGGGTCGATCGCGACGTTTCGGAGTTTATTTTCCTTCTTCAGGCAGACCTGACTGAAATTGAGTTCCCACAGAGCTTTTATAGGCAACGGGGGCGGGGCCCCCCACACTGTGACCAATCCCCATTCAGCACTGTATGGCGCTTCATAAAATTTTTACACAAACAAATAGATGTTGAAATTTTAGCCCAACACTTCAGGATATTTTACGGTAAGTATGCACTTCACAATACATGAGTAAGCACCCAAAAAACATAAATCAGAACATATATACATGGTCCAGAGCACGATGGCACAGGCGAGGTAAGGGTTTATATAGATCCATCAACCGATTTCCGAAGAAATCGGACGAGGTTATGCACGGTCCTATCGTTCAGCTGGCCGCTCCACATATATAAGCTCCAAAGTACACCAAATAGGCCAACACACACATACAGGAAGGCGATACTCGCCGAAAATATCGTTTAGTGTCGTGCCAAAAAATATAAGGGGGCTATTTTAGCCAGGGCTCGTCCCATGAGGGCTATTTTACAGCCAGGGCTCGTTCCATGAGGCTATTTTAGCCTCCTAAGGGCTTTGTGTAAAATATGGTTAGGTTTAGGGTCTGGTGTAGTGTAGGGGGCAGTTTCCGAATTATTGGCTCGTCTACATCACGCACACAAATGATGGAGGCCACATAAAGTTGTTTTGCCCTGTATGGGGCAGTGAACAACAAAATAATAAACAGAGAGCACTTTTTAAATTTTTATTAAGCTCTTCCGACACCATTGACCCACAAAATGGTGGAGGCTTTTCATGTTTTTAGCTTCTTTAGCTTCTTTTAGCTTCTTTTTGCTTTTTTGCTGAGTCATTCGGGTCGATCGCGACGTTTCGGAGTTTATTTCCTTCTTCAGGCAGACCAGAATGACTGAAATTGAGTTCCCCACAGAGCTTTTATAGGCAACGGGGGCGGGGCCCCCCACACTGTGACCAATCCCCATTCAGCACTGTATGGCGCTTCATAAAATATTTTACACAAACAAATAGATGTTGAAATTTTAGCCCAACACTTCAGGATATTTTACGGTAAGTATGCACTTCACAATACATGAGTAAGCACCCAAA
>JAOTNS010000784.1:0-260965 GCA_028476615.1 Culter alburnus
TAATACATGAATTTAATCTTAGTTACTAAAGTTTGTAAAATGCTTAAAAAAAATGTAATACATTTTTATAAAGAATTTTTTTTTTTCACGCATAACCCAAAAGTGGGACGTTTGCGTGGAGTAAATGAAAACCACCCGTTTCTCACCCCTGTTTTAATCCAATGTTTCTTGTAGTTGTCCCTCCGACACCTAGGTCACTTACTGTCAATAATAAGGAAATACATGTAAAAACAAGATTCACAAAACGGGGTTTTTTATTGATCCAACAACTATATTTACTCCCCAAACTCCATGACCACGACTCCAAATAAAAACCCTGAAATACCTCCACAAAAACCCCAGTGACAATAATATTTCACAGTCCGGCCAGGTCCCCCACACATTGGTATGTATTCATGTACAGAAATTCTTGCAGTTATCAAACCCTGATGAAATTCCTGATGATGTACACTCAAGTGAATAAATCAATGAGAACACAGGTGAACAACTAATACTAAAAAGTCCCTCCCCATAGGGAGGAGCCCTACAACCCTTGACAAACCTCCAACCATATCTGCCCATCAACTCCCTTGCCCCCAATGGTTTGGAAACAAACCTCTTGCTGTTTGTAGCCGTGCAGGTAAAGAAAAACAGTAAACAGAATTATTTCTTGAATTATCACACGTGTACATGTAACAGATTGGTAAAAAGCCTATAACCAGTGTCTGAAAAATTTCCACTGCCGTACTTTAGTAGGTGAAAGGAATACAACATGTGAAGACAAAACAATTGCACAAAATTGCACATTTTTTTAAGATCCCCCCGACATAAATGCCTAGGATTGGGATAGTTCATGTTTAGTGTTCCAGGTACTTTTATGTTGGGTAGTAAACCTTAGAAAAATGGTTTGTTTGGATTACAACTTTGGTGTTTATTCCCACGTGGAATTGAAATATATTCTTTATATGGAAATTGAAAATAGTGGCAAGATTGGAGGTTTTTGTACGCACATAGTAAAATAGTAGGTTGTTTAAACCTCACATCATTGGTGAACTGAAGTTGTTCACAGGGAGGAGCGGATAATTGGGAAGCCTGCTAGCGGGCCCAAATTCTTCACCACGTGAACTGGGAACAAAATTTATACAGTGGAAATTGTGAAGTGCAGGATTTCCCTGAAACTTTACGCGCTGTGAGTATGTGCTCTTTTTATTTTTTGTTTATATAAGTCTGGGAAAAGGTTTATTTGTGGATGTTTTTAGCTAATCAGAAAATACTCATCCTTTTTATTTGATTATTGCCCGTACATATCACTTATTGATATAAAGGAAAGATGAACCCCGCCCATAACAGGACAACTTTTTTTATATCGAATGCAGGTTGTTTCACGGTAGCCTGAATCCCCAGACGCTTTCTGAACCGTTGACATCGCAACTGGGAAAGAGAGATCCCCCTGAAAAGGCCTCTGGAGTGTTCAACCCGACACAAAATAAGTGCCAATTTTTTAGTCTGTGTTGTATCAATGACCCTCTATTTTAAAATAAAATCCAAGTGACCATGGACTCTACATTGGCAAAGATTTTTAAACGAAGAGGACAAGGTTTTTGATGTCAAAAAGTTGTGAATCTAGTTGTCAAACATGTGGATTCTTGTTTTGGGGTTAAAATCTGACATTAATTTTAAGACAAAAATTTAAAAAAATGCATTGTGAGATCCTACACAAGCCTCCATGAGATCCAATTGACCATTGTCCATGATACCAAATCCCCGTCAACCCAAACCCTGGGGGTTTATCTGGTGTTTTATGTTCTTATGTTTTGAGGGTTTACGTTCATGAACCTAAAAATGTTACTGAGCAAACCCCACAATCAAGGGTGAAAAAAATAGAATCAAAAACATAATTTAGTAAACAAAAAATACCCGAAAACTGTGCTACTATCGGCTTATAGTTTTAGATTTTTTAAGGAATTTACATCCAGAATAAATAACCACAAATCCCGTCCGAAAATAGGAATCCAAGTTTAATTTTTGTGGGATCACAATAATTTGAGCCCAGGAAACCACGCAATGTTTAAACGCCTTCTAATAAAATTAGGAAATATTGACAATCTTGATTTAGATTTAAAAGTTTATGGAATAAATGTTGACATTGCTAATAGGTCAGTATTTGAGACTCTTAATAAATTCGCGCATTTGTTATTAATGGGGAAAAAACATTAAAGAGTAAAATGACATAAATGTTATATAAATTTTCACAAAGATGGACAATAATTTATATCCAGTGATCGTTACTGTTCACGTCGCCCCCCGTTACAGACAACAGTGCCAGTTACATTGGACCCCCAAAAAACGCCCATTGTGATAAATCGGATAAAACATATGATAATAAAATTAAAGATATTTTTATACAACATAGAATAATACTTTGTTTTGGAGTAATACTGAGTCGGATGGCCCATTAATCAAAATTTTTAAATAATATTTATAGACACTCTAACAAACAACATATAATAGTATATTTCTCCTTGCTTATTAGGCAGACGGCATACCCTAGCATAACCATGACCTAATAAATTTATTAGCGAAAGGCGTCAAAAATAAAAACTTCCCCTCACAACAAAAAACATAGAGTGAAGAAAATATCCACTAAATTTTGAAAGGCCAATCTTTGCCTCCCAGAAATGCGATCCTTAAAGTGGTTTTTTTTCCCCCCCTCTATTATGATTATGCCTCCCCATTCAACCCACATGGGAGCCCGGCACAAATTGTATTGAGTGCACTCCTGTCTTCATTCAAAACTGAAAATTTTATAATGGCCCACCCGCCCCCCAACTTGAATGGCATGTATTGGTGGTAAAGGTTTTTTGTCCGGTTTTTGGGGTTCTCTAGAAACATGGCAAAATTGGCCTACTCCCGTCCAAGGAAAACCCCCTAGCTATCCTAATATGTTGACATCCCCTGACCCCCTTCATTGATTAACTAATACTTATTTTGTTTTTATCATTTGATTTTTGCGTGCTTTGCGATAAGTTCATTTTTGGATTTTGGGGGTTTTTGTGTCTAGTATAATCGAGTCCAGGCTACCATATTCCAGCCATTTTTAACATACAGTAAAAATATTTTTGACAAGAAAGCGCGTTCTAATCATTGGTGGGCACCAACAAAACAACTCCAACATCGAGAAAGGCAAATAAAAAGGACTTCTTTTTGCTGTTTTTTTTGTTGTTTTGGAGGTACAAAATTGATCTCCCATAAAGACCTTAAATTAATTGATATTTCCACAACATTAAATCCTTACTCCAAATCAAAGGACCGAAACAATCAAAGATGGTGACATGTATTCTGTAACCAGTTGGACGAACAAAAAGTGGGCTTTAAAACAAGTTACACATATATGGATCCCCCCAGGAGGAAAAATTCGGGTTAGAATTATGTTTGCATCTAAATAACATTTAGAAAATCTTTTACATTATTGTTTGCTTACCCAAAGGAAGCGAACTAAATACGTAAAATGGGTGTTTTACAAAATCTTTCCCTCAATTTGTCTACGCCAGTGATAGATTGCGACCACCTTTCCTACTAGTTTTGAGACCCAGCCCATTTATAATGTTTTATGTTGCTAAAATGATAAAAGAGAAACTCATGGTTACCTACAGATCCAATACCCGCTTCCCTTGTACAAAAAAAGCAAACCTTTTCATACTCTTAGCCCATGTGGGGCCCATCATTAACCGAAACTTGAATTTAGACCACACAAGCGATTGCTTGGAAAAAATTACTACCACGAAATTGTTAAAAGATATTAAAATATAATAACAAAATTGTGTGAGGAAATTAGTACTGTATTACCACAATCTTATATACATGTATAACAATACTAATATTCATTGATGAAAAATCACTGTGCAAACTGAGGTAACGAAAAGCCCCATTTCAGAAACCTAATCCACAGAAGTGGGATCCCCCCTGCTGGCAACAAGACCGACACAGGAAGGTCCCCACAACTCCTAGCAGAAATCATTCCCCGCCATATAACCATCTAGAGCGCGACCCATTCAAATAATTGGTGCAAGCACAGAAATCGGAGTGGCAATCTGTCAGCACTCAGTGGAGGTCAAGAACTTTTTTGTGGCAGGTGCTTTTCGTGGACGAAGGGCCAAGCAGAGAAGGGTACCACAAAATGAGTTGTTCCTACCTCCCAAGAAAAAACACCATCAAGCACGACTAGAAATCTGCCAAGTTAGCCAAAATGCTTTGGACCCAAGCCGAAAACCTGAAGAAAGTTATTTTTTTCGATGAGCCCCCCGACCTAGCTATGCATTTTATTTTTAGGGAGACATCCTGAAAAAAATTAATAGTCCCCCCCCCCAAAAGAAATTATAAGGTGATTGACGCTACCAACTGATTGATTGCAATGGGATGTCCCCTACATTCAGGCTACAACCAGATGGGGAAGCATACACCTGAAGACCCCACACAACCGAGGTGTGGGTGCTGTAATCCCCCCAAGGAAGATGGGATCACCACCCCCCAAATTTGGACCACCACAATAGACCTGGGGTACCACTGTTATACCCCCTGTGAATAGCGCAAAATTACATTATATAAAAAACCTATTTAATAGTTATATATATTATAATTTATAGTTTTATTTTATATTTATTATTTATATTTATATTTATTAATTTTAAATGTAGTAGAAAAAAATACTGAGGCTCCATTAATAAATGGCCCCCTCCAAGCATTTTGTCTTAATGTATTATTTGATTATCAAAGAGCATGTGTAATTTCGAGTAAACTTATCCCATTGACGAAACACAGAGGTACCGGATTTAATAAATAATTATAAATTGAAACAATACCAATTCATATCCTATAAGGTTTTTTTTTTTTATGCCGGTTGTGTTCTCCAAGCTTGTACCCCCCTGTTAGGTGATAAAACTGGCCGTTAAAAGCATGTGTCTATGAGAAGTTTTTGAGGAAGAACCCTAGTAGGGACAATCGTTAAACAGATGCGAACCTGGTGCTTTTAGTTATTAAATCTATAACATTTTTAGCTCATTTACCAGGATGGATTTTTTATATTAATCTCAAAGAACCCCCCATCAAAGAACAACAGTCCCCCCCACCCACCTATGAAGAGAGCAATGCCCATGAAATAAAAGAAGAACAAATAACAACCCATTGTTCACCAAAAAAAGTTAACCAAGTTTGACTAAACGATTGAGCATGGCAAAGAAGAAATAGAGAGAAAAAGTTGATTTATTTGTTGATAAGGCTCCAGGTTGTCCCCAACTATGCTCCGGTTGATTAAAAAGAATGGACAACCTGATTACCCAGCATTGATGGCTTTAACACACATCTTCCACATTCACTTGTGATAGCTAGGAATAAACTGTGCAATTTAAATAAATCAGTGTAGTTAGACGATGATGGGTGAAGCATGATGAAGGGTGTGGATCTAGAGAGTCACGACAAGGATCGGACTCCGTGAAGGTAATGTGTTGGTCATCCATAAAGAGTGGCTTACCCATGCTCCCAAAACACACAGCCCAAGCTGATTATGGTATGGACAAGACCAAATTTTAGTTCCTCCCCAAAAGCACCTAATTTAAAAAATGTATTTCCAAAAAAAAAATTTCACATGATGCTTTACCCAGACGAAAGGAAAAACTCCTAAATGCCAATTTTAAGATTCCCCGGTGGGTGGGGTGAAAACTTTTTTTTGAACAGGATCTGAAAAATATGTCACACAATTAATTGTTTTTCTTATTTTGTTTTGTAAACTGTCCAGTTTAGGTGTATTTTTTTCATTTAGTACTGGCACCATTCGGAACCAACAGAAATAATTACTTTTTTTCAAGCCAAATGGTTAATTCCTGGCAGAAAACAATTTCAATTTACCATTTAACCCCTTGAAATATATTGAAGTTTCACAAGGTTTCCACACCATCGACTCCCCCTTTAATAGGCCATCGATTGTTTTGTTGATATTTTTTCGCCTCTGGAGCCATCAGTGGTGGTGTCTTTTTGGTTGTTTATGATTACACTTTTTATATTAATAGATTGAGTTTTTTGAGAAATCCCTCCCCCCCTTCCATATTGTCCCCCCCTTCCCCTGAATCCCTATCAGTAGTGCATCACTAATCAAATTGCAGTAACTAAAAACAGATACCAGCCCCAACGGGTGGGAAAAGAAGGTTTTTTTCTCAACAATCAGTTGCCCCAAAGAATGGGCTTGGAAAAACGTCCACTCAGGTTTTTACTGATTTAATGTTAGTACCACTTCAATGTTTGTGAATTTTCCTATGAGTTTAAATAAATGATGACTATTAAACATCCCCCAACCTGAACGTAATGAAGAGAACAAAACAAAGGGGCCTGCAAAGCGTATAAAACAGCGAGGGGTAAACAACAAGAGAAGAAACCCAGGCAGTACGCCGCAACACCGCAAAAATAAGTTTAGGAAAATTCCGACATTTTGGTGAAACGTCAAACACCCACGAACCCAAACAGACCAGACAAGACGTGACAAACCAGGTAATGAGAGGGAAAAAGGGAGAGAAAAAATACTCGACAGTGAGAAAAGGGAAAAACCAAAGGACCCAAACACAAATAAAATGTCGACACACAACTGCAAGACAATGTGAAAAAACAGCAAAACGCGTTAAATGTATTGGACGCAAGCATCGAAAATACAAAAGAACAGACGCCCGCCTGACAAAATGAAAAAAGACGTCAGCTAGAATTACAAACAAAACAGAAAAAAGAAGGGAGTTAGAAACAACGCCAGAACGACACTCGAGGGATGAAAAAAAAAAATATGAATTGTAGGAAGACGACTGGAAGAAAGTCCAGAAGAAAGACAAGCAACATTTAAAAGCGATGGCCAGAAACCAAAGCCAACCAAATTGTTTAATGTCAAGTGGTACACATAGGTTTTAAAATTCCGTCGCAAATGACATAGGGACAGCAAAACCGAAAACTGTAACAAGGTCTGGGATATTTATATGAAACAAGACGATTAGGTGACAAGTAAACCGCGGGAGTCCAGAGGTGCAAGACTGTGTGGTTGTGAATGAAGGCTACCAAAGTTCACACGTCACCACAACTGGTGCGCTGGTGGCCCACACAGCGCCCAGGGTGCAGAGCGGAATCCGGACAAGGGGGAGCCGAAGAACAGGGGGGTAGCGGACCAGGGAATGTGCAAGAGGGAGGCAGAACGAGCCACGTACTAAGGGAACAGAAATAAAAAACCACATGCCAAGAAAGATTCTAAAGAGAGAATAAGGCGTGGTGGCCCCGGTGGGGTGTGGCCCGTCGGGGTTCCACCCCGTAACAGCCCAAAATCGCGGAGGTGGAAAGAAAACAATCACACGGTGACAGCATACTGGACTGCGCGGCCGTCCGGGGGCCGGGAAAGCAGGGAAGAAAGGCAAGGAAAATCCACTAGCGCTGGCAATGGAGCAGAAAGTGGTCAGGAGCAAAACCCAGAAGTGCAGACGAAGCGTGGAGGGAATCCCTGAGTTGCGAGCTTTGTGCGACAGGAGAATGACATACAAAAACACGTAAATACAAGGTTAAACGTCCGGGATGGAGGTGAGTATAAAAAAAATCAAGATTGTGATCAACGGGGGGGGGATCACCTGGCACGCCGCCATGGGATAAGAGCGGGCGTTCATGAAAACTGGACACTGCCTGGGGGCCTACGGGGCACTAGGTCAGGGTGACAGTGGTACGGAATTGGGTCACGGGGGTGGGACCGTCACGGGGGGGGGATCCGTGCGAAGACACGGGAGGGACACGCTTGGCATGGAGTCTTGTGCAGAAAGACACGAAGAGGACAGGATTCAGATCTGCAAGTCAGGTGCAGGCATGACGACACGCTCCCGGGTAATAGCCCAATGCGAGCTAAAATCTAAGCTCCCAGCCCAAAAAACACCAACGGGAAGGATTCTATCAGTGTGAGAACAACTACCCTTAAATGACCAAAACCTCTTTCAGAAAGTTTTATTTGAAGCAGAATTTATTTTAAGTTCACTGAAGCTCATGCGACTGCATTGCGCGGGGGGGGTTAGGACCTGTACTGGCACTCCAGCCCCAGGGCGATCAAAGAGCCCGTGGCTTCACTTTCAGAACGTATGAGACACACCCGGTAGGGCTGGTCAAACATGCTGACGTCAACAGTTTCTCATTTTATTCATGACTTAAAGCTCATTCAATCAATCACGGCCTGTAGCATAAGATTATAATCGCGGTATTATGCAAGAGGAAGTATCACTTCTCTTGCCTCTGTCTCTTATCATTCAGAGACATATCGTTGGTGTTCGTTTCCTCAGCGCTACAACCCAATGTGTTTTCCTGCTTCGCGACCAGAGCAGAAGTTTGGGTGCCTGCGGTTTGTTTTGCTGTAATCTACCAGCACAAATGGAAAATATGTTCGCATGAGATTGCATTACAATGGAGAATTCAAATATCACAAAAGCGCTGTTCATCACCTCTGCGTTCGGACACGCGAGCCGTATGTATGTTTCCCCAGCACAGCAGCACATGAGTGTTGTTAAGTTTTTTGCCCACGATGCAATCAGAACTGAAGTTTGAATACGAACACATGAAAAATACGATTGTTATGCTATACATGCGGAGTGCGCGTATGATTGGTTTCAGCGCAGAGCTTCGCGTTGTGTTTAACAAACACTAGCCACGTGGCTCATAGCTCATACAGAATAAATTATTCATGTTTAAAGTTTTTATAGACATATTTCACACATTCGCCTGCACCAAACATGAACCAGCACAGTGTATGCACACATAAGTCTTCTTCAAATTAATTGTATGTGCAAACTGGACACTGATACAATGGTGTAGCTGAACGCAATGACACAATTATTCTAATAGACAAAAGACTGATTTTGAGAGTGCAGTGCTCGTAAACTTAATCAAAGTAGCCTATTATTAGCCCCATTAAATATTCTTTCACATTTCTCCCTTGTGCTTGGGAGTTTGTTGTCATTTTCTCTGTGCTCATATATTAATATTCATTATTGTGTATAATGAGTGTGTTCTGTGCTCATTGGTTGTTCTATCCCCTCTTCCCCCCCTCTACACTCCCACTTTTCCAGAGCTTTACACACCCATTTTAACAGCGTTTTTTGAGCTTTGAGGTGTGAACGACCAGGGTAAAACAGGGGGGTTTCATGACCCTTTAAAGAGACTCACTTATAAAGACAGAGCTTTGCATAACAAAAATGTGCACATTGAATTTATTCAATTGTGTTCAACAATCACTAAATGATCACTCAAATTTACAATAAACACGCTGCTTGTATGATATTGTTTATTTATTTATTTTTGTTTCTTTTCTATCCATACCTGGAAATTACTCAATTTCCATACTTTTCCAAACTGCGTAGGAACCGTCAACATAATAGTTTATTCATTGGTTATCTGTCTATGGTTCGTTAAGTTACTTACAGATTTCTGCTCGTTATAAAACAGATACAGATGAAAAGGAACTGTAAGATTTATTTAAATGCATCAGCAAAAGAATGATTGTAAGAATGTGTCCTACCAGTCTCTGCATCTCTTTACCAGGTGTGGTTGAAGTTACTTCAAAACAGAAATACATATTATGACTTTAAGTTTCTAAGCGATTTTGTTGATGAATCGCAGGACAGCGATGACAATAAATTCTGAGTTTCAATGATTCTGTATGTAACCGTGCATGCAATCTGAACGTGATATACGAGCATATAACAGCTGTGTGCGTGTTTAAACCACAAGCGACACCTTAACTTTTTTTTTTTTTATAATTGTCTTTATTGAGGTTTTTTATATATCAAATACAGAAAGACAAAAACACAATAACAAACAACGTACATCAGAGGGCATCATTTCTATTTCCATGCTAAGCCAATCAATTAAACATTCTCACCAAAGTAGTCTATGAAAGTTTGCCACATTGAATAAAATATTTCAGACTTTCCCCTTAACAAGTATTTAATTTTCTCCAATTTCAAATGACCCATTATGTCTTTCATTAAGGCTGAGTGAGCAGGGGGCATTTTTTGTTTCCAACACAAGAGAATCAATCTCCGTGCTAACAAGGTCACAAAACAAACCATGCTGTTTTGGGTATCCGAAAGTTGTACATAGACAGGTTTCACACCAAAAAGAGCCCAAATTGGGCTGGCTTAAGCTGTTTTTTCAAAATCTTGGAAAGGGTTTGAAATATAGTGTTCCAATAGGTCGTAATGTGAGGGCAATTCCAAAACATATGTGCAAGAGAGGCTGGCCCTTGTGAACATCTATCACAAGAAGGGCTAATGGAAGGAAACATCTTTGACAACTTTAATTTGGATAAATGCAATCTGTGAAGCACCTTGAACTGCAAAGACCATGTCTAATACAAACAGAGGTAGAATGACATTTCTTTGGCTTTTGACCATTGGTTGTCTAAGACACTCCTAGGTCATCTTGCCAGGCTCTTTTCAAATGGTCCAATGTAGGTGTTGTTTCTTCCTGTGATAGCACATTGTGGATTTTTAGCAATTAGCCCTCTTGAAATGGATTAGACAAAAACACTGTTTCCATTGCAGAATTTGGGGGCTGATTAGGGAAAGACGGAAATAAGCACTTACCAAAACTTCGGATCTGTAGGTATTAAAGAAATCTTTATTTTCCAAACTGTATTTGCTCTGTAATTTTTGAATGTGGGAAAAATATTTCAATAAATAAATCTTTTAAATCGAATACCTTATATCCCACTGAAGAAATGTCATATTTAAGACTGATGGAGGAAATGTATGATTATTAATCAATGGACTTAAAGCTGACGCATCCCTCCATCCATAATGCATCCTAATGGGGACCAGATTTTAACTGAATGAGAAACTACTGGGTTCTCAAGTTTTGTTTTGAAATTGGCAAAGCTGAATAAAGTAATGCTTTTACGAGGTGGGATAACAGCTTTCACTCTCCATCCTACTCCAATCAGCCCCTGAGTGGACAACCAAAATGACATTGAGCGATATTACATGACCAGTAGTAACGTCGGAAACAGGGTAATCCCATTCCTCCCTTGCAAGTTGGTCTTTGCAAGAACATTTTCTTGATTCTAGGAGTTTTTTCCATATAAAATATGACATGAGGGAATCTAGTTTACTAAAAAATGCTTTGGCTATCCAAATAGGAATACATTGGAACAAGAACAAAAACTTAGGCAGAACGTTCATTCTAATAATATTTATTTGACCTGCTAGTGAAAGTGGTAGATTTTTCCATGACTCTATATCCTTTTTTTTGATCATATAATTTCAAAAAGTTGTGCTTAAGAGGCCGTTATATTCCTGCGTGATATTTATCCCAAGATATTTAAATTCAGTTGAGATTGAAAAAGGAAAGATATTAAACACATTAGTATTCATACGGGCTTTAGAATTAATTGGAAATAAGACACTTTTTGATAAGTTCAATATGTAACCTGATACTGCTCCAAATTCTTTCAAAATTTCCATTATCACAGGAACAGATTTAACAGGGTTTGAAATGTATAGTAACAGGTCGTCCGCGTACAGAGAAACCTTATGTTCCGTTTTTCCCCTTTTAATCCCAATGAACTCCTCCGCTGCCCGTAATAAAAGAGCCAGGGGTTCAATGGCTATTGCAAAAAGTAATGGCGAGAGCGGGCAGCCCTGTCTAGTCGAGCGGCTGAGAGGGAAATAACTTGAATGCATATTGTTAGTCTGCACTGAAGCATGGGGTTGGGCATATAATAATTTTACCAAAGATATAATTTTTGGGCCAAATCCGAACTTTGACAGGGTCGAAAAGAGATAATCCCATTCGACCCTGTCAAAAGCTTTTTCCGCATCCAAGGAAAGTAAAATTTCAGGGTGTAGATTTTTTTTATCCTGAGTGTGAATTATATTTAGTAATCTTCTAATATTAAAAAACAACTGTCTGTTTTTGATAAACCCAGTTTGGTCCTGTGAAATGATTGTCGGTAAGATTGTTTCCAGCCGTGTAGCTACAATTTTTGCAAGTATTTTATTGTCCACGTTGAGTAAGCTCACCGGTCTATAAGACGCAGGGTCTAAAGGATCCTTGTCTTTTTTGTGAATAAGAGAAATGCTTGCATGGTAAAATGTTGGAGGTAGAGAGCCCCTATGTAAGGCTTCATTGAATACATCTAACAGCAATATCGAGATCTGCTCTTTAAAGGCTTTGTAAAATTCTGAAGTGTAGCCATCTGGACCAGGCACTTTAGAATTTTGCATACTGTTTATAACTTGTTCAATTTCTTGCTTTGTTATGGGTTTTTCCAGTTGTTCTAGATTTTCTAAACTAATTGTTGGAATAGACATTTTATCAAAAAACATATCTATGAGTGTGGGGTTTTTCTTGGATTCTGAAGTATATAGTTTTTTATAAAAAACATTTAAATGTATCATTTATCCCCTGTAGGTCTCTTGTAACTTGGCCTGAATCTGTGCGGATTTCCGTAATCATCCTTGATGCAGTTTGTTTTTTAATTTGTTGAGCCAAAATCTTACCCATTTTTTCCCCTTGTTCATAATATCTATGCCTTGCTTTGGTCACATTTTAACTGTTCTTGAAGTGTATACTAATTCCAGTTCTGTCTGCAAAGCCAGCTTTTTCTTATGTAGAGTTACTGAGGGACTAGATGAATGTTGTCTGTCCGTTTCTGTTATTTCTTTTTTAGTTGAGTTTCTTTTTCCCTTTGTTGCTTGTTTTTCAGGCTTTTCCATGAGATTACCTGGCCTCTAATGTATGCCTTTAGCGCTTCCCAGAGGGTGGATTTTGTGACACCTGGAGTGTCATTAAATGATAAATACAAATTTATGTGCTTTTTTATTCTTCTATTCCTTCTTTGCTTGATAGTATGCTTGATAGTATCAAAGATCTTCGATGTTTGATTATATCCGAAAGTTAAATGCAGAGTTAGAGGACTATGATCTGACAACATAATGTTTAATTGCAATGTTTCGTTGTTGAAGGAGTTTACTATCTATTAAAAGTATCTATTCTGGTATAAGTCTGATGAACTGGGGAATAGAAGAATATTGCCATGTATTGGGGTGGCAGGGTTCTCCATGGATCTATTATTTTATAAGTATTCATGAATTTCTTAAACACTTTTTGCCATTTTTAGTCACAGTAACCGTGCTCTCCGTGATGACCTTCCAGGTCAGAATCAAGCACTTAAAAATCTCGGTAACGCTTTAGATTACGCCCGGAGTCTGCCGAATAACACCTTCCGCGTCAAATTACAACGAATGTTACAGCTAACTTTCACATTAGGGTAACTATCCATAGTATGTGGGTAAGTATAGGGGAACAATTGTAAAATCCAATGTAATGGGAATAACTGGGGAAAAACCACAAATAACAAATTATTTTAACTTTTATATTTCATAACTAGGGGTACTTATGACATAACTAGGTATAGGTACATTCGTGGCCCTAAATGCCAAGTGGACCAGCTTGTTACCCCCCCCCTCTCTATTTCATGTATTTACAGGGTAATATGACATTACGGCCGTAAATTAAGTGGTGCTTGTTACCCCCTCTTTTCAGGTATTACAGGTAAGTAATTATAAAATGCAAACAATCTGATCTCACTTGACTCCTAGCCGAAACTTGATATTGAAAAACACCTTTATTAAAAACAGTCTACAACACTTATTATCATTTTTTAATCAACTTTTCATTCAAACTCTACAAGTCCTGACAGAAAGTAACAAGTTTTGGTCCTTTTTTTTGGTTGTTGTTGTTTCTCGCTTGGCTGCCTCCTGCTGTTGTTTTCTCTGACGTCTGAAAGAGGACTCCCGTTGCTATTGCTGCGTATAGAAAATACAGTACACCCCGAAATTTTCTCATGGTGTTAGGCTATCTTTCGCTCCGCCGACGTCAACGTCACACGCCTGCATGAGAGTCGCCTTTCGCGTTCTCATGACTTTCTCTTCTGTACGATATCAGTGAAACTCCGCGCGAGAACTCTGCCGTCTCTGTATTCTGTCTTGTTTGTTTCCATTCTCATTATCTCTATTCTGTGTATTTTGTTGTGAAGCATTACTAAACAAAAAAAAAAAAAAAAAAAAAAAAAAAACTGACGGCATCCAACATCTGCTGCGTCTCTCGGCACGCTTACGTCACGCTTCAGTTACGTCAAGCATCTGCTCTCAACCCTCGCATGCACGCGCAGAGGACCGCTGGTCGAAAGTTTTAAAAATATTCACAATATTTGGTATTTTTTCTTACAAATACTTATCCGTTCACTTCAGAAGACATCGATTCATCAATTAGGGTCGTGGATTACGGAGTTATTGCTGGTTTGTGCTTCGTTTGCTTCGACTTTTAGAACACGTGAGCTTGCATTATAAAGCTTCCCAAGATGAGTTATTTTTTTCCTAAAATCCTTTTTGTGTTCATCTTAAGAAGGAAAGTCGTATACAGCTCAGATGCATGGGTAAAAGATGAGTAAACGTGAGGCACAATTTCCGGTGTTCTGTAATTTTTAAAACAGAATAGCAAATGGGATTCCTCAAGATTCATCAGTGGAAAGAAAGAGACGAGGACATTGAGGAAGAAGCTAAGCAGAGAAACGAATAAGAAGGTTGCGACTTAAATCTGTTTTGAAATAGTTGTTTTTCAATAAAGTTTTCCAAGTGATACTGTTGGTTTGCGTTTTATAGTTTTTATTTACGTACCATGTCCAAATAAACAGAGTTTGTAACAAGCTCCACGTTAATAACGGCCCGTTCATACACCCTGAACTACATGAAATAAGAGGGTAACAAGCGCCACTTTAATACGGCCACGTAATGTACAGACTTACCCGCAACTACATGAAACGAAGAGGGTAAACAAGCTCCCGCCATAATTTACGGCCCGATAACTGTCGACTTACCCCGTAACTACATGAAATAAGGGTCCAAGCTCCACTTAATGTGACCCGGAACTACAGGACCAAGAGTACACTTCCACTCATTATAACCCTTAGTTATGTCATACGTACCCTTAGTTATGAAATTAAAATGATAATAATTTGTTTTTTCCTGGTATTACCCCTGTTATTACAAGACCCACTTATGGTTCCCCTATACTTTACACATACTTACGTATATGTTACACTATAATTATTGAAAGTTACGCTGTACTAACACAGGACTGTAATTGCCGGACTGTAAGCTAAAGTGTAAACCAAAATCTCCCCCAATTTCAGTTGATGAGAGTCCATGTCAGTATTTTTAATACCATGAGTTTATAAATTGGTTCGTCCATCAACGTTGGCGGCAGATGATATTTACTAATGTGATCAATATCATAAGGTTTACCAGTGACTATGATGAATCTGCTTTGAAGTCGGGGAGTACTTTGAAGCGATAAACGTACTATTTTTTTAAATATTGCTGGTACCCCTGCTCTTGGCCACTGAAGTTAAGTGAAAGATCTCCAATCCTTTATTGCGAATCTGTTTGTGATCTTGATTTTCAAGTGCTTTTCTTGGAAAGCAAATATCCATCATCTAGAGTTTTTTCAAATGGCTAAAATACCAACACCGTTTTATGCCCATTAAGCCCTTTGGGCATTCAAGTCACAAATTTGACCAAGTTGTGTGGAGTTGTTTAGCCAACCGGGTGTTAATCTGGTCATGTTTAAAATGCATGGTACGGAAACTCTTGGGGCACCTCCGAAGTAGAACAAGACACGAACATGAACTTTTTTCAACATCCTAAACAAACCGTAACACGGTAAAAACAACAGACGACAAAGATCTTCAAAAGATCCCTATGTTCCTATCCCTAAGTCCGGGGACACTTGACGTACCCACTAACTCCTAAAGTGTAACACTATATACGCCGGGGTCAGATCTCTTTGAGTTGTGGCACACGTCATATGGTAAAAGTAACTCAAATCAAATCTAGTAAGTAATTTAGCATCCTCAAGCCCCTTCCTAAACTTGAAATTAAATCAGTTTGTGTCCAATACGCATAGAAACTAGATAAATAACAAATAAATAATGACAAACAAAACTTTAAAGGGGTAGAGAAAAAAAAATAAAAAATTTAAAAAAATAAGAATAAAAATACAAAAATAAATAAATAATAAAATACAGTAAAATAAATATACATGTGCATATACCTACATACACCTATGCATTCACACACACCCACACCTCCAGCTATTCCACCGTCAACACATAATTGTTCTTCCCCCTCCTTTTCTCTCTATCAACTTTACTCCAATATCCTTATCCTAAATTAAACATGTGTTACATGTGTCAAAAGAGAAGTGCCTTTTAGTATGTTTTCCTTGGTGGCATCACCATTGTCTGTTGAAAGGAATACTCAAATACCTTTAATCCTCTACTCCCTGTGCAGTTGTTGGGGCCTGGGTTTTGATAAAGTTTTCAGCTGCCCGTGGGTCAGTGAACGAATGTTTGGTATTGCCCATCGTTATGATCAACTTTGCCGGGTAGTACAGACTGTAGGGTATTCCAGCGTTGCGTAGTTTCACCTTAACCGGGTTGAAAGAAGCTCGCAGCTTGCTGACCTCTGGACTCATGTCCGGAAAAATATGTACAGGTGTTCCTTTGTAAAATAGGTTGCCTTTGCTCCTGGATAGTTTTAGAATCTTCTCCCTGTCGGTGTAGTAATGTAGACGAGCTATCATCGCTCTTGGGCGCTCTCCTGCTCGGGGTTTAGGGGCCAGGGTTCTATGAGCTCGATCTATCAGGATTGGTGATTCAAAGCTTTCTTCATCGAGCACTTCTGAAAAAAACTCTGCTATGAAGCGGCTTGGGTTCCCATCCTCCATCCCTTCGCTAATTCCCACCACGTGTAGGTTTTGCCTGCGACTTCTGTTCTCCAGGTCCATGTATTTTTCCTGTAGTTTATTGTAGTCCTTCTGTAAGGTTGCGTGTGCTTTGTCCATGGCAGTTATTCTATCCGAAACATCGCAGAGAGATCTTTCCATCTCTCTCTGTGTGTCTGCCGTTTCAGTATGGGCTCTGTGCAATGTTTCTATTTTCTGTGAAAGTTCGTTTCGGAGCGTGTTGATGTCCGCTTTAGCTTCCTCCCGTAGCGATGTGATGTCTTTGCGTATATCTTGATGCATAATCTTGATTTCCGCTTTAATATCATTCTTTAAGTTTTCGCGGTAAGCACGTAGTTCACTTCGAAATATTCCTACAGAGAGAGGCGTTTCTTCTTCCGCCATCATGCCTTCATCTTGTGAGCAGGCCAGAGCTTCACCATCTGGAGCAGTGTTAGCCGAGGCTTTGTCAGCCTGTGCTGCAATAGCATTCTCAGTACCGGTTGAGGCCTTGTTAGCAGAGTCGTTAGCCGGAGCTGTGCCAACCGGTGCGGGTGTGGCTTGTAGAGTTTTTTGTGTGTATTTCCGAGTGCCCTTCATATCAAATATTGTCCTAAATTATATTTATAGGTAAATTACAGACAAAGGGTGATGTTCGTTGACCCAGGATACTTAAATTATTGAAACTTTTGCGGAGCTGCCTAACTTCGTTGCTCACTCCATTCGGCCGGAAGCGGAAGTCTTGGCTGATGTTTTTAAGGCCCTACCTCGTGCACAGATGATGTATATTAATATTATTCCTTTTAGTGCGCCTAATAAATAGTCTTTTATCAGTTAGTAAAGACAGTTTCAAGTAATATTGCAAAAATGTATAAAACAAAACATCCTCTTTAGCACCTTTAATAGGACTACACAGTATAATAATAAGGTAACACTTTAAAATACCTCACGCTATGAATCATTAGTTAAGCACTAGTAAATAGTGAATTCATTTACAAAGCATTAATAGACATTAGTAAGCAGTTTATAAATACAGCTATAAACACTTTATTCTGATTTATTAGCATATCTATAAAGTGTTTATAATTGTATTTTAACTTTATTGATAATTTATCATTTCTAAATTAGGTATTACATTATTTACAAACCAGTTATTCAGGAGTTGTCAGTGGTTCATAAGATCATTTATTAAGTGTAAGTAAATGATTAATAAACTATTTAAACATTCATTTATACATATTATTTAGACCAGTGTTCCCAAATTGGGGTACGCGTACCCCTGGGGGTACGTGAGATGACAAAAGGGGTGCGCGAACAAAATGCTGAGTAGGTCATTTAATTCTACCTTAAAATGATATTTAAATCGAGCATGTATTTCTAACTGCCAACATGTCGTAAATCCATTACATTGGGGAGAGTGGGGTAATGTGAGACACCCCCTGTATCTAGGCAACGGAACACATTTGTGGTCATGTGACAATTATGTTTTCAAACCCCTCCCATTTCCCCTTGGCCATGAAGGAGAGGACTTCATGGTGCTGTAGTAAGCATGTTTTTTTCACAAAAATAATTTTTTTTGCATATAAAAGTAAATTTTCTTGCTGTCAACTTAATCAACTGTTGTGCCAAAGCAGACTGATTCAGGTAGAAAAACTTATATCATACATGTGATGAACTACCAACATATAAACTAGGGCTGGGCGATATGTAAAATTATTTGAACGATAATCGCCTTAAAAATATCGCGATATCCGATAATATCGCCGAGCCGAGCCCCGCCCATTCCCCGTCGGAGACAACATAGCCGACATGCACTGTAAACACACATCAGTTTGGATGCACTTTATCTGACAATAGCCTGCAAATCAGTAGGCATAAACTTAATTTAATTAAAGGTTAAAGGTTTGTTTTTCTTTTCTTAGTTTGTGCTTTAATATAAAACATTAGCTTTATGTTAATCATTTCCACACTGCTCAAGTTTAAATGAGTTTTTCACGTGTTTGAAATGAATTTCGTTTCGTGAAGAGAACTGTTGAATTGATCAGAGTTTAACGGAGTTCACTGTGAAGGTGGACATTCTGGTGGTGATTGTAAGAATGATGCATGTTGATGTCAAATGTGTCTTGTCTATTTTTTCTTAAGGTCCGATGTTTCGCTTTCATTTGGGAAGAGAACATCGAACACATATCATGATGATACGTTTAATTATTTCATTTTAAACGCGTAGCGCTGTTTTTTAAACTTCTAGTTAAGCTATAGCCTAATGTATTTGTTATTTGTCTAAAAGCGATTAAACAGTTTGATTCGTTCTGCATGACCAGAAACGGAAAGATTATTTTTTTCTCATGTTTTAGAGCTCCGATGTGTCCTCCTTACAGGCCTCTTATAACGAAATAATAAAAAAATATTTTGATAATGGACAGGCTGCGATGTCAAGTAGTGCTATTGACATGTGTGCGCGCGAGGCGCCGGCGTGATCACAAGAACTGTAAGTAAGTAAGTAAATTTTATTTATATAGCACATTTAAAACAGCACAGCTGACCAAAGTGCTGAACAGAGTAGCGAAAAAAAATAATATTAATAATGATAAAATGAATAAATAAAAAAAAATAATAAAATAAAATAAAATCAGAATAAAACAACATGGTAGACAATATACTAAAATAACAGAGAACTAAGACTAATTTAAAAACTCTTGGGAGAAAAGATACGTTTTCAGCCTCTTCTTAAAAATGACAATAGAAGGTGCAAGGCGAATATCCAGTGGCAACTGATTCCATAAGCGAGGTGCAGCAATTGAAAAAGCTCTGTCACCCTTGGTTTTCAAACGTGATCGAGGACATATAAGAGATACTGGTCTGCAGACCTTAAGGATCTACTAGATGAATGTGGAATATAAGATCTTTTAATAGGAGGGGGCTTGATCATTAAGAGCTTTAAAAACAACAACAAAATTTTGAACTGAATCCTTAGTGGACTGGAAGCCAATGGAGCGATGCCAAGATTGGGTGACATGGTCAAATTTCTTTGCTCTGGTTAACATCCTTGCAGCTGCATTTTGAACCATCTGGAGGCGAGCAATGGACTGAGGAAGGCCCAAATACAATGAGTTGCAATAATCTAAACGCGATGTGATAAACATGAATGACCTTCTCCAAATCTTGAAAAGACAAGAATGATTTAAGTTTAGAAATAATCTGTAATTGATAAAAACTATTCTTAACAATGAATTTATTTGCTTGGTTAAGCATAATAACTGCTTCCTTACAACCGGTGAAAACAACTTAAAATAGCATAGGCCTACTCATTTTTGGTCATACAGACTGTAAAGAGTTTAATCATATCTGTGTACACTAAAAATAAAATCAAACATTTTTGTTTTTGTAAAATAAAGAAACATGTAGGCCTACCACTTCTTCCGTCTTAGTTTCCTTTTGAACGTGTTTATGTGGAGAGCGTCGCAAAAATAAATCATTGAAACAGCTATGGCTTCAGTTTTTTTTCTTTCATTTTGTTAATCTGTTAATTGTTTAAGTGGATATATTTTGTGTATTTATTCGTTATATTTAGGCTATATGAGTTTATTTTGCTGTGCGTGATGTGAATCCTTTTCTGTTTGCGTGTAAACGAAACCACTGGAAAACAAATGTGGTTATTTTAAACGAGTTATAGACATTTAGGCTATCCATTCTAATTTAATTTAGCCTTTTCATTCTAATTTAATAATCTTGTCGGTTTAAACAGAAATGTAGCCCACTGATTCTTGAGAGATGGACAAAACATGTCCGCAATTGTAACTGCTATTAGGTTTAAAAATAAAATATTTTCTATTTTAAATGTTATGAGGGATTAATAATAGAAAGTATTTATCACAATTATCCCCTTCAATTTAATTTTGTCATTATTATATCAAATGTATAACACTTATTGTCTTCTCACTACATCTAAAACAGTGTGTCCACAGAGAAGGGTTCAAAATATGTATGCAATAAAATGGATAAAAAATTTTTTTAATGATGAAAAAGCTTGTTTTATAAAAAGCAACACTTGATAATATCTCATGTCAGAGCAATGTTGTTTTTCATTGACACATGCATGTTTTATAAGATTTCAAAGTTGTGTCCCCACTTTTTGTCAACACCGTCAGACATTTATTAAAATGTAATAATATCAGGGAATATCAGGGGCAGCTGTCACTCTGAGGGACCCCCTTGCCACATTCCACCTCTGCAGAGTACATCAATGTCAGACAGGCTCTAGTAAGTTTTATAATTTTAGAATATTTTAAATCCTAATGTTAATATTCCCTGTGTCACAACCATGATAGGTCAACACCCTCTTCCAATTCATGAGGAAATTATTCAAAATTTTTAGATTATTTTTTTCTCCTGAAGCAGGATCTATTAGCATATAGCATCAACAGAGAAAACAAAATGGCTACTACATGAACTCCATTTGTTTTGTGAAAGAAATGCCAATACGTCAACACCGTCAGTTTTTCTGTCTGACGGTGGTGACAGGCCAATGACGAAGTTGACATTCAACATGAAGTCATCATATTTTTGTGGTTTTCAAGTCATTTTTAATTATATTAAATATAAAATAGTGTGACCTGACAGCATATATTGCTTTTGTGGATTAGTCATCACTTCTAGCAGAGTTAGGCTTAATTTAATTATTACCCTGCTGCTCCGATAAGCTTTATATGGCAGTGCACAGAAACCACCTGTTTAAAAAAAAAAAGTGCATCCATCCATCATAAATGTACTCCACACAGCTCCGGGGGGTTAATAAAGTCCTTCTGACTTGAAGCATGCATTTGTGTAAAAAAAATATTCATATTCAACACATTATGAAGTAAAATATCTAGCTTCCGCCAGACCGCGCCTTCCATATTCAACTTAGGAAGAAAGTGTAAAACTCTTGCAGTTAAAAATGCTTCTTCCTTAGTTAAATATGTATATTTTTTTAACACAAACACATCGCTTCGCATCAGAAGGACTTTATTAATCCCCCAGAGCTGTGTGGAGTATGTTTATGATGGATGCCACTTTTTTGAGTTTCAAACAGGTGGTTTCTGTGCACTCCCATTATAAAGCTTAGGAGCATCAGGGTGATTATTAATATTCTCCAGTTGTATTCGTCAGAAAGCAGAAAGTCATAAACACCTAGGCTGGCTTGAGGGTAAGTAAAGCTTGGGCTAATTGTCATTTTAAAGTGAACTAATCTTTTAATCCTTTACTTGCCCTCATGTCGTTACACATAAGACCTTCAGAACACAAATTAAGATATTTTTGATGAAATCCAAGAGGTTTATGACTTGTCCATAGACAGCAATATAATCAACACTTTCAAGGTCCAGAAAGGTACTAAAGACATCGTTAAAACTCAAGTAGTTCAACTTAAGTGCTGTGGTTCAACCTTAATATTATGAAGAGACAAGAATACTTTTTGTGCCCAAAAACAAAACAAAAATAAAGATTTTATTCAACAATATCCTCGCTTCTGTGTCATTCTTCTACGCTGTTTATGTTCAGCACTTCCAGGTTCTACAGATAATGTTGAATAAAGTCATTATTTTTGTTTTGTTAACATACTTACTGTTTGTTGTGTTTGTTTTAATAGAGTAATTGATTGATTCAAGTATTTGATAGTTAAAATGACTACAAAATCAGGTTTTCGTCAACACCGTCAGATGTGTCAACTCCGTCAGATGAATATTTTGATATATCATTATGATATTTTATATTTGTTTAGGAATTGTTGGTCATAGGTAAAAATGTAATCTGTCTGCTAACATGAGAATGGGTTTTGAAATGTTAAAATCATCTTGGTTTCTGTTAAAGATAAAGTTAAAGTTATATTTCAGAAAGAAACACAAATGAAAATCTTTATATAAATATATATACACATATCAAAAGTATTTTTTTTTTGTGGCCTCTGTCAGCCTTGGTAAAAATGAGTGTTTACTATACTTTTTATAGGTCTTGCATAATGTGAGTGAAAATTAATTTGTGTTTTTTGTTGTCTGACGGTGTTGACACAATATATGATGGCCAGGTAAAAAGCACATTTTGATTAAAAAGAGAAAAGTTGGGAGGTTGTATCAAAGCATAGCTCAGTAGCTTATTACATGTAAATACATAAATGTAGTTTAATTTGCCTGAGTTAAGGTTTATTTTTCAATATTGCATCCTGTTTCGTCCCACTTCTCAAGAATCAGTGAGCCTATATTATTAGCGCCGCGGAATAGGTCTAGGTTGATGTCAATGCACGAATCCAATTGTCTGTTACACACACATGTGTGACAAACTGTGTTTCGGGAATGTTTTAAAAAAAAAAAAAATATTGTTAATAAGCAAATCAAAATGTTCATTTTATAAAGAGTAGCATAGGCCTATTCGATTCCTGGCCTTATAGTAAATGATTCCAGAATAGATTTTTTTATTTTCCTAACCCTATTAATTAGATACTATAGGCTACAAAATATTTTTTATGCTATTGCATGTGAATAAATATGTGAATGGTAACTACGGGACTATGTTAATTTTTATTTTTTTTTCTCTCGATATTGGCGATTATCGTCTGTAACTGACTTTTAATATCGACATCGTGATACTTCCAAGACATCGTCGATATACGATAATATCGTCATATCGCCCAGCCCTAATATAAACCCATGTGATGATGCTAGAAGATTAACCTGAATTGGTAAGAGAGCATTTTTTTCTAAAATGTGGTGGTGGGGTAAAGTGAGACATGAGGCACAAATTAGTCTTAAACATATTTTAATGTAATATTAGACCTACATTACATATGTTTTATTTTGAATGTCATAAACATTGTAGAAAAGCCATCATGCCAAGGCAATACACCAGGAAGACAACCTGGGGCAAAATACCCCTCGAAGAGAATGATGTGGCACATGTTCCTAAAGGTGATGTGGTGAAGAAGCTGCCTCAACCTAAAAGGCCTGGAGAAACCACACAGAGAAAGCAACTCCTCATCTTTCCCTGTAACATTCAGGGCTGGAATGTAGAGTAGGCCTAGTTGTAGAGTTGACAGTATCTGATTTTCTTAACAGATTGATGATTACCATTATTTGACTTTTTTTATATACTCAGACTACAATTTTCTTCATTTTCAGCTCTGTGGCTTGGACCACTTCAGTTCCAGCCGTTCAGCTACATTTGTTCTTCGCTTTTTGTGAATAGTAAGTAAATATCACTCTAAAATCATGACAATACGCTCCCTTCTCATGCACTTTTGAACTAGCCATTCATGATTTACATCCCCCCCCTTTTTTTCTTTTTCTTTTTCAAATTAAGAGTCAGCATTGCTTTGATCTAACATGCAAATATGTGCATTTTATTAACGTGCATATACTCAGACTACAATTTTCTTCATTTTCAGCTCTGACTCGACCACTTCAGTTCCAGCCATTCAGCTACATTTGTTCTTCACTTTTGATAAAAGTAAATACATTTAGAAATCATACTAAAGTCCAGAGTCAGTTATGTATAGATGATAATCCCCATTCTGTAGAAAGGCTCACGAAATTTAAATGCACTATTAATTTATAGTTTTTTTTTTTTTTTTTTGGCAATTCAGAAAACATGCTTATTCAAAAACATACCAGTGACACTAATCCTACCCCAATATCAGGGAAAAAAAAAAAAAATCCAGTGAATTAAGAAATGCTCTCTCTGATTAAGATTATGCTCTCTCTTATTTAAGACATGGATAGGAAGAGTAAGAAGAGAGACTGAGTAAAAAAAAAAGACTTAGTAAACTACAAAGTAAAAGGGAGGATAGAAAAGACTGAGTAAACTAATTACAAAACTGGAGAAAGACGGTCTGTGGTACCAAGAAAAGCACAATCCAGTTCAAATTAGCTGCATTATCTGTGACGCACCTGCCAAGGCCTTCGTCAAATCAATCAAGCAATACTCAGGGTATTATGGATGTGACAGATGCAATCAGAAAGGTCAGTGGCTGGGGCACATGACATATCAGCAGGTGGACAATCTACAGCTGCGTACTGACAGGTCTTTCAGACAAAGGCAGCAGGAAGAGCACCACAATGGAGAACAAGAAACTCCATTTTGCCAGCTAAATATTGATATGGTTTCTGGTTTCCCTATTGATCACATGCATCAAGCATGTCTTGGAATGACAAAAAAACTTGTCCTGACATGGATGCGAGGCCCAAAAGAGACAAGGATGTCTGCTGGACAGATAGATATTGTAAGCAGCAAGCTTGAAAATCTCAGAAACAGTTTTCCAAATGTGTTTGCCAGGCGCCCCAGGGGACTGAATGAAAGACAGATGGAAAGCGACTGAGTATAGACAACTAATGTTGTACACAGGAAAGATTGTCCTGAAAGGAATTCTGAAACAAGAGCTGTATGACAACTTCATGTGCTTCTCCACAGCAATGTGCATTCTTGTCCAACCAGGTCTCACAAGGAAACACTGGCAATATGCAAGGGATCTCCTGAAATTCTTTGTGCTACAGTGCAAAGAACTGTATGGAGAGAGATTTCTTGTGTACAATGTCCATCAGATGCTCCATATTGCAGACGTTGCAAAACAGTTTGAGGGTCTGGATGAATGCAGTGCTTTTGCATTTGAAAGCTTCAACCAAAAATTAAAAAGAATGGTTTAGTCTGGAAGAAGTCCACTGGCTCAAATCACAAGAAGAATTCTTGAAGGACAAAACATGCAGAAGAGAACACCAGAGGCATAGATCGAGTGTACAAGACCAAACAACTTCTTTGGAATCGACCAGACCTTCTTTGAGGTCATTGAAGAAGATGGTCTGTGTTGTGGAAATTTTAATTTTTCATATGATTTTCATCCTGTATTCTTGTGAAATATGATGCTTATGGAACATGGTATGATGTTGGCTAAAGTGGTAATATTTAACATAGATGTTAGAAATAGAAAGAGCAAGATATGGTATGGGGACATGCAAGATGTATGTTAAAAACATGTCTGTGCTAACAATGTGTGGAAAGTTACAGCCACTAAGAGATGTTCCAAATATGGTAAAAGGACAGAGGCTTCGGCCTTGGAGGTTAGAGATATAAAAGTGAGGGGAAGCTTTTGCTCTTGGTCTTACACTCTGCAGCTACTTCTGTTTCTGTATGACTGTCTGACCTTTCTTGCAAGAAATAAAAGCTTTAAAGACAATTGGACGTATTTGTCTCTTATGCAGTAGAGTCGGAGGTGATTTTTTGCCACAACAATTTTGGCGACGAGGATGGGATTCCTTGGATGTGCCTTTTGGACCCAAGAGCGGACGGTGACTGATCATCCTGGACTTAATAGTAGTCTCAGCCCTACCCCGAATAGATTAAGGGATGAGGGGCCAACTGCCAGGGTCCAGAGGGGGACACCACTGGAATCAGAAAACGAACCCAGGTGGCTACACGACTCTCTGGTAAGAGATAAATTAAAATTTTATGGGGAATTAAGAGTAAGTGTGATTTGGTAAAATTTGGAAGATTAGGAAACAGGAAAAATTTGTGATTTTTTGTGGGCAAGATAGAATTTAAGGGGAAATTTGTGATTCGGTGTAAAAATTGTAATTAGCAAACAGGACGAACCATTTTTGACAGCTTTGGCAGGGTCAGTGGTCGTGGTCCGAGGGGTTTCTGAGGGGTTGCGATCGGATGCTTAATAATTCCCCAGGGCGGAATTTTTGAGCTGCCTTGTGCAAGCTGAGGCGATCTGTGCCAAACACGGCAAGGTGCTGTGAAGAGTTGGGCAGATCAGGGCCAGGCTGCACGACGCAGACTAAAGAGGCCTCATGCAGGCTGAGGCGATCTGTGCCAAATGCAGGCAACTGCTGTGAGGTTTTGGGCAGATCAGGGCCAGGCCTGCATGACGCAAACTAAGCAGGGTAATCAAGATATTCCTGAAACCGACTGCGTTTGAGTCCGTTACCGATTTTGTTGAAAATCGATGAGTCCGTTACCGATTTTGGGTTGACAATTGGCAGAATCTGCTGGAGACGTCCATCAGGTTATTTTTGTGTTGTATTAGGTGCGCACTGAGCTGAAAATCCATGAGATCCGGAAGGGTTAAAAATGGGGAAGTCCCAAAGCAAGCTTGCAAAAAAAGTAACAGGGGGTGTAGCAGAAAATATGATGTACCAGTGTTTTATCAAATGAGAAAATCGAATGGCCAAAGATGCATGTAAGAAATAGAAAAGTTAGTTAAGTATTATGATTTCCCAGAAGAGGGAACATTGAGTGGTCATAAGACTTAAGGTCGTAAGGGAATGAGTTGAAGAGAACTGCGATGTGGGGATGTTGTGTTTGTGTGAGAGCGGTGTGTGTGTGAAATGTAAGCAGACAATAGATTGTAGGCTAGAAGAAGCAGACAGAAGGGAAAGAAGGTGAATGCAGAAAGAATTGGCATGTAGGGAAGGAGGATAGAACGTAACTTACAAAAAAAAAAAAAGTTGAACAGTCTCAAGTATGTGATGAGCGCATCGCTATCACAATGTAAAATAACTAAAATGATTTTGGACCTTTTAATGTCTAAATGTTTGGTTTTTTATGGTCAAAAGTTTAAATGGCAAAAATGGGACTGCCAGTTGTAACAGAGACTCAACCTGACTGGAAATGTGTAATCTTTCATTTCCATGATGTGTGGGTAAAAGACAAATATAAACATAGTTGTTTATTTGGAAATTAATGTCATTTCTGGCAAAGTCTTAAGCTGGGCCAGAGTCAAAAGACAGTAGATAAAGTTTGATGTTAAAAGTTATAAAAGGCAGAGTACCATTCCTGAAATCCTCAGAGTCTCTTTCTCACTCAAAGTCAGCTAAAAGCTGCTATCTGAGCTTGTGTCATAAGTGATAACAAGCTATTTATAGTGAAGCACAGTGTCCCAGTTGAAAATCATGGACACAGAGATGTGAAAAGAAATGATTGCCATGAAGAGGGAAATTAACTTTTAAATTAGTTAAAGGGAAAAAACTCAATGAGTGTAAAGAGGTCTTTAAATTAGTAATATAGACCTTGAAGGACAGAAGTGAATATTGAGATGAATTTCTTCTATGACCAGTAACTTTTTTGTCTGATCTTTGTCACCACCATGTGCAGGGCTGATGGCGCTGGTTACAGATGTAGAACATTACACTGAATGGACAGTTGTGAGAATTGAATTCACTGAGAATAATCTCAGCACTGATATGTTGCTGCTGAGATAATGCACAGTCTAATGATTTTAGTGATTAAATACTGCTGTCATTAACTTGTCTCCATGTTTTAACACTATTAGGCAGTCCAATGGCTCTGGTGGCTCTTGAATGTAACTTCCTAAGCTCCAGAAAACACCTGATTCTGTTGAATAAAACTGTCAAAGATCTGGAATGGGAAAGAGCGGTAACCAGTGTGCACGAGGTGATTTCTCAATGATGGGTAAGATCCTCTTTGGCCAGACAGAGGACAACCTAAGGCAGGGGGTTGCCGCCACCACTGGGCATCTACCCTGATGGGAGGTGTTTATGTGAGATGGGTATGAGAGTGGAGCGGATGTCTGTGAGGCCAGCAGCATCAAAAGTGGGAATGACCTGTAAGAAGAATAGCAGTCTGACCCAAAAATGCTCCTCTATACCACTCACCAGAAACCGCATTCCTAAGAGGGCTTGTTTTTCATTGTGACAAGCAACTATGCCAGGGGACAAGACCCTGAGGAAAAAGAGTATTGATATAGAGCTGATGGGAATGAGCTTTCAAGAGCCGACTGAGAGAACATGAGGTGATTGTCTGTAATTTCTGGGGAGACCAGAGTAAAATTTAGTAACATGATGTTGGTTGCCCTGTTGGCAAGAACTGTTTAGAAGTTTAAGGTTCAGTAGGATGATGAATCCCTGAATTTATGAGGCTGTGTGATTTTGAACTAATGTGTCTCTATCATAGTTTTTATTCCTGCAGGTCATTAGACATGGCAGAGGATAATTCCAAGGCAATGGTGGTGTTAAAGATGAAGACTGATTTTGCAGATTCAAGAGAAAGTTAAGTGCATTCAGCATTTAAACTAAAGATATCCTCAAAAATGGCAACTGGCATAACATATTTTAGATGGTGGTAATGTTTTCTCTATTTGAAGGTTAAAACATTTACATTTGAACATTTGCGAATGACCAAGGGTTATGTATAGTAATTTCATATTAAATTCAGTCTAAGTTACAGTCTTGAGAGGCTGTTGAATTGATTATTTGTGCAGTAAGAGAGAGAGATGGCTGGGGTAGAGGCAAGGATACTCTGTCTGTCTGTTATCAGTCTGCTAAAGTTTAAACAAAACAAAGCAATGAGACTAGAACCAAAACAACCCATCTGACTTTTGTGAAAAAGAATCAAAATGAACAGAGATGTTTTGAGACTGGATAAAAGATCATGTAAAAAACTAAGTAAAGGAATACAGGGAAGAAAAATAGAAGTTTAAAGATGTGTTTTTAGAATTAACACCAAAAGCAACTTTGAAAGTGAGCAGTTTATAGTCATGTGTGTCTAGTGTGAGTGAGTGTGAGAGTGACTGGACTTTATGTGTTGTATGTGTAAGTTTGGGGAAATATTCTGTCCCCATAGAGAGTGTATATGTCATTAACCTAGTGTGAAGTAAGTTTAAGTATTTATGGAAAATTGGAATTGTGAAATTGAAGATTGCCGTCCATGGGTTAAAACCCCTTGTCTAAATTTAACTTGGGGTCTGAATTTAAACACTGTCAGCTATGTGTGATCACAATGGTAAATGTAAAAATGTAGACTTTGCGGCAGAGAAACAGTGACACACTGGCAATCAAAATTATCCAGAGAGCCCAGTAACCTTCACAGAACAAAGGATGATGAGAAGGAATATCATTGTTGTTTGACTATCCTTGATCAAGTCTGTACACCATGACTTGACCTGCTAGATAAACCATTTGATAACTGTGAGGACGTGTTGTTTGTGGATGGCTCTGTCTTCAGAGACAAAACAACAGACTGGAAGAGCGAAGGATAAGTTGTGACCATGGAATGTGAAGTGTTAGTTTCAGGGTTACTGTCCTCTAACTATTTGGTATAAGCAGGTGAGTTTTGACCCTCACTGGAGGGGGTAGACTGACTGAAAGAATTGTAATATCAATTGAGAAACAGAGTAAAGAAAGTCATTGCACAGTAAACAATTGCGCTTCAGAAGTACACCCAGCATTGGCTGAGGTACCTGCTAAATTTTGGGCTAAACATAAGAATGAAGTGGTCCTGTTTGTCAGAGAGTGTGTTGAGACTGCAGACTGGAGTCTCAAGAAAAGAGTGACAATGTGAGTTACAGTGAGAAGTTAGGTGCTTTTATGACAGAATACAAGGTTTGTGTACAGGTGAAATCAGCTCAAGGAATTCCAAATCAACACTGAGGATGGACAATGACATCGTGGGCTACAAAATGGATCTGTTGTGATAAGATGTTATAGAACCTAAATTTGCATGCTATATGTCTGTAAAATGAAGGATGTTATCATTAGTTCTATGATTGGGTGACGTATCTTAATTTGTTGTTTGTATGAAGATCAGAAATGAAGAGCATAAATGTGACGTAAGAACTTAAATTTGCTGATATATTTTAAGTTGAATATGAATGACTAGTGGTTAACCCTTAAGTGTGTGGAATGAAGTAGAATTAGTGACTGATTATCAATGAATGATAAGAAGAGGGATTTGTTGTGGAAATTTTAATTTTTCATATGATTTTCATCCTGTATTCTTGTGAAATATGATGCTTATGGAACATGGTATGATGTTGGCTTAAGTGGTAATGTTTAACATAGATGTTAGATATAGAAAGAGCAAGATATGGTATGGGGACATGCAAGATGTATGTTAAAAACATGTCTGTGCTAACAATGTGTGGAAAGTTACAGCCGCTAAGAGATGTTCCAAATATGGTAAAAGGACATAGGCTTCGGCCTTGGAGGTTAGAGATATAAACGTGAGGGGAAGCTTTTGCTCTTGGTCTTACACTCTGCAGCTACTTGTGTTTCTGTATGACTGTCTGACCTTTCTTGCAAGAAATAAAACCTTTAAAAGACAATTGGACGTGTTTGTCTCTTATGCAGTAGAGTCGGAGTTGATTTTTTGCCACAACAGTCTGGAAAAACAAACACTACTCTGTAGGGTCTATGATGAGACGGCTCCCCTCTATACAGAACCCTGTGATTCTCGCATCGTGGGTTCCTATGTTGGCAAATGAAAGGAGACAACAATTAGGAGAGTATTAAAATCGGAGCTTAAATCTCAAGTGATCATGACTGAACATGAGGATAAGAAGAAGATTATATTTCTTTACATTTTACACAGATCATGGACATTAGGAATCATGCAACCCTAACCCTAATTTAGGAAAACATGCAATCCTAACTGTTGCATGTCAATATGCAAAAACATGATAGTAATTAAGAATGACTAAAACCAATTAATGACTATTCAGGATTGATTCCAGGAAATCAACTTTGTCAAATATCTGTAAGTGTACAATTTAATATATATATATATATATATATATATATAAACCTGTGCCTTTTGCTACAGAATTACTCTTTTAATAACCAAATTACATATTTTTTTTTTTTTTAGATGATTACCTACGTTGTAGTTGATTTTGAAAAAAGACAGTGGCAATTGTTTGCCGAACATGGATTGTGGCAGATGGAAGTGCAAGTTTTGCTACTGATTAGGTTTTGTGATAAAGCACTAAGACTATATGGATGTATAACATTGTGAAAGCCTTTTCATTTTTTGACTGGTTTGTGATTGGGTATTCGTCTAAGTGAACAAACAGGGATTGAGCTGCTATTGGCCTCCATCTGAGCCATCCAAGAAGGCAAAAAATGGAGAACTTCCAGATGCCAAGACTTGGAAACTTTTCAAGATAAGAATTTTAGAAAAATCGTTTACATGTAAGAGTAAACCGTGAAATTGTAATTACAATGAACACCTGTTAAAAATCTGTTAAAACCTTAGTTCTGATTTTAAATTCTGATTGTACACTTGGGGTCAAATAATTAAATTAGATAGATTTTAAAATGCTATAAAGGGTTCATTTTTGGTAAAATCCGAGGGATTTCATGTTGCTTAATATGATTATTTTTCTTCCATGGACCAAGTTGATGAGTATCCAAGCAGCTGTTTTGCATATCATGAAAGTGATCCAGTTTTACCTAAAAAAAAAAAAAAAATCCATAATTGTACCCATTAATCCATTCATTTTTAAATCAGATTGTGACTTCCTGAATGTAAATTAACTAACATTAACATTGCATTAACATGCAAGCTATGAGGGTTCAAGTATTTCCTCTTTTTGATGGTTGAGCAAATCTGTGTATAAGTTAAGTAAAATCAGCAGGCCTACGTTCTTAAGAATTTGCTTACCTCTATATTTCTTGTCCAGTAATGTTTCAATTTTTTAACAGGTCTGCTAAAGTTTATAGCCCAATGGATATCAACTACTCTGCACAAAGGAATCACAAAAGACCGATGTAGAACACATGCAGTGAGGAACACCTCAAGGTAGCTTATATCAAAAGCACAAGCTAGAGGGAAATTACTTTTCTTTCTGATGTACTTTTTTGGATGCTGTTATAGGATCAAATGTCTATGATAAAAATGTCTGTAAATGTCTAAGCTAAAAATAGAAATGGCTAACAAGTGTCAAACTAGCAGTCAAGCTAGCTCACATGAGATGAAAACATGGTTGGTGATACTGTCCCAGTATCACCAACCAAGTTTCATTTATATTTTAAAAACTAATCAAGCTAAAAAAAAAAAACTGCATAGTTTCTCTTTAATGTGCAAATTAAAAGTAAAATGTGCATTGCAAATTAAATGTAAAATGTCATCAAATCACATTTTAAGGTAATTATCTTTTCTATGTAAAGATAGTCAGTGTGATAGACAGCATGCCAAATATCAGAAAGAGGAAGACAGACAGGGGAGTCCCATTTCCTGTGCTGGAAAGGGCTTCCAATGAAATCAGACAGGGAAAGTCAGTCAGGGGAGTGGCCAAATCATATGGCATTTGCCATGTGACTCTGCACCGATTCCACAAGAAGAGGAGCCACACTTTCCAGAGTTGGATACTGGACTCCAAAAAGGGTTTTCACACTAGAGCAGGAGCTCTTCTTAAGAGACTACCTGATGCAGGCAGCTGATTTGTATTATGGATTGATGTTTAAACTTTTTTGAGATGTTCTACCCAATAAATAATTTTCTTGCATTATAATTTGACAGTTTCATCCTCTTTTTTGTCATTTGTGTGAAAAAAAGGTAATCATTACTTAAAAACATGAAATGAATAGTCACAATAACATGACTGATAAATAATATTTTCTATTTTGAGTATATGATTGATTCATTATGTATATTTTAGACATGTTACAACCGTCCCTGACATGCGTTACAACCGTCCCTGTACACTGGGACGGTTGTAACAGTGGAGAGACTGTATTAAAATCAATTTTGCAACCTGTACATATTTCATAAAACCACTTAAATACATTGTTTCAGCAGTTGACAGATTGAAGTTTATAATATAACAAATTGGTTATTCCAGTAAAAATGGTTTTTGATGTATTGCTAAAAATTGCAAAAGGTGTTACAACTGTCTCTGGTCTCCCCTACCAGGTAAGACGTGATATTTACATTTTTAAAACGTCGCACAGTGACTGTTAAAACAAAGTAAAAAAAAAAAAAAAAAAAAAACATTTCTGCAACGTATTAATATTTAATACGTTGGATAAAAACTTGATCACAAACTTTTCAGAACCTGAAAAAAGGTTTTACAACGTTATTGTATTTGCTGGGTATGCACTTTCCATTAGTTTCCAAAACATTTAGGGTGAATGCTAAAAATCTAGGTGATATCCAGAAAGTACCACATAAGACTTTGATATCTACAGTGACAGTGATATCTACGTTTTCAGAATGTCGCATGGTGACTTTTAACGTAAAAACAATGTTAAAAAAATGTTTCTGCAACGTTTTGATTTATAACGTAAAAAAAACCTGACATCTGTCATATTAAATACGTTGGATGTAGTTGCACACAAATCGTATAAACTAGGGCTGTCAACGTTAATGCATGCGATTAATTCAAAATCCTTAATGCGTTAAATGTAATTTAACGCAAATACATTACTGAAGCATGTGAAATTGTGTCATTAACTTAATTTTACATCACGCAGTTAGATGATTTTAAAAGTCCAACGAGGATGGAGATGACACATCAGCTGATACGTCTGGTATTCAAAAGGAAAGCTTTTCAGCCATGGCATCGGATGTCAACCCACCCAGGACAAAAGGTGACATGGTTTTATGTAAATGCTATTTTAGTTGCAAGCCAAAACTCGCAAAACCAAGGAACATCGTAAACGTCTCAGGTTACGTATGTAACCATAGTTCCCTGAGAACCAGGGAATGAGACTCTGCGTTTGCCATAAACGCTTTGGGGAACGTCACGTGACCCAGGTGTCTGAAAGCACTATCTAATAACTCCAATTCCTATTGGCCGGCGACAGCCTATGACGTCATATGGCGCGACCCGGAAGTATAAAGGAGCGCCTGGAGAGACAGTCTTCATCTATCGTCTTGAGGGACTGTTCTGCAGGCAGGCAACCTGAAGCATGGCAAGGAAACGCAGAGTCTCATTCCCTGGTTCTCAGGGAACTATGGTTACATACGTAACCTGAGACGTTCCCTTTCGAAAGGGAACTCGCTCTGCGTTTGCCATAAACGCTTTGGGGAACGATATACGATATACCCATGCCGCCATGCTCGAGGGGAGTGCCTGCCAAAAAATATGGCTGAGACAAAGGCCTCAAAGCAGTTCTCAAACTGCTCAGCAACTCCCCCTCGGGTCACACCAGGCTGTCAGTGACAGCATTCCCTTTGGCCAACAGCCCAAGCTGAACTTCCAAAGGCTTCTACCTTTCTCTTTTAACAAATAGAGAGCCTAAAGAAATCGCTAAGGCGTCCGGAACCCAATTTTCCATAAAGAAAAGTGGTCCCTTTAAGGGAATGTGGCCAAGGAACCAAAGGGAACCTCGGCCAGTCACTCTTGAGGGGAACGGGGTCACCCTCATTGCCACCAGGGAGGCCGACCTTGTCTTCTAGGGGAACAGACTTAGTTCAGGCCAACCCTGTCTGAATACAGAGCCTCTAAAACGCATTCTTCAGGAAGATAGTAGGTAAGAGTGACTGCAGAAAGGCAGAAACCAGCTCAAACCCACACGTAGAGACGGGCATCCTGGAGAGCAGAACTCAGCTGAGTGCTATGAACCCTCATATCGAGGGGAGATAATCCGCTCAACCTAGGATCTACCCAGTGCTTAATTAATGCACTGAGGAGGCTGTGCGCTGAAAACCCTGAAAGGGGAGCACAAACCAGCCTGGGGGATGATTCTTAAGATGGGGCCTGATCAAGGCCTAACCATCATAATCAGCTTAGGGAGCTAAGCACTATCACAAACCCAACCCCAAGGGGGAAGCGCAGAGCTCACCTAACAGGTAGAGACTATGCCAAGAGCACATACTCATGGAGGCCCGAGAGGAGCTTACAACATGACAACAGTTTTATATATGAAAACAGAAGTAAACTTCAGAAAGTGGCCTGTTTTTGGTAAAGCCATTCTGAACATCTGTCTAAGCCTGCGGCAGACAGACAACTTCCATGGCAGCAATAGAAAGCTGCACAGTGCTCTTATGATAATCCACCCAACACAATCCAACAAGCAGTGTACTCCGTAAAAGCACCTTTTACTCTTTAAGCAAGAGGAGTACAGCGTACGCCAACACGTATTAAGGAAGGCCTGGAAGGCCTATAACCTCAACAGACACGTGGCATCAGCTCGTGGCAGTGTTTAGGTCCCAAGCCTGGTAAACAACCCGCAAAAGAGGGGGTTGGATCTACCACTTGGGCCCCTGGCCAGCGAAAGTGTATTTAAATAGTTCTCAGAGAGAAATACACCTAAACAAACACCAGTGTGTCCAAAAAAGGCGGCCCGCAGGCTTAGCATCCTTCAGGACACATGGCGTAAGTCTCGTGGCCGTTTCCAGGAGCACAAAGGTCCAACCTAGGCGCTAGGTGGCTCTTAGCTCAACTAGAATCATCAACTCAGAGAGGCAACAATAGGTTAAACCAAACTTCAGTAAGGTTTCACTACTGTCATCTCACCTTAAGCCGCACAGAAAAACACAATCTGTGCCAACATGTAAACTAAAAAGGAGGCCTGAAGGGGCCTGCCGATTCAATGACACGTGGCTTCAGTTCGTGAATTTCCGGGGAACCAAGCTACAGGGAACCAGCTTTAACACACTAACTATGGGAAGCTAACTGCTACCTGTGCTAGGCTACACTTTCCAAACAGGCAAAGTACCCTAAGTTTTTGTGACTAAAGGGAACCAACACAACCAACATGGTCTAAGGGAGGCTAATTAAGCCTGCTACCTCAAACAAACATGCTGCAGGGCCTGAAGCAGTGTAGTATCAAAACAGTATGTGAGCAAACTGATATCCATTAAACAGCCAATACGAAACTATTGCTAACTAGAAGGAGGCTGAACAGTCCAGCCTACAATCACCGTTATATGCAATATAGCTGATAAACAGATAACTGAAAGGGAGCTGACAGATACAAACTTTCTTAAAAAAGTGATCTAGCTACCCTGAATATGCAATCCAACAGGTGATGCACTCAGTAACCCTGGGGAAAGTGTTCACCAAACACTTAAATAGAGGCTGCTTTTCTTTATTTTAAAAAGGGGCCTGCTATATATAAGCGGGTGCCAACCTGTGGCAGTATATTAAGCTCACATACAAATTGTTTTGCAAATTAAAACACCAACCGTGCCAACGTGTGGACTAAAAAGGAGGCCTGAAGGGGCCTACCGATTCAATGACCGTGGCTGCAGCTCATGAATTTAAATGTACATATGTGAGCAAACCATGATCAGTTAATCAGCATTGTAGAAAACAACTGCTAACTAGAAGGAGGCTAAATATCATAAAGTCTACAATCCGAGTTATATGCAATATAGCCGCTAACAAGATCACCAGGGAGCTTAAATAGATACCAACTTTCCTCAAAAAGTGGTTCTAACTACCCTGAGTATGCAATCCAACAGGTGATGCACTCAGTGACACAAATAAACCTCTTAACTGGGGAATATGTAGTCACCATCCTCTCAAATAGAGGCCGCTTTACAGCAAAAAGGGCCTACTATTAAAGGTGGTACAGGGGATGTTTTCGTCGACTGAGTTTTTGAAATGAGCGCATGCGGAAGAACAACCCCCCTCCTTCAGTGTTTGTTTACCACCGGCATTCACTGTGTTATTAAGCCGGGCACACATTTAATGACTAGCTAAAACATTTTGACTATGCTCAACATACAGCGATTGTTTCCTGCTCCTGAAGCAGATTTATATACTTGCACATGGAATTTGAACACCGACTGTAATCGCAGACTTAACGCAACTGGCTCTGACTGGACGCGTTTGAGCGCGATCAGTCATAAGTATCAAATTTACATTCATAATCGGCCTTACAATCGTTAGTGTGTGCGCGACCTAAAGCCGTGGATTCATTATGTTGGACTCACCGCAGGTGACTCATAATCTGCAGTTGTTACTCCTGTCTCCTGACAAAAACATTGCATGCGGAGTGTGGAAAGTTACTAGAGCGCGCAGCCGCGCGTCTCTCACAAGGAACATCATGGCAGTGATTGACAAGCCAGAGGGCCAATCGTTTACGCGATGATCGCGTAAACGATTGGCTGATGTTTTTAAGGCCCTATATTATTATTATATATTATTATATTATTACTTTCAGTGCACCTAATAAATAGTCTTTCATCAGTTAGCAAAGACAGTTTCAAGTAATATTGCAAAAATGTATAAAACAAAACATCCTCTTTAGCACCTTTAAGAGAACAGGTGCTAACCTGCGGCAGCATGTATATCTAGGGCAAAAGTCTAGAACTCAAAGTAACGTAAAACTTTGAAATACCTGCTGTTTAAATGGAAAAACACTCTCATACAGATCCTCAAATCTGTTCTAAGCCTTAGAAGAAGACAAAAAACAAAAAAACTAGCATCGTCAAGTCAAACTTGATAAATACAGATACCAAGTGGCTCAGAGGAATTCATTTCCTTTAGCATGAAAGTTCTAGGAAGTGGGGCCTAGCAATACCTGCATAACTTATCTACGCAAAGATAAGGGCCTACAACCTGAGAGACAGCATCAGGGAGTCAATACAGTCTACAACCTAGCTGTTAATCTCACAATTGCGCCTACATAAGCAAGGGGATAATGGGCATACGGCCTAACGACTCCCTCGGGAGGAGGCCAGAACTAGGAACTATACAACCTAATAAGGGATAGTATACATAAGGTTATGTAAATAACACACCAAACCTAGCTCTAGCCTAGCTGCTAAGCTACAGGCCTTCTTACCGGGCCACAAGCCTAGTGAAGCCTGGGCTTCACCTCCAAATCTCATGGATAAGAGAAAGAAAGTGAAGCTCACAAGCAAAGGCGTCAGGCGGCCGATTAAGGCCGACCTAAACATTTACATATTAACTGAAGTGACGAGTGCTATCAACTTCAGTTGCCAAAAAACCCTAATTTTCCTGACTACATGCTCAGAAAACTATACAGGAAATAAGGTCTTATTTTAACGAATAAAAATATAGACCCTCCTGCAGCTCAAAAGCCAAAAACTCCTAATGCTCCTTTTTACATGAAAGGATGGAATCTAAGGTTCTTTTAAGCCTAAAGATCCTCTTACTATCAAACAGAACAGCGGGCTGATAGAAATAATGACTATGGGCCCAGCCATCAGTCTGACCATAAGAAGCATCTGAGCATGATATATGTTTATATATACACATATATACACATATAAATATATATATACAGGAGGTGGAAGAAGAAGAGGAGAGGGTAGATATAAATCACCCTATATAGGTGGGAGATCGATTACAAACGCAACAATGTTTACAATCGATCACCCGTCTCACTCTCTCTTCCTCCTCCTCCCGTCTGTCTGGGTTCAGATACAAATCTGAATGGCTAGGGGTTTTTCCATGCCTTCCCGATCTCAAACGCGGAGATCAGAACGGAATGGAAAGTATGGAAGCTGCCGTGTTAATGGACAGAAAGGAACCGTTCGTCGAGCCGTCCGCGCGCTGCCCCTTTCTTAACGTGCTCTCCCAGCAGCTGCAGCCCGCCGAGAAGCGTGTCCCAAACACACAGCAGCTCGCATACACCAGCCAGAGGAGCGCTCGCCGCCGGACGCGATGACGTCAAACACGAACGTCATTGTCATCCGGTCGCTCTCGCCAGCCCCAGGGAAGTTGAGAGAGTTAAGCCTTAGCACAAACAGGGGCCAGAACCACCAGGCAGAGATGCAGACAGCTCTTCCCTCGGGAAGAGTGCCAAACGAGAACATAGTAAACAACAGACAAACACACAGCAGTGCCCTCAAGCACTGTATATGCGTGCTCCTCTCCAGACAGAAAAACGCTCAGAAAGATATGTATATCCAGTGTCAAACCTTGGGACACGGATAAACACACTCTCATGAACGTTTGTAAGGCATATATATAAAAAACCCTACCGGAGTTGGTATAGATGCAATCATACAGAACAGGACTGAAAGACGATGAGATTAAGACTGTCTCTCCAGGCGCTCCTTTATACTTCCGGGTCGCGCCGTATGACATCATAGGCTGTCGCCGGCCAATAGGAATTGGAGTTATTGGATAGTGCTTTCAGACACCTGGGTCACGTGACGTTCCCCAAAGCGTTTATGGCAAACGCAGAGCGAGTTCCCTTTCGAAAGGGAAGCCTATTTGGCAAGCAAAACTTTTCCTCCTTCCAGGGCCAGATAATGGTTTTCTGCCCCCCACAATAGAACTTGAGGAACTGGCTAAACATAGATTAGGTAAACGTGAGATTGAAGCAGATAAGAATTGAGTGTTATTTACTTTTACACCTTATTATCTAACCTTCTTGCAAAGACAGCTATGGAATGAGCTGCTTTGGATTTTATGTTAGCTTGAGTCAGATTTGTTATACTGTCTCTATATTGGGAAACATTTGACTGTTAATACATTTAGCATTTGTTTTAAAGAAATATTGCAGAGTAGTTTTCTCTTTGATGCATTGGTGCATTCAGATGCTAAGCTACACCATATATTGTATGTTAATGTTCTTTCACATATGGTCAAATGTGTGATGGCCTTGTGAGTGAGACCAGGCTCTCTCTTCTGTCATATGCAATTTTCTTAGGAGTGTAGGGTTCGTTTAGTTTCAAAGCTGTAAACTTAGAAGAAACACAAATGATCTTAGGTTAACTGTGGTAGTCACACAGGTCAACTTTTGGGGTTTGACAACACTATGATTATGTCTGAAATTATGAGTCCTGAATGCTAGGAGTCCTGAAAGATCTTGTAGCAACTAAAAAAACATTTTACTTTGCCACTAGGAACCGATTATACTGATGTTTACATTTCCATTTTTAGGAAAACCTGTGCATGAGTCAACGGAGGCCGGACGCACAAACTCAAAGATTGGGTTAAACTGGAGTTTATCTGAATTGAACAACTTTGTTTGCCAAAGCTACCCTCGCATCAGTTTAAATTTGGTAGGCTTTGAATTGGCAAGGACAGGCAAAGGACGCAAGATCCAGAAATTGCAAGTTAGTTCTGTGAAGGAACTAAAAGCAGTTGTTGGCAAAAGCAGGCTTTACATCGTACCACGAGCCACTGTCTTGCAGGTATGGAATTATACACAGGGATTTGTATCATACTACAATCATATAAATATGTGTTCTCTGTAATGTCTATACCTATAACTGAAGTTACCCTCTCTACCCTCAGGTAACATCACCACCCTCTGCCATGTCCCAGAATTCATTCCCACCACTCGCAGCTCCAGCAGTAGATGAGACCTCACAAGTGGTTTCAGATCAGGTCCATATTAAAATGATTGCACATCTAATGATTTATGTCCACTCTGCACTTTGTAGTGATGAGTGGCAAATACAAATATAAAACTGTTCTTATTTTTTGTTTATTTTTATTTTTTTATTTAAATATGTAATAAGATGTATCTATTTATTCTGTGTGATGTCTGAACAGTTACATTCCCTAGGATAAGTTTTGGTAATTTTTTCTACCTATTGATATTTTCTAATGATGTATTTTGTTTCCACTATGAGTGTGTGTTCTCTTGCTGAAGGAGAAATCATTTGGATTTTCTGTGTACTACCAGGTGGCATCCACATCCTCTGCCATATCCATGAATTCATTCCCACCACTCTCAATTGCTCCAGTACAAGAGGAGACCGCGCCTGTGGCTGAGAGTACCCAAGCTTAAAGTGTGGTTGAAAATCAGGTAACCAATTTTGACACTGTATAGAATAAATAGTATGTATTATTTTTTTATTTCCGTGTACTATTTTATGGTGATTTGTGAGAAATGCCTTTTTTTTTTCTTTTTCTTTTTCTTTTTTTTTTAAATATAAATGCTTTACTTTAGGCTCTTCAAGAATGGCGAGCAATACGTGCCCAGCAAGACCAGGAGTATAATACAAGTTTGTTGGTGGATCAAGAGAAGGTAATACTTCCAAGTTCTATTTATGTATGATGTACATTCTCTTACAGAATGCATACGTACTTTTAATGTGATCTTTTAATTGGAGAGGAAGAAACTAGTCTATCAGGCTTGTGAGGAAAGACGTCAAAAGGTTTGTGTTTATAATAAATTAGTTTGATAAACTAGCTGAAGGGTTTTTTTTGTTTGTTTTTTTTAAATGAGAGATCACATTTTAGGCTATTGAGGCAAGACGTCAGTGAATGTCTGCATGTGAGGAACCCTCAGATGGGGTGGTTGATCAAATTTAAATATCCAAATGGACACACCAATATGAGGAAATTCTGCTTGTCGGAGCCAATCCAGGTGATGTGTGTTCAGCTTGAGAAAATATCAAGTGTCTTCTCAGTGGTTCAGTGGGTTGTAAAACTTGACTGTTTCACATCTTTTTAGATCTTGTTTGACTTTGTGGGACAAGATGATATTGCCAGTGAAATCTTTGTGGTGCAAGAAGCCGCATCATCAAGATCAGTTGAGAGCAGTTCCTCCGGGTCAATAATGGATTATGGCATAAAAGCATCCTCAACTCTATATGTGCTTTGGTTTTCAAATAAGGATGTACAGGTAAATGTGTTGCATTTTATTTCCTGACTCAAATGAAAATGGAATGTGTTTTGGTTTGTGCAAGCTCATGTATTGTGCATGTTTGTCTTCAGGAAATTCTCTCAGACCAACAAAATGATGGAGCTTATGCCCTACACCATACATCTCATGGTCAGTCATCACTGTCTGAGACCTCCACCCAGCCAAGTCTCTCTGTGCCCTCTTTCCAGCCACCGCTGTCTGTGCCCTCCACCCGCTCACCGCTGTCTGAGCCCTCCACCCGCTCACCGCTGTCTGAGCCCTCCACCCGCTCACCGCTGTCTGAGCCCCCCACCCGCTCACCGCTGTCTGAGCCCTCCACTCGCTCACTGCGCCCTCCACTTGCTCGCTGCTGTCTGAGCGCTCCACCCAGCCAAGTCTCTCTGTGCCCTCCACCCGCTCACTGCTGTCTGAGCCCTCCACCCAGCCACCGCTGTCTGAGCCCTCCTGTGGATGAGTGTGTTTTTCTCATTAACTTGACTTTGTATATTTTTTTAGTGTATGTAGTTGTTTCATTTGCTATATCCTGTTACGTTTAATCAGGTGGTTAAAATAAAATGCATGAACTTCTTTGTTTGCAGGACTGATCTACAGACCATATTGAAAAAAATGGTCAGCAAAGTTGATGGAAGCTTCTGTCCAACAAGCAACCAAATAAATGTGTGCAGGGATAATGTTTTACTGTGTAGTCTGCGGGCATTCAAGCGTAGGTTCTTCAACCCTGAAGCAAAATTGGATGTTGTGTTTGTGGATGAAGATGACAATGGTGAAGGGGCAGTTGACGAAGGCGGCCCGACAAGAGAGTACCTAAGGCTGTTGATGAGGGCTGTCCACCAGTCAAATATCTTTGAGGGACATGAGAAAGACCGGCAGTTGTCTCTTGATACTCAAGGTAGGGAAGCCCAAATTCTTAGGACTGTCCTCATTCAACTGGCAGAATTCTAGAAATGTATACATGGAAACCCATTTAAAAATAATTGCTCCCTTATTTCTCCTGTCTGATTTTTTTTATGTGTTGGGCAGGTTTCATCCTGTGTTTATTGTCTGTATCGTTTTTTTTATTTTAGTTATTTTTGCCTTAATTTGTTAACTCTTGGTTAGGATTTTTCCATGATTCTTCGTTTCTTTAAGGTATATCTTCCTAAGTGTGACGTTACCAGGTGCTGTCCATGGCGGTGGTGCTGAATTGGTTGATATCGATGGCTCGAGAATCGATCATTCACTCTATACAGCTGCTTCACTGCATTATGTGCGAAATCAGTGTTCTTTATAAAAAGAAGCAATTTAGAAGTAGAAAATGCATTTATCAGGACTCATGGGATGCGGAGCCCCCAGCGTGAGTTTAAGGCGCCATTATTTTAGAACAAATTTTTAATTTCTTGGAGACACGTCATGCAGCTGACAGACATGTAGGTATCGCGTTTATATAATTTTTTAAATTTATTTTATTCAAAATGGTCACAAACTTGTTGACTATATCATGAATTTTATGATATATTCTGATTGTAAAATATGTGGAAGTGAATGTGTTTTGTCACGCGATGAGTTTGCATGGCAATTCAGAGCTGTTGGATTTACGAAATCTTCCCTGAAATACATAAAAGTATGGCTGGTGAACTGGGAGAAGAATAGAGTAAACTTTATTGTTTCATACACTGTATGAAACTGTTGGCAAAAGCCAAACCACAGAACCCACTCCTGAATGTAACACTATGAACATTTTCAGAGCAAATCCCCAAGCTTACAGAAAACTGTTTATCAAAATGTGACAGTGGGTGGCCAAAAAAGAGCTCCTCCAAAGCCATCTCGTATTGGTACGAGCTCCAAACAGCATCGTACCCACCCATACCATCATTTTGATCAAGCAGTTCCCTAAGCTTCACCGTCAAATAATTAACAACCTGGGTGATGATTGACAGCAGCCCAGGTTCATGTTTGTAATCCAAAAATGGAACAACCATGGCCCGACTAGATAACAGTCTTGACAATGCCTCCTGGTTAAATGTGGACTTGGCGTCCATAACATGGTGAAAATCACCACTGAACAGAGCCACCTGCTCCACACTGCAGGTTAAAGTGGACCCAAATTTTCTGTTCAGATCCTGCATGCAATTAATGCACTCATTTCCTTTTTGGGACATGGCCCTTGCCTGTCTTGGATGGAACAAACCACAATTTACCACACTTCCACTCACAGGGTGTGGACGAAAATTGTACATTCGTGTATGAGGTGAGCTGAAGTACAGTTGAAGAAAGTTCAGACTATAGCCCAGGTTGTCCTCACACAAAAGGGCCCTCAAAGAATGAGACACGTCCAATTTTTTTCCATCCAAGTTTGATGAAATGTTTGCTGCCTCATACATTGACAGGGCAGAAAACATTTTGCCCCTGGTACCTACTACTTCTTCTAGCCCATGTCGTGCCCACAGCAGATGCACTCTGGGGTCCAGGGCAGAGACAGTGCAAGCTGTATGCAGTGAAATTGATTTGACATATGATGTGTCAATTATTTCACTCAGATCTAAAATGCCTCCACATCCTTTTGCCCAAACTTGGTCAATGTAACCATGACAGTTACATTACTGCCAGCATCAATGCCTTTCAAAGACTGTTCAAGCAGCATGAACACACAAAGCCCTGGTCTGGAAGCAGGACATTCATGCAGGCCAAATTTCCAAAATCTGTCTTCGCAATAGTAGGCCTTGCCATATTGCATGGGCAAAGCTCTTTCAGCCTCAAATTTTCAATCACGGTTTAAAATCTCTGCTGATTTGACCTTTGCATATTCGCCACAAGTGAACATGCTGTTTACAGGCAGACTTTGTGTCTGTAACACGGTCAAATTCAAAAAGTACCCGCCGTCGATCTGACTAACACTCCAGCCACAGCAGTTGTGAAGTGCCCTAACAACCAAGTCACGGAGCCAAAGGTAATATAATTTCAAAATGTTAGTTTATGTTCATGTCAAAAAGTGTTCTTTGGAGTGTTTTTACTTGATATACAATGTGGAATTACTCTGATGTGCCATTTTGTCGAAGTTATATAATAGTTTAAACATATGTTTAAACATCTGCAGTGATGTCTCGCACTCATTTAAGTATATGCGCAAGACATCACTGCCGTTGTCATAGCGTGATCAGACCTCACTAAACGAACCCCGAAGGCAGTTGGATATAGTGGTGTTTTAGAGGTAAAAAATGATATAAATACTGTTCGGTTTCTCGCACAAACCAATCGTTTCTTGTCTTAGGACATCAATGTGCCGTCACGAGCAGCAGGGTTTAATTTTGGATTTGTCAATGGCAGGGACGGATTATGGGTTGTGTGGGCCCCTGGGCAAAACGTTCGCGAGGCCACCCCCCCCCCCTTAAAAAAAAAAAAAACACGCCAGCATTGTCTGGGATAGCTAGTTGTTACGTCATCATGCCACTTGTGGGTCCAAACTAGTGCGGCGTACGCGTACCGTGTTGTAAAAGCAGAATGATGTTGACAAAACTATCTTTTGCCGCTTTTTACCTCGGAAAAAGTGAAAAGAAGGTGGCTTAAGTTGATACAGTATCCGACCATACACCGGCAGCGCTTTCTCTCTCTCCTCTCCGACAGCACGTTTACGCACACCGCAGTTGTACAGAGCCACGCCTCCTGTCACTCACTCAGAGCAGCGGCAGGCCTCGAGACTCTCTCTCGGTCCAGTGGAAGGGTTTTTGTTATATAACAACCGATATGACAACTTTAGCACATTTATCAGCTATACATTCATTCAGTGTTTCCCATTAATGACCCTGTACTGCCGCCACCGTTTCATAATGAACTGAACATTTAAAACATACTACGTTTTACAACGAGCTAAAATCGAAACCGTGATATGGCTTTGTGCCTATATAAAACAGCAAAAGACAGCGATTAATTATATATACACTCTGTCTGTGCTGCGTGTTTTAAAGAGAAGTGCGCACATCTGCGCACGCGATCGGCTGGTGATCTGGTGATCAAAATAAAAGCTCAAGGATTTATCTTTTAAAAAGAAATCGTACAAAAGTATTGTAAAAAAGATGTTTGAACCCTTTTTAATGTCCAGGTACAAGTCAATGCTGTTTCTTTGTTCAATTTGCACACTGTACATGGGTTGAAGCTCTTAATTTTGAGTTTCCAGAGAGCACCAGATTGATGCATTTAACCTTAAAATTTTCAAAATTTTCTTCCGGGGGGGCATGCCCCCGGACCCCCCTAGAGCTGGTACATCCAACAAAGTTTTACAAATTACAGTGTCAAATAATGTACATTTTCTGAACAGAATACGTCAACAAAAGCTCCTTTCATGTCAGTAAAGCTGTTAATAGAAAATTCAATTGTCTTTGGACAAATATAGATTTGGTCTAAGCCCCGAATGTTTACAATGTCTGGCTCCGCCCCTGATCATCCCATTTCTATTCAGCAGCCTGGTTATTACCATGGGAAAAGATAGGTCTCTCTCCCCATGATTTACGCATTGCAAGGAGTCCAATGTGAAAAAAACTGTTATTAACACCAACTTTCTCAAATTAATTCAAATATTTATTATTTGTAGTGTCATTATTGATGTCACGTACATTCACATCAGAAGAGACCAGCGACGAAAGTCATTATTTCTCGGCGAATTGGCCGAACAAAGCAAATTCACTGGCAGCGAAGCGAATTGGGCGGGCCAGAGCGAAAAAGAGAAGTTAAAAGTCAGTTAACCTTATGTAATGAGTTATGACGCGGTTCGGTGAAAACCAATTCTAATATATAGATTTACCAACGCCCCACGGTAACAGGCTAAATCAAACATTCCAATGAGCGAACAAAGTGAATAAAGCAAATTCAACAACGAAGCTTCTTCAACGACCTTGGCGACGTGTTCGCTTTGGTCTCTCCTGGTGTGAACGTACAGTGAGAGCCATGTTGGGGCACGGTTAGTGATCACACTACATGTGTACCGTGTCCAGCTGAACCATGCCAGAATCCACCTGTGTACCATATCCCCGTACAGAACGGAGTGATCAGGGTGTAGTGCTAAAATAAATTCTGTGATCACATTTTGTGCATAAACTATACTATGATGTGCATTTAGATCAATTGAGAAGTGGGTAAACTCTAATTCTGAAATTTCAGAGGTGGGTAAACCGTGTTTACTTGCGTTTAGCCTCCACTACAGCCCTGGGAGTGATTACACTGGTCAAACTCTTACACTGCTACACTGGTCTGGGGGCCACTCAGCGGGCAGGTTAACCGCCTCCATCCCACCATGCTACCGCTCCCTAGTCAGAGGGCCTTCTGTAAGGCTGTTAACACGCCCCCCTCCCCTCCCCCCAGAAGCCAGGGGCCCCATGGTAGGGCCCTTGTAATCAGATGGCCCTCTAAAGGTACTACACCCTCCTCCCTAGCCTAGGGCCTCCTAGTAGGGCCCTCATAATCAGAGGGCCCTCTAAAAGCCCCCAAAGCCCCCATCCTCCCTATGGCCCCCTGGTAGCCAGAAGCCAGGACCATAATAGGAGGGCCTAAGAGGGCCTTCTAAAAGTAGGCTCCCATGCACCCATTTCCCTTTAAAGTTCCTATAGCAGGGCCGGGGGCCCCCTGAAAGCACCGACCTCCCCCCCACCACCACCAGCACCACCACCACAACCACCACAATTCAAGGGCCCTTGGCAGCCAAACGCCCTCCCTATAGGGTCAGGGGCCCTTGTAGGCAGAGGATCAAAGAATGTAGGCCCTCTAAAATAGACAAACGAAAATACATTGTTGATAAGCGTTGCAAATTGTTTTGGGCTAGGGGCCCCACGGGCCCCCTGCACCCCTAGGGCCCCTGGGCAGCGGCCCCGCTGGCCCGGTTCGTAATCCGTCCCTGGTCAATGGAAGTGTTTTAGACTCATATTGTTCGAGTTCCCGTCCACTGCCATTATAAAACTGACAGACGGCAGCGGTTGCAGTTAAAAATCATCATTTGTGTTTGACTGAAGAAACAAAGTCACCTACATCTTGGATGCGCTGGGGGTAAGCAGATAAACATCAAATTTTCGTTTTTGGGTGAACTATCCCTTTAAGGATACAATTCAATTCAATTCAAATTTATTTGTATAGTGCTTTTCACGATACTTATCATTTCAAAGCAGCTTTACAGAAAATGCATGTTAACATTACAATTTGAAGAATGCAGTTAGCAAATTATGTAATAATTTAGGCAATTGTAACAGAAGACCGGACCAAAAACAAGCTGATACCAGTATGAGTCACCAGGATCCATTTCAAGAGCTTGTGGACGCTTTGCGCCGAGCACTCGCAAACCAACCACCGTCACCGTCATCCACTGCCGCTTCCGCATCCAGCACATCAACTCCTTCACCTGTGATGCACGCCAGTCCCATGGCCAAACCAGTGCCCTACTCCAGATCGGCGGAGGATTGCAGCGGATTCCTCCTGCAATGTGAACTGGTTCTGGAGATGCAACCGCACCTTTACCCGAATGACACCTCGAAGATCGCTTTCATCATCTCTCAACTTCAAGGTAAAGCGTTGCAATGGGCAGATTCGCTGTGGTCACAAAAAGGTTCTGCTGTGCAATCATACTCTTCCTTCATCACTCACTTCCGGGAGGTCTTCGGTAAACCTGTGTCTGATTCATCTGCTGATGAGAAACGTTACAATTTAAAGCAATGATCCATGTCTGTTAATGAGTATACTTTGCAGTTCAGAACGCTGGCCACTGCCAGCGGTTGGAATGAGCAAGCCCTCATCACCTCCTACCGACAAGGGCTGGAACCTAGAGTGCGGTTGCATCTCGCTGCATACGAGGATTCCATCGGCCTCGAATGCTTCATCCAGCTGTCCATCCGTGTAGGCTCTCGTATGCAGTCATGTATAGAAGAACACCAGGATCAGTCACTTCCATCCATCACCCTCCTTCGATCCGAGCCCGTCAGCCCTCCAGAACCAGCCAACGAACCCATGCAAGTGGATACATCCCGTTTATCTGCTTCTGAACGTCAACGAAGGCTGACCCTGAATCTCTGTTTATATTGTGGTGCTTCTATGCATGTCATATCAGCATGCCCCATCCGTCCTCCTCGTCCCATGGTGAGTGCTATCATTCCCTCCATAAAGAAGATGAAACCACTCACTACTGTTGTAAACCTTACTGCTGCTGATGTATCTGTTCCAGTGGTGGCGCTCCTCGATTCAGGGTCAGAAGGAAACTTCATCTCTGGCTCCCTCTGCAGACAACTTCAACTCAAAACCACGCCCTCTCCGACCATCTACCAAGTCCATTCCATCACGGGGCAAACCACTGAGCCGAAGGAAGGTCAGTCGGTGTATGGGTCCTCTTCAGCTGCATGTGGGAATATTGCATGTGGAAGAAATCCATCTGCTGGTTCTGGAGGAATCCACCTCTGACATGGTTCTGGGGCGCCCGTGGCTAGAGCAGCACAACCCTACCATCTCATGGTGCACGGGCGAAATCCTGAAGTGGGGCGAATCCTGTTTCTCCAACTGTTTCTCCGAGTTTCCTGTTTCCAAGTCTCCTCGTGCGAAAGATCTGTACCACCTCCATCGAAAGTCCTGTTGAGAAACGCTCCGTGGATATTCCTACCTGTTACGCCCCCTTCAGCGATGTCTTTTGCCCAAAAAGAGAGCCTCCAAGCTGCCTCCACACTGGCCATGGGACTGTGCCATCGATCTGTTACCGGGTGAGCCAGTGCCCAGGGGAAGGATTTACCCCCTGTCAGTACTGGAGAAGGCCATGGAGGAATATATCAAAGATGGACTCGATCAAGGTTACATCTGCCCGTCTACTTCCCCTGCTGCTTTGAGTTTCTTCTTCGTGGCAAAAAAGGACGGAGGCTTGCGGCCCTGTATTGATTATCGTGCACTCAACAAGATCACTGTGAAGTTCCGGGATCCCCTTCCTCTTGTTCCAGCAGCTCTAGAACATCTCCGTGGTGCCACTGTGTTCACCAAGCTGGACCTACGCGGCGCGTATAATCTCATCCAAATACGCGAGGGGGACGAGTGGAAGACCGCCTTCGTCACGCCCACCGGACATTATGAATAACTTGTAATGCCATATGGCCTGGTCAACGCCCCCCTCTGTATTCCAGGATTTCATACATGAGGTGCTCTGGGAGTTTCTCCATCGATTTGTCCTGGTCTACATAGACGATATGCTCATCTACTCCCGGAGCCTGGCCGAACATCGTCACCATTTTGCGGAGGTCCTCCAACGCCTATGTCAGTTTCATCTCTTCCTTAAAGCAGAAAAAATGTTCATTCCACCAAACCTCAGTCCATTTCCTCGGTTACATCATCGATCGCAGTGGCATCCGGATGGATGAGGGGAAGGTGGAAGCTATCAAGTCTTGGCCCACACCATCTACAATCAAGGAACTCCAGCGCTTCCTGGGCTTTGCCAACTTTTACCGCCGCTTCATAAAGAATTACAGCTCCATCGTTCATCCACTCACCAACCTGCTCTGCAACCAGCCCAAATCTCTGTCCTGGAACCAGGAAGCCACCAACGCCTTCGAAGCCCTCAAGAAAGCCTTCACGACCGCTCCCCTCCTCGTCCACCCAAATCCAGATCTGCCATTTGTCGTGGAGGTGGATGCTTCCACCACAGGAGTGGGAGCGGTATTATCTCAGCAGCAGGGGACACCAAGTAGACTCCATCCATGCGCCGCCTTCTCCCGCAAGCTCAACCCGGCGGAGGTCAACTACGACATCGGTGACCATGAGCTCCTGGCCGTCAAGCTTGCCTTGGAAGAGTGGAGGCATTGGTTGGAGGGAGCCAAGCACTCCTTCATGGTATTAACTGACCATAAGAACTTGGAATATCTGAGAGCTGCTAAGAGACTTAATCCTCGTCAAGCCCGTTGGGCCATGTTCTTCTCCAGATTCGACTTCTCAATCTCCTATCGTCCTGGCTCCAAGAATGTAAAGGCAGATGCCTTATCCCGTCTCTATGCTCCAGAGAAAAGAAACGAAGAACCTGAAACTATTCTCCCAGAGTCCATCTTTGTGAGTCCTATCACCTGGTCGGAAGAAATGTTACCCTCCTCCAATGCCTCCACCCACACTCCACCGGGTTGCCCCCAAGGCTTGCAATATATCACCAGGACACGACGCACTCCACTGATTCACTCTGCTCACACGTCACTAGGCACTGGTCAATGAGACCCTCTCGCTGCTGAAAGAGCGCTTCTGGTGGCCCAACATGGCCAACGACGTCAGAAGGTACGTGCAGGGCTGCAGGGAGTGCGCCATTTCGAAAAGCCCTCACCATCTTCCAGCCGGAAACCTCTGCCCGTTCCTGAGCGACCCTGGTCACACCTGGGAGTGGACTTTATTACGGATCTCCCAGCATCTGATGGCCACACATGCATCCTGGTAGTTGTAGACAGATTTCTCCAAGTCCTGTCGTCTGATCCCCTGAAAGGTCTACCTACTGCCATGGAAACGGCAGAACTGATGTTTAATCATGTATTGCGATACTTTGGAATTCCTGAAAATATCGTCTCAGACAGAGGACCCCAATTCGTCTCTCATGTATGGAAGGCCTTCCTATCCCTCCTGGGTGTGACCGTCAGTCTGTCATCTGGTTACCACCCTCAGTCGAACGGGCAGACGGAAAGGAAGATTCAGGAGATTGGCCGCTTCCTGCGTACCTTCTGCCACGGCCACCAGAACTCCTGGAACCAGTACTTGGGTTGGGCCGAGTACGCAGAGAACTCTCTACGACAGTCGACCACCGGACTCACTCCATTCCAGTGCGTGCTCGGTTTCCAACCCCCACTGTTCCCCTGGGGTGGGGAACCATCCAATGTTCCTGCGGTCGACTACTGGTTCCAAGAGAGCAAGAAGGTTTGGGACTCAGCTCACCGCCAACTGCAGCGAGCCCTGCGCAGACGCAGAACGACAGCTGACCTTCGGCGTTCCCATGCTCCCTCCTACCAACCGAGACAGAAGGTTTGGCTGTCAACCCGGGACATCAGGCTGCGTCTGCCCTGCAAGAAGCTGAGTCCCAGGTTCATTGGCCCATTCACCATCACCTGACAGATCAACCTGGTTACTTACCAACTTCAACTCCCTCCACAGTGCAGAATTCACCCCACATTCCATGTGTCTTTGCTTTAAACCTCACCACTCTTCTGTCTCTCCCTCCACAGAGCCTGACGTGGCAGCCGCCGAGCCCCCCCTTCCACTCATCCTGGTCGACGGTGCAGACTACGAGGTTCGTGAAATCCTGGACTCCCAGCGCCATGGTGGTCTACTTGAGTATCTTGTGGACTGGGAAGGCTACGGTCCCGAGAAGCGCTCTTGGGTCCCCAGAAATGACATCCTGGATCCCAATCTTCTTGACACATTCCACGCCAGCCACCCTGACAGACCTGCCCCACGCAGAAGAGGATGACCACCACGACGCCGGGGTCCTCGGCCCTCAGGAGCGGGCCATGGGAGGGGGGGTACTTTCACAGACACGCCAGGCTCCACTCTCAGTCAGTCACAGCGCACCCAACCACCGTATAAGAAGCCAACACTCACACACACTCACTGTCCGGTCTCGTTTGTAACATACTTACCCGTATGCTTACCTTAAGGACTCCTGACGATCTACTTACCTGTCTCCAGCGTCTCCTTTTTCCCTTGTGTGATTCTCAGTCTGTGTGTGAGTGTTCCAAGTCTCCTGTGTCTCCATTCTCCAACGCTTTTCAAGATCAACATTCCTGTAACCACAAGAAGGACAGTATCACCATTCATCCAGCAAGTCTCCATTCATCTATCCATCACAGTTTACTCACCTGCACTACAGTTTAACTCTGCTGGCATCAATGAACATCACTGTTTGTTTTACTCCTGTCTCCGACCCTTCTGTATTGTAACACTGAGATCAAGTAACACTAGTATTTTAGAGATAAAGACGAGTTGATAATATCGAGTTGAGACGAGTTAAGAAGAGGCTCTTCTGCTACAGGTAGCAATTCTCTCAGTAGTTTAGTGGGTATTGGATCTAATAAACATGTTGTTTGTTTAGATGCAGTGAAAAGTTTATTTAGCTCTTCATGACTTATAGTTGTAAAGCACTGCAACTGTTCTTGAGGGGCGATATAATTGAGGTTGAATCATAAAACTCTGTTAAAGGTTGTACATTTACAATTGTATGTTCACCTAGGCAAAACAAGACTTTGCGATGTACAGAGGTGTAAGGAAGTCTTTTATAGTCCGGGTTATGGGTTACAGCTGGCGGTGCAATCTGTCCCTGCAATCTGTGAGGGTTTATATTTCGTTGGCAGACTTGATATGACTTGACAAACTAAGTTGTATCCTTGGGAAGAGATGGCCACCAGAACCGATTCTGAATGAGCTGCGTGATAGCTGTGATGCCCAGATGACCAGACGAAGGGGAATTATGCACCATCTCCAGGATGCGGTTGCGGAAGTCTACGGGCACAAAGGTTCTCTCTGGGGGACAGTCAGGAGGTGTCTCGTTTCCAGCATTGGCCAGCTCTAGTACCTTTATAATATGGATAATGTTTGGATCCAGGATAATAGGTGACAGTAAACTGAAATCGAGAGAAGAACAGGGACCAGCGAGCTTGACATGGGTTGAGTGTCTTGGCAGTTCGTAGGTATTCTAAGTTTTTGTGGTCAGTTAAGACAACGAAAGGATGTGTAGCCCCCTCCAGCCAATGGCGCCACTCCTCGAAGGCAGCTTTCATGGCCAGCAGTTCCAGATCACCGACATTGTAGTTGCACTCTGCAGATGTGGATTACCTTGTCTTTGAGAGAGTATAGCCCCGAGACCAGTGTTGGATGCATCCACTTCAACAAACGGGAGAGAGGGATCTGGATGGTGGAGAATGGGAGCCGAGGTGAAGTGTTCTTTAAGGTCCTGGAAGGCATTAATGGCAGGTGAAGACCACTTGAGTTGATTTTGCCCCTTCTTCACCATGCTAGTAAGTGGTCAGGCTATGATACTGAAATTTCGGATGAAGCGGCGGTAGAAGTTGGCAAACCCTAGAAACCTTTGTAGTTCCTTTAGTGTATTGGGACGGGGCCAGTTCAAGCTGGTTACCTTCTTCTCGTCCATGGCGACGTGGGTGCTTTATGGAACTCACATTTTTCTGCTTTGGCGTGGAGTTGGTACTGGATTAACCTCTGGAGAACCTGTCTGACCTGGGTTATATACATTCCTCCATGTTATCTGAATAGATCAAGATATCATCAATGTATACGATCACTAATTTGTTCAGCATGTCTCTGAATATGTCATTAATAAAGGCTTGAAATACAGATGGGCTACTGACCAGGCCGAAGGGCATAACCAGATATTCATAGTGCCCAGTAGCCGTAGAGAATGCAGTTTTACACTCATCACCCTCTCTGATGCGGATCAAGTATCTCAGGTTGAGATAACGGAAAGATGCGACCATTGGGTGGGTGATGTTCCTGGAATAAGATCAATAGCACAGTCGTGCGGATGATGAGGAAGTAACTGGGACACACGTACCTTGCTGAAGGCTACAACCAGATCTTGGTATTCGCTGGGGGGTTGTAAGCCAGGGGAAATTTCCGTTGCCGACTCAGAGGTGATTTCAGTGGGTTCGGTAGCCTGGATGGTTCTAATACAAAAAAGGAGGTGAGTGAGGTAGACATTTGGATGAGCAATGTTTGTTCCAGTGGATGATTTGTCCTTCTCTCCAACAGATGTGTGGGTTGTGAGTGTGAAGCCACGGTAATTCCAGAATGATTGAGGAGGTGGATGTGGGCAGGACATGGAATTGGATGCGCTCTGTGTGAAAGATGCTGATCTGCATGGTTAAAGGTTGAGTGATGGTATTAATGCTTCCTGAGCCCAGTGGCCACCCATCTATAGCTTCCACTGTGAGAGAAGAGAGACTTTCAATTAATGGGATTTTCTGCTGATCAACATAGCTCTGGAATATGAAGGTTCCCGGAGTCCAGTAATGAAGAGGTCTCAAGATGAACGTCGTTAAACACCAGTTTGATGGGTACAGGAACACACATATCTGAGCAATAGTGGGATTTTGAATCACTCACTGGATGGGGGCTTTCAGGGCGAGGACGCACCGGGCAGTTTCTCATATGACCAGGGTTGCCACAATACAGACACAGATGATGAGCTATGTAGCGACCTCTCTCCTTCTCAGACAGATGGTAAGTGTTGATTTGCATTGGTTCAATGGTCTCTAGATCAGCCGCTGGAGGAGCGCGGGGGCTGCTTTTGGGAACAGCTTTACGAGCACGGATGAGGTTATCGATATGGATAGTGAGTTTAATAAATTTGTCCAGACTCTTCCCCTCATCTCAGCAGGCTAATTCAATCTGTAACTCATGAGACAGTCCCCTTCTGAAACATACTTTGAGTGTGTCATTCACCCAGTTGGTCTGTGCTGCAAGTGTACGAAAAGCCAGAGCATATTTGGCTGCCATCTTCCGTCCCCGAGTAAGTTCTATGAGGCGATCGCCGGCCCCCTTGCTGTCACCGGGATGATCGAACACCTCTCTGAATCTCTGTAAAAAAAAAAACTCATACGAGGGAAAAGCAGATTCATCATCTCCCCACACTGCTGTAATCCAGTCAAGCGCTCTCCCCATAAACAATGAACAAATTAGAGCGATCTTACCGGCGTCAGTACTAAACAAGGCAGGTTGTTGATTGATGAAGAGGGAACACTGGTGGATGAATCCCTTACATCTTGCTGGATCGCCGTCGAACTTTTCAGGCAGAGAGAGGCAGGGATTAGTCGGCGGCGGCCTCCCTGCCACGTGTGCAATGGCGGCGGGTGGTGGAGATGCTGCGGGAGCGGTGAGCTGCAAGCCCTGGAGCGCTTTCACCAGTTACTCCGTGAGATTAGTGAGACGGTTGAGCTGGTGCTGGTGAGCGGCCAGCTGACTGGCCTGGGCAGTCATGTTGGCACACAGGTGAGAGAAAGCAGCTGGATCTGGGTTTGGCGAAGTCTTCTGTAATGAATCATCACTTAGGCTGGGATCCATTTGCGTGCTTTTATTACAAACAGAGAGTGGTCGTACAGGCTGGGTCAAACAGGGGCAAACAGGGGTGACAGAGGCAGACAGAATCGTGGTCAAATAACAGGCAGAAGGTCAGGACAGGCAGATATCACTCACAGAACAGTAACCAGGCAGGGATCAAAGGGCTGGCAGCAAGGATCAGGAAACAGGGTCAGAGGTAGTCAGCAACAGGCAATCAAACAGGAAAATAACGCTCAGAAATGTTCACCTAGGCAAAACAAGACTTTGCGATGTACAGAGGTGTAAGACAGTCTTTTATAGTCCAGGTTATGGGTTACAGCTGGCGGTGCAATCAGTCCAAGGTATGGGCTTGTGGGAAATGTAGTGCAAGTGTGAAGTGTGTGTGTTAGTATTCGGGTGATGGCTCCCTCCCGATGGTCAGAGGAGGGAACCACGGAGTTCGTCTCTGTGACAATAACTCATTATCATTTTATATTTCCAATCCATTAAAGGATTATTAGGCTGCATAGATTAGGTCAGCCGGAACCGGGAACACTTCCTCGAACACCAGATGTACTCCTTACATCAGAAGAAGAATGGCATCTACGTTAATATTAGTTTCTCTCTTTATTCAGAGGTTTACTGTAGTCAACCAGATCCAGGCCGTTTTCAGGTGAGATCGAGGACCTGCACCTGGACACAACCACAACGCAGCCCTGATGTAACAATGAGGGACTCAGAGTAAGATCCACATGCAAGGCTTTATTAAATGTTGAGTGTGGTCGTACAGGCATGGTCAAACAGGGGCGAACAGGAACATCAGAGACAGGCAGGATCGTAGTCAGAGTACAGGCAGTGGTCAAAAGGCAGGCAGCTTTCAATCACAGAACAGGAGAACCTGACAGGGATCAGGAACAGGAACCGGAACAGACAGGGAAACAGGATAAACGCTTGTAAATGTAACACTGGGGAAAACAAGACCTCGCGGTGAGGTGATGTGTGTATGAGTCTTTTATAGTCCAGGTAATGCATGGCAGCTGGGTGTGGTGATTAGTGTAATGATTGGTGGAGTGAGTGCAGGTGATTGGCAGAGAGGATTATGGGGAATGTAGTCCAGGAAGTGACAGGACAGACGGTGATCATAACACCTGAAGTATCAGCAGAGATTGAATCAAGTAGATCATCCATTGTGAAGGCCTCATCGACACGACAGCTAGTGATACAGTTCTTCAACAAACCGTCCAGACCGGTGTGATGAATACGATCCTCAACTGGATGGAACTGGATTTAATACTTTAAATGTTGCGATCCTATCGGACTTATGATAGTTACCTGAATCGTAACCAAGCACTTTTTGCCAGAGGAGGACTGGCCCCCTGACTAAGCTTGGTTTCTCCCAAGGTTTTTTTCTCAATTTTATCACCTGTTTGTCACCTGATGTCACCTGTTGGAGTTTGGATTCCTTGCCACTGTCGCCTTTGGCTTGCTTAGTTGGGGACACTTGACATTTGATATTCTGGCCTCGCCAGTTATCTCTGTATGTATATTTTAGGCAACAATAAAATTAAAATATTAATATTCATGCATATGGTTCAGGAAACGCAGTCAATGATTATCTTCACTACATGTATATTTACAACCAAACAAACTAAACACCAGAATGGTATAAACCAGAACTATAAAACTTCCTCTTTTCATTTACATTTTTAAAATATTAAACATATGTGGTTCAGTCAATATGTGCATATAGTTTGCAATCATAAAACTGTTACATATTCAGTCACGTTCTGTTTGTTATGTCACATGATCCCTTTTGTTCTGTTTTCCCGCCATCATCAGTCACCATGGACACTAACTCATTTGTCACAGCTGTTTGTCATCTTGGTTTATTGCTCTGTGTATTTAGGTTCCTGTTTTACCCATGTTCATTGTCCGGTCTCGTTTGCTATGAGTTGTGTTGCGTGTACTCCTGTATCTGTTGGATTTCTCTAGTAAAGACTTATATTATCTCCTATCTCCTTCGTCATGTGATTCCTACGTAAGCAACTGTAACAGAAGACCGGACCCAACAAAAGTGATTGTAAGCGTTGTGCTTATAAAAGTCTTTTTTTTTCTCTTTTCGTGTTCAGTGTTTTGTTTTCCGTTTTGTTTCTCCCTGTTGGCACCATGGACATTGCACCTGTTTTGCTAATGTGCCTTGAACAGGGAACTCGCTCCCTCGAGGAACACCTAACGGATTATTTGTTCCTAGCCCCTCTCGTCACCTTCCCGGATGACATCCTGTGCTCGTTCCTGATCGCCGGACTCAACAGCTCTACAAAAGCACAGTTATCCGGGAAGGGTCCTCGGGGGAGCTTCCAGGAATTCGTGGAGTGGGTGCTGGCGTCCTGTGGATCGCCGCTCACCGTCGGACCTGTCGACAATGACGCCAGCCCCACTCACGACCCAGTGCACAACCAAGACCACCCAGACGGCGAGGATCTACAGCTTGAGCCCACCGCAGACCACGTGAGTAACTCCGCCGCGACGTTTGAGCCAGCGCGCCTGTTGGAGCGACCGAGCCGAACAACGCGAGGGAGCCTGAGCACCACGAGTCTGACCAGGTGTGCGAGCCGGCTGCTACATCCACCGCTGAGGGAGTTCTAGTGGACATCGAGGGCATGGAAGTGAGCCCTACCCACCCTCCCGCCACTGAGAGTGAGTTTTTGGATGCTGCATGGGATCTATGTCATTTTGGAGATACTGAACCTTCGGATCTATTGTTGGAATCTGTTTATCATGTCCCAAGTTCTCTGTCCCCACCCATCCTCCCTCTCCCACCTCCACTCCAAAATGACTCTGAGACTGTTGTTTTTCATATGGATATCTGTTCTACCCTGCAAGACCCTCTTCAGTCCCCAACCAGTTCTGCTACCCTGTCTTCACTGTCTCCCATCAGCCCCTCTGTTCCACCTCGGCCTCCTCTCAGTGGCGTGGTTACATCGCTGGACTTCTGGGAGTCATCTCCTCCAGGGCTTCGGGAGTCCTTGGCTCCGCCTTTAACCTCTGCATGCTCCAGTCCACCTCGACCCGACGCCCTGACTCCCACGCCTGCGCTCCTTCCACCCTCGGTGTCACCAGTGACCATCGGACCTTCGGCTTCGCTGGACTCCCTTGGTATGTCGGCTCCGCTTCGGTCAGACTCCACTCAACCTACGCCATGGACTTACGGGCCGTCCGCTGCCCTCCGGCCCACCACCCCTTCGGCTGTGGTTAGCTCCGCCCTCCCTCAGGCTCCACCTCCGCCCTCGGTCGCCCCAGCTCTACCTCAGCCCTCCGGATCCCTGCCTCCACCTCGGGGGGGACATCGCTGCGGCTCCGTCGCGGTCGCCGAGGGCTTCAGTGTCCGGTCGCAGCATCGGCTCTGGGGCTACGCGGTGGGCTCCCACGTCGACATCGCCTCCGGTCATCGCCATGAAGTCATCTAGCTGTCTTCCACCTCGGCTCCTCCCTCCAGCGACGTCGCCTTGGAGAACAACCCTGGTTGTGCACTGGGGTACCATCAGCCTGTCCCTGTTCAAGGTCATCCACTACACTTCATCACTTCCTGCACCACCCTGGACTCCTTTATTCTGCCTCCTCCCGGTGTGCCGTCCGCCTCCCGAACCACCACCTACATCATCACCTACATCCCATCTTCATCTTCCCCTCTCTCTACGGCGCGAGGACGCGCCTTTCCGGGAGGGGGCGTAATGTTACATATTCAGTCACGTTCTGTTTGTTATGTCACATGATCCCCTTTGTTCTGTTTTCCCGCCATCATCAGTCACCATGGACACTAACTCATTTGTCACAGCTGTTTGTCATCTTGGTTTATTGCTCTGTGTATTTAGGTTCCTGATTTACCCATGTTCATTGTCCGGTCTCGTTTGCTATGAGTTGTGTTGCGTGTACTCCTGTATCTGTTGGATTTCTCTAGTAAAGACTTATATTATCTCCTATCTCCTTCGTCGTGTGATTCCTGCGTAAGCAACTGTAACAAAAACACAACTCTGTCTCATTTTGTTAAATGTCAGTTTTAATGATCAATAACAGCCATTATAAAAATATAAGCAAAAGGTACATTTACATTTACAGGTATAAGCTACAATAAACATTAAAGCAAACAGTTTAGTAAAACATTCAAAGTCAGCGCTCTAATAGACTACAACAATAAAGTTAAATAGCCTAAATATATAAATTTATGAAACTTTACTTTACCCTCAGCCAAAACGATTTTCCAGGAAACAAATTATAGATTAATGAGACCAAAGATTGCCTGTTACAAAAGATGAATTATATCTCATGTTTAACCACTACAGAGTCATCAGAGTCAGCGGGAAACATCAGAAGGACTAGCCGAGGTAAGGCTTCTCTCGGCGGTGTAGGCCCAGTGATCATCTGGATCTTACAACTCCGACAACGTCAGATCAAATTTTCAAAAAGTTGCTTTCTTTATCAATAAACCACAGATTTGATCTTGGTGCTGTTGCTCTGTGTCTGCTGTTGAATTATCCAGGTTGTGGATGAGGAGCGACCCCTGATGTGATTGTGAAGCACTTACAGTGTACAGTAGTACATAGTAAAGTGCTATATAAATGCCTCATTCATTTATTAGTTATCCATTTTTGATATGCGTTCTTGTCTGTTCTTGTGAAACGTCATCAGCTGCTGCCCGAGTACTGATCCAATTCAAAGTTCACATCTAGCCAAGTACAGTTCAAATCCCCGAATGTGTTCTTGATCCGACTTTTATCGAGGATGCATCGAGAGGGGACTTGAGACAGCCAGGTATCCCAGACATCAACATCAACCAGCAACAGTTAAAGTACATGTCAAGACATAATAACATGGGGGACATTGGGGGGTATTTTTCCCAAAGTGAGCCATGAGCTCCAGTCCACTACAATTTGAAGTGGTTAAGGCCCGGGTATATGTAATTTCCCACGTTTTGCTCCATCTCGTGCACAGTTGAGTGTGCAAGCCTTTCAAAGATAATTCTTTGCCCGTGAGCGCGGATAGACAGTGCGCCATCAAGCCCTGGGTATACTTCACTTTCCGCACCTGGACGTGTCTCGCGTGCAGTCATGTCCGTCCATCTTTCAAAGTATACTAAACCACAGATACACGTGGATCACAGAGTTCGACACATGCGCAATAAAAAATTTTCTATACTATTACCAGACATCATGTCATCAATGGGACATTTGCTGCCTGAACACCGTTTATCCCTTCACAGTGGCGTATAGCAGATTATTGTTATTATTATGCTACTTTTATTATTAAATTAATATTGCAATTAATTTAACCGACACACTGCGAGCATAATAAAAGATTAGTTAGATGGTATACTCCTCATTTAAAAAAACCTGTTTAACCTTATAAGACTCTTATCAGTCCCGCTAACGGACCACTGGGTCGTTAAAGGGTTAAACTTGTTTGCTTAAAATTTTTGTGAATAATTTGCTGATGCAGGTACAAAAATATGTTTTGTAACTGCAAAAAAAATATAAATAAATAAAACTTGTCGCCCATGGTGCCAACTATAGCTGGAGAGGAGAGATTTGGCTGTGGTTAACTTACACAGAAGAGATTTTTTTGTTCAGCACATAAAAATTTCACACTGTGGAGATGTGGTTTCTCCACTGCATGGATCTTCATGTGTATCTTCAGGTGACTTTTAATAGTGAAACTCTTTCCACACTGATCACACGTGTGCAGCTTCTCTCCAGTGTGGATCTTCTCATGCCGTTTCAGAGTTGATGACTGATTGAATCTCTTGTCACAGTGTGAACACTTGAAATGTTTTTCTCCAGTGTGGATCCTCTCATGTGTTTTCAGATATGATGAATCACTGAATCTCTTTTCACACTGTGAACACTTGTAAGGTTTATCTCCAGTGTGGATCCTCTCGTGTGTTTTCAGATTTACTGACTGAGTGAATCTCTTGTCACAGTGTGAACACTTGTAAGGTTTGTCTCCAGTGTGGATCTTCTCATGTGATTTCAGATTTACTGACTGAGTGAATCTCTTGTCACAGTGTGAACTTGTAAGGTTTTTCTCCAGTGTGGATCTTCTCATGTGTTTTCAGAGATGATGACATATTGAATCTCTTGTCACACTGTGAACACTTGTGAGGTTTTTCTCCAGTGTGGATCATCTCATGTGTTTTCAGAGATGATGACATATTGAATCTCTTGTCACACTGTGAACACTTGTGAGGTTTTTCTCCAGTGTGGTCTTCTCATGTGTTTTCAGAGATGATGAATTATTGAATCTCTTGTCACACTGTAAACACTTGTAAGGTTTTTCTCCAGTGTGGATCTTCTCATGTGTTTTCAGAGATGATGAATTATTGAATCTCTTGTCACACTGTGAACTTGTAAGGTTTTTCAGTGTGGATCTCATGTTTTCAGATGTGCTAACTGACTGAATCTGTTGTCACAGTGTGAACACTTGTAAGGTTTTTCTCCAGTGTGGATCTTCTCATGTGTTTTCAGATTTGATGACTGATTGAATCTCTTGTCACAGTGTGAACACTTGTAAGGTTTTTCTCCAGTGTGAATTCTCTGGTGCTGTTTTAAAGTTTTTTCTGTAGTAAAAGTTTTCTCACACTCAAAGCACACATACTCTCTCACACCAGTATGAATTTTCTCATGTTTTTGTAAACTACACAGCAGTAAAAAACTCTTTCCACACACAGAACATGAATGTGGCTTCTCCTTTGTATGAACTGTCAGGTGTGACTTCAGGTCTGATGACCTAATAAATGTTTTGTCACATTGATCACATGTGAACGGTCTCTCTCCTGTGTGGATCCTCATGTGTGCTTTAAGGTTTGCTGATTGACTGTAGCTATTCCCACACTGATCACATGTGAACGGCTTATCTCCTGTATGAACTCTCATGTGAACATCAAGACTTTGTTTGGTTGAGAAACTCTTCCCACACTGATCACATGTGAATGGCTTCTCTCCAGTGTGAACTCTCATGTGATCCTTAAGATGTCTGGTTGAGAAACTCCTTCCACACTGAGTGCAGGTTGTAGATTTATTTGCTCTTCTTTTCTTTAAAAATGTCTTTTTAGTCTTTGAGCGACTCAAAGGTTTTTCTCCAGGTTTGTCATGATGTTTCTGCCACTTCACTCAGTTCTTCACTCTCCTCCTTCACGTCTATCAGCTCTGAAATGAAAGAGAAAAAAGTAATTTCACTTTCAGTAAATCAAAATAAAGAGAGAAATATGAAGTTAAAGGTCATAAAATTGAGACTTGTTGTGATAGACAACTGCTACAAAACATTACGATCATTTTGATGTATTTGCATAAATTAGTTGCATATGTCCCTGAAACTTTAACATTAATCTTCCAATCGTAAAGGACCAGCTGTCGTTCCAACGACAGAATCCAGTGGTCTGGTGAAGGTATAATGTGTGTACGTCTTTTCAGCGCTCCTGTGAAGTTCACTTAATTTTAGAATTTAGTCTCAATTTTACTTTAGCTGCTCGTTTAATCTGACTCCAATTTCAAATGTTTTTACATCAAGATTTACTGAATTAAGACAATCAACACTGAATGGACGTCTTTTGGCTACAGAATTTCCCAAATAGCTGCTCTGCCACTTTCCCTTAAATAATTCTTAATAATTTATAAATAATATTAAGAAAATAAAGAAAACAGAGCCCAGATGATGTCACTTCCTGGGCGTCACAGTTTTAAGAAATCCTCTGTCTTTAAAAGGAGGAAAATCATGTCAGAAGTAACAGGGTTGAGTGAATCATGTAGGACACTGATAATAACACATTTAAAGATGCAGTCAGTCTAGACCATGCAACGTCAACTGGCGGCCAAATCCGGCCCGCCAGAGATTTCCATCCGGCCCCCAGAATAATACTGAATTCAGGAATAGCCTTGTAAGAGGAAAAAGTTTAGGGCTGGTCCGAATACCATTTTTTGAGCTTCAAAGCTTCGGTAGTAATGAACATCGACTATTCGAAGCTTCGGAGAGAGGGGCTGAACATATTTTTCTCTCTAATAAAGGCAGGAATCTGTGTCTGTATGTCTGTTTGCATTTTTATTATTTCGAGAACCGTTCATCCAATCGACTTCACAAGGGAGTGCAGTGTCGCATTTGGTGCAATATAGATGGACACGCGAGACGCGACACATTCAGAATTAATAAACTTTTAGTAAACTACAGTCAGAACAGCGCGAGCGGGAAGCGGAGCACCTCACGCGGGCAGGGCTTATGCTCCGAGAACAGACACTGCACTAGTGATATAAAACGCACACACACGGGTCTGTTAAATTAAGCAATACTTTTAAGGTAGTCTAATATTTTTCTGACTAACAAATTGGCACAGTAAGGGTAGATTTAAATAAAGAAAAAACGAAATTTAAATAAAGAAAAAACGAAATTTAAATAAAGAAAAAACGAAATTTAAATAAACAAAAACGAAATTAAGTTAAATTAAAAACGAGATTAATTTAGATTGATAATAACGGGTAAAAATGCTAATACATTTTGTTTCTATTATTCTATTTTCCACAATGTCAAAGCAACAAAACACAAGCTCAGACATGCACTTCGGTTCATACAAACTCCGCTGTTCTGCGCTCTAGCCAGAGAACACTCCCGTTACTGGAACACGCGTCGGTTCTATTTCTAGCATGCATGCGTTTCCCGCGTGGCTCGAGCGCGCCTGAGACGTGTCTCTCAATGTGTAAACTCCAACCTGTTAAATATGGGAGCCGAAATAAAAACGGACACGCCACGCAGCTGAGACGCTCACGCAGCCAGTGTGTCGCCGGCCTTATTCAAGGGGGAATGAGAACCGTTTCGCGGGGGATCCCAGGTGTGCAAAAAAAAAAAAAAAACACAAAAAAAACCTAATATTCAAATGTCAAATTTTCAAATCAAATACCAACCAAAATATTTATGTTGGGTGAGACTATACAAACTATACAAAGATGCCAAAATATGCTTGCAGAAAATCAAGTCTTACACCAAAAATTCTGGCCCTTGGACAAATATAGTTGATGACCCCTGGTCTAGACTTTGAGCATGTGAACTTACTATATATATATATACTAGATATATTTTTAAAAACATAAATAATAATCACTACAAAATTTAATATACAATCTTTAAAAATATACAATCTACTCCACTTTACTGCAAAATTCACTTGATCTTGTGTTTGGAGTCCCACATTCACATGTGTATGAAAGGAAGTCAGTGGAAGGAGAAGTCTGCTGTGAACGGCCCTTAATAATTACACAGTTTTTAGGAAAATTAATTAAATACTACAGAAATATGCTCTAATGTTTTAAATTAAAAAAATGTGTAAGACTTGATTTTCTGCAAGCATATTTTGGCATCTTTGTATAGTTTGTATAGTCTCACTCAACATAAATAGTTTTTTTTTTTTTTTTTTTTTAAATCTACAATTTAACTTGATAATGTGATAAAGTGATAAAATCTAATCATATGTTACCAAATAAAAAAATTTAAATTAAAAATACCCCAAAAATCTATTCTGGCCTGGGTAATTAAATGAAGATGGCAGATCAGCCATTGCAGTCCCACAGTCAGGTATACATTTATTATGCTTAAATTTATGCTTTGAGCAATTTATGTATTTCTTATATTTTTAAAATTGTACTTGTTGGAAATAACAGCCGCGCTTTGCAGAGTTTATTGGTGTTATTGCTTGTTTTTCGCACTTAAACGCTGTGTTGTTGTAGCATTCGTTTCGATTTGACCCATTCACGGGCTTTAGGCTTTGCAGTGCTAATTTTCAAGGCGGGCTTAGCTGTCTTCAATCACGTGTTAATAAAGCAGTATATTATTGTGTGTGCACGCTGTCGCGGAAGCATCAGCGGGGGAGCGTTCAGCCTCCTCGTGTGAAGACCGACTCGGGTAAAGACCTGCGACTCTACCTGCGCGACTCCACCGATCAAAGACACCGGTAGGCACTTAAGTTTCTTCATTTCCTTCACACTTTTCCTTATCCTCAGCATGTGCTTTCAACACATTCCTGCTGTCTCACGGCAACGCTCCACTAACCCTCGTAAAAGGCAGCGCAATGTTTCTAACCTGCGCCCTATTTACTCATCTTCTAACACTAACACTAACACTCCTCTCTCTGTCTTTGTGGGTCTATGGAATTGTCAGTCAGCAGTTAACAAAGCTGACTTCATTCCAGCCTTTGCTACTAATTCTTCTCTTAATATCTTGGGCTTGACTGAGACCTGGATACGTCCAGAGGACTTAGCAACCCCTGCTGCTCTCTCTAACAACTTCACTTTCTCTCATACCCCTCGCCAGTCTGGAGGGGTGGGGGCACAGGTCTTCTCATTTCTGACAATTGGAAATATTCGGCTCATTCCTCTCTTTGCAATAACAATTCATTTGAGTTTCATGCAATTACAATCTCAATTCCTGTCAAAATTCATATTGTAGTAATTTATCACCCCCCAGGCCAACTGGGTACCTTTGTAGAGGAACTGGACATGCTGCTGTCCTCATTCCCAGAGGATGGTAGCGCACGTGTAGTTTTATAAATTTGGGCACCCCAACAGAAAAATCACATCAATATTTAGTAGAGCCTCCTTTAGCAGGAGTAACAGCCTCTAGACGCTTCCTATAGCCTGTAATGAGTGTCTGGATACTGGATGAATGTATTTTGGACCATTCCTCCTTACAAAACATCTCCAGTTCAGTTAGGTTTGATGGTTGCCGAGCATGGACAGCCCGCTTCAAATCACCCCACAGATGTTCAATGATATTCAGGTCTGGGGACTGGGATGGCCATTCCAGAACATTGTACTTGTTCCTCTGCATAAAGGCCCGAGTACATTTTGAGCAGTGTTTTGGGTCATTATCTTGTTGAAATATCCAGCCCGGCATAACTTCAACTTTGTGACTGATTCCTCAACATTATTCCCAAGAATCTGCTGATATTGAGTGGAATCCATGCGACCCTCAACTTTAACCAGATTCCCAGTACCGGCACTGGCCACACAGTCCCACAGCATGATGGAACCTCCACCAAATTTTACTCTTGGAATGCCGCCATGCATAACGCCCCTTGTTATGACCAAATAACTCAATCTTTGTTTCATCAGTCCACAGCACCTTATTCCAAAATTAAGCTGGCTTGTCCAAATGTGCGTCTGCATACCTCAAGCGACTCCGTTTGTGGCGTGTGTGCAGAAAAGGCTTCTTTCGCATCACTCTCCCATACAGCTTCTCCTTGTGCAAAGTGCGCTGAATTGTTGAATGATGTACAGTGACACCATCTGCAGCAAGCTGATGTTGTAGGTCTTTGGAGGTGGTCTGTGGACTGTTTTTGACCGTTCTCACCATCCTTCGCCTTTCCAATATTTTATGTGGCCTGCCACTTCTGGCCTTAACAAGAACTGTGCCTGGGGTCTTTCATTTCCTCACTATGTTCCTCACAGTGGACACTGACAGCTTATATCTCTGCGATAACTTTTTGTAGCCTTCCCCTAAACCATAATGTAGAACAATCTTTGTTTTCAGGTCATTTGAGAGTTATTTTGAAGGCCCCCATGTTGCCACTCTTCAGAGGAGAGTCAAAGAGAACAACAACTTGCAATTGGCCACCTTAAATACCTTTTCTCATGATTGGATGCACCGGTCTATGAAGTTCAAGGCTTAATGAGATCACCAAACCAATTGTGTGTTCCAGTTAATCAGTGCTAAGTAGTTACAGGTATTCAAATCAACAAAATGACAATGGTGCCCAAATTTATGCACCTGTCTAATTTCGTTTTGATGCATATTGCACATTTTCTGTTAATCCAATAAACCTCATTTCACTACTGAAGTATTACTGCGTCTGAAATTGCTGATCCAAACACCCAAATATTTAAAAATGAAAATCATGGAAATTGTCAGGGGTTCCTAGACTTTTGCATACAACTTTAAATGGGGTGTTTTGACTTTCGCAAGGATTCTAGAAGTGAGTTTATTGGGTTAGAATTATGCCAGCTCATCTCTGTATTAGAAATGTTTGTTTTTTCTTTTATTTTGCACATTTAACAATACCTATGTGTGTACTAATTCATTTCTCAGTTTACCCTATGGATTATTTCATGCTGATGAGTTCCCTTAAAGGTGCCATATAATTGAAAATTGAATTTACCTCAGCATAGTTAAATAATTACGAGTTCTGTATATGGAAATGACATACAGTGAGTCTCAAACACCATTGTTTCCTTCTTATATAAATCTCATTTGTTTAAAAGACCTCTGAAGAACAGGCGAATCTCAACATAACACCGACTGTGATGCAACAGTCGGGATCATTAATATGTACGCCCCCAACTTTTGCCAGCTCATGTTCAAGGCATTAGACAAGCCAGAATTAACGTCTGGATCTGTGCACAGCTGAATCATCAGACTAGGTAAGCAAGCAAGGACAACAGCGAAAAATGGCAGATGGAGCAATAATAACTGACATGATCCATGATATCATGATATTTTTAGTGATATTTGTAAACTTTCTTCATAAATGTTTCGTTAACATGTTGCTAATGTACTGTTAAATGTGGTTAAAGTTACCATCGTTTCTTACTGTATTCATGGAGACAAGAGCCGTCGTTATTTTTATTTTTTTAAACACTTGCAGTCTGTATAATTCATAAACACAACTTCATTCTTTATAAATCTCTCCAACAGTCTGTAATGTTAGCTTTAGCCACGGAGCACTATCAAACTCATTCAGAATCAAATGTCAGAATCAAACTTACATGATCTGATATGCTGTATGACAAACACTTTGTAAAGATCCATTTTGAGGGTTATATTAGCTGTGTGAACTTTGTTTATTCAATGTATTATAGAGTTGCGAGCTCGGGGCGGGGAGCGCGAGGATTTAAAGGGGACACGCACAGATTCAGCACATTTTTAATGATGCCGGAAAATAGGCAGTTATAAAAGTGAATTTAAAAAATCTATGGGGTATTTTGAGCTGAAAATTCACAGACACATACAGGGGACACCTTAGACATATATTACATCTTGTGAAAAAGGGTTCTAGGGCACCTTTAAGAAGCATTTGAATATTCTGAGCAGGAATGTGTGTGGTTTAAATAATATTGTCTTCGCACATTTGAATTCTTTGCATGCAGGCATACTGTTTCTACAAGAGACTCATATTAAACATTCCTGTGCTCACAGACTTAGATGCAAGTCGATAGGCTAAATGTACCACTCTACCTTCTCTTCAAAAGCCTGTGGAGTGTCTTTAATAATACATAAGAATATTCCTTTTCAACATTTGTCCACTAAACCAGGTATTAATCTTATCTTATTGTGACGGGCACTATTTTAGAGAAACGTTACATTTGATGCTCCTAATTTAGATGAGCCACATTTTTTCCAATCTGTTTAATATTATTTCCTGATATCGACTCCACTCATCTTATTGTTGGAGGGGACTTTAATTGTATATTTGAACCCTTTAATGAATAGGCACTCCCAAACCTTCTAACTCAGCTACTGTTCTTAATAACCTCATTCAGTTATATACTTGATATTTGGCGACTCCATCATCCTACTGACAAGGACCATTTCTTTTTTTCCTAATGTTCATAATTTAAATATACAAGGATTGACTATTTTCTAATCGATTTCAAATTAACCTTCAAGATCCTCTAAATATCATAATATTCTAATACCTGATCACTCCCCAGTTTCTATATCAGTAGATTTCGGGATGGTAGAGTGAAAGCAAACAAAAAACATCATTATATTACTAGAGGAAGAAGGCTACACTGGAATCAATGAAATCTATTTTTTCCCTTGTGTAAAAAGAAATGCAGACGCTTTGGTGTATGTCAGAAATCCCGGTAGAACGAGGCATCAGTTTGTGCTGCATCATGCTGATCACGTCCGGTGCATCATGCTGATCACGTCCGGGTTTGTTAAAAAGTGGAACATTAAAAATATAAACAGCTTACCGACTTCAAAGTGACAGCTGAGCTTGTTTTTCGTTCAGTTTAATCTCAGTTTTCTTTATTTTACAAGTCCATTTTGTTTTTTATATGTTTTTGTTCAAATTCAGTTGTGCCAAACCTGCTGTAACCATAGCCATTGATTAGCTGGGAGAATAGTCAAATTCTAGTGGATAACTAATGATTTGATAGTATTTGATAGGGGACATGTTTTGAGACCGGCGGAGATAACAGTGCAGAATAAAGCCGCTCATCCCAGACGCAGGAGTCCAGTGAACGGCGGCTGCACGATGTCATGTTGTAAATAAGACCACAACTATATTGCAAACCCCTCTATGTTGTGGTTGTTGTAGCTGTTTGTGGCTTATGCCTACCAATGCAAAGTGGTTGAAAGATCATTAAAGCAAACAATTGTTCTAAGATTTATTGGTAACACTGTATTTTAAAGTGATGTAATTACACATTATAGTAATGAGTTAATAATGCTTAATTGTGAAATTAAACCAAACCTCAACCCTAGCTCTATAGTAAATAAATGTAGTTAAAATTATCAGGAAAATGTAATTCTGAAGTGAACTAATCCTTTAAAGGTGCCCTAGAATTAAATATTGAATTTACCTTGGCATAGTTGAATAACAAGAGTTCAGTACATGGAAATGACATACAGTGAGTCTCAAACTCCATTGTTTCCTCCTCCTTATGTAAATCTCATTTGTTTAAAAGACCTCCGAAGAACAGGCGAATCTCAACATAACACCGACTGTTACATAACAGTCGGGATCATTAATATGTATGATCCCAATATTTGCATATGCCAGCCCATGATCGAGACATTACACAAGGGCAAAACGTCTGGATGTGCACAGCTGAATCATCAGACTAGGTAAGCAAGCAAGAGCAATAGCGAAAAATGGCAGATGTAGCAATAATTAACTGACATGATCCATGATATCATGATATTTTTTAGTGATATTTGTAAATTGTCTTTAAAGTTTGTTAGCATGTTGCTAATGTACTGTTAAATGTGGTTAAGTTACCATCGTTTCTTACTGTATTCATGGAGAAGAGCCGTCGCTTTTTCATTATTAAACACTTGCAGTCTGTATAATTCATAAACACAACTTCATTCTTTATAAATCTCTCCAACAGTGTGTAATGTTAGCTTTAGCCACAGAGCAAAGCCTCAAACTCATTCAGAATCAAATGTAAACATCCAAATAAATACAATACTCACATAATCCGATGTATGCATGCAGCATGAATGACGAACATCTTGTAAAGATCCATTTTTAGGGTTATATTAGCTGTGTGAACTTTGTTTGCTGTTCGTTTATGCTGTTCAAGGCAAACACGAGCTCCGGGGGGCGGGGGAGCAACCTATATATCGGTGCATAGTTAATGATGCCCCAAAATAGGCAGTTAAAAAAATGAATTTAAAAAAATCTATGGGGTATTTTGAGCTGAAACTTCACCGACACATTCAGGAGACACCTTAGACTTATATTACATCTTTTAAAAAGAAGTTCTAGGGCACCTTTAAAATTACTCAGTTCTTCTTTGAGTGAATACAATGCATCTATGTCATCTTAAAATAAAGTAACCAATTAAATTGCTGTTTGTGCTTGACCAGTAGGTGGCACTGTCAGTTAATTGACTGATTAATTTAATTAACTGTCAATCAGACAGCTGACGGTTTCCATTGACCTCCACAGTACTTTTCTTCTACTGAGAAAGTCAATGTTTGGTCAAAATTCCTCAAAATATCTTCTTTTGTGTTCAGCAGAAGTAAGAAACTCATACGGGTTTGGGACGACAGCAGAATTTTCGTTTTTGGGTCAACTTTCCCTTTAATGTTTATTCATACAAATCCAGTGCTGCTGATTTAATTTGTTAGTTTAATAAAGACCTTTTGAACTTATTTCAGTTTGTATCAGAACTTTCACAGAACATTAACAAAAACATGTAAATGACAACCATGATCATTTTGTCACAACATGTAATTTTCACACCATTTCATCTGTCAGCGCTTATTGATTTCCAAACTACACCTGTACCACAAATGACAAGGTAAATATTTTTCACTGGTTTCATCAAATATTATCAGTTCACTGACTTCTCTCTGTTCAAAATGTTTTACACACTTGCCCTGCTGACTCACACATTAAATGGTTCTTTATAAAATATTTTTTTTTGCCTGATTTAATGTTCAATAACTGCTGTTTATGTTCAGGTATGTTAAAATGTAAGTAAAGCACTTTTCAGCATGAAGATGCTCAAAGATTTTTTTCCCATTATTCTCTATTCAGAAGATGTTTAATGTTGCACAAAATATTCTCTATTTCTGTAGAGCTGGACATTTTAGGATTCATAAAACGATGAGAATAAAACCAACCTGTTTGTTCCTCAGTATCTTCAATCTTCATGTCTTCAGTCTCCTCTTTAATAATTATCTTCATATCTTCAGTCTCCTCTTTAATGAACTCCATCTTTAAGAAGAGAATAATTAACAGAGTTAGTCTTCAATGACCTGTTAAAAACACTCAAAACTAACGCTGCAAATTAAAAAACACTTCATATTTAGGCATTTATTATCTACATTTGTTATTTTAATGAATTATGTATTATATTTAAATGATTACACTGATGAAAACATGATTAGTTAGTTTGTTAGTGTTTGTTCGTTCATGTTCGAGCAGCACGTGTCGTGATTCACTGAATCATTTATCAAAGTGTTTGATTCAATTGACTCGGAGTTGAAAAGTTCAGTTTCTCCATCATTACTCTCCAGAGACTGAACTCGTGTTCATGATAAACTGATTTATGTAGTGATGGCCGATTTCGAAACACTGCTTCATGAAGCTCCGAAGCTTCATGAATCTTTTTGTTTCGAATCAGTGATTCGGAGCGTGTGTCAAACTGCCAAAGTCACGTGATTTTAGTAAACGAGGCTTCATCACGTCACACTGTTTCGAAACAGTTCGAAATTTCAATGGTTCACCAACAGAGGGCGATGATAAAGTGAACCATGAATCATGCAGATTCACTGAGAACTATTGAACAAGTGTCTAGGGGCTTTACCCTATGGTTTTACCTTATCTCCGATCAGTTTTATACAGTTGTACATGTTTTAATTATACATTAGAATATTTAAAATGAATAATGGTAGTTATTAATCTCTTATTGGCCTGTTTAGCTTGACCCATGGAACAGAGAAACAAGCCTTTAAAATTGATAAAAGAACACATATTATACAGACACTCTATATTTAATCTTATTAGATGATTAGTTAATTCCATTTAATTGATTTTACTTTAAATAAAACTTTTGCAATACATTTGTTAAAGTGTATTTTAATGCATGTTTGCCTGAGTTTTGTTGCATTGCACTGCTCTGACCACTAGGGGTCACCGTGGAGACGGGTGTCAGATTGTTTCGAAGCCTCGAATCATTACGGCATATTTGATTCAGCTGCTTCAGTGTTTCATGAAGCCTCGATCTGCCCATCACTAGATTTATGATATATAGAGAGAGAAATGAGACGCAGGTTTACTGAGTTTTACTCACACAAATATCCTCCATTACAGTTAGATAAATAAATACATTAAATAGTAAATTAACTCATTTCACATCGCTTGTTAAAAAACATATATACATATTCATTGAACTGTTTTATCAATTTAAACAGATTACATTTTTAAACCAAACCTTTCTTCAGCAGAATCACAACAGATGCAGGAGCTCGACGCATTCTTATGACATCACGTCGCCACTCCAAAATAAAAGTCCTGTTCACACACAGCATTGTCTAAAATCACATAAGTGCACAGAAATCTAACCGTTTTACCAGATAATCTTTGTATTAAAATAAAAAGGGACAAATAAGATACAAACATGTTAAAAAGGTTGTACGAGTTTATTCATGTGTCTATTTAAATTGAAATTCGACTTTCTTTTTAAATTGTACATTAAGTATACATATAGAAAAAATGCAATAAAATAGGGGGCATACAGACATCACAAAAGATTATAATAATTAAATCAACACAGTATTACATTTCGTCAGTGTAAATTAAATTATAGATTTAAATGTTCTTTACAACAAATTCAAGGATGTTAAACATTTCTGACACCTTTGATTTGAAATGTTTTGACATTTTCTTAAATTAAGTAAAAACTAAAAGTGGGATTACAGTGGATAATTCTGGCTTTGTGAAGATGAAATTTACCCAGAAGACAAAGTAGTAAAACTATCAAGTATAACATCCTTAGAATGAAAATCAGACAAGAAAATGATAGATTCAGTCATTTGTACCAGTTTGTTACAGCAGAAGAAAACATGGTAACTTCTGACTAAAAGGACTTAGAGAATGGACACTGATAATACAAATGTAGTGTTGATTCTTCTTCAGTATTACAAAAGTAACATAAAAAAGATACATTCTCAGAAAACCTGCTCAAAATAAATTACTAGGGTAATACCTATGAAACATTTTAAAATGGGGTTCTTTAATTTTAAGTGAATGAATATGATTGTTTAATCAATTCTTTAATCAGTTTTTAAACTGCCAGGAATACTTTAATCACCTTATTAAAGTCTCTTAATGAAATTGTTGCACCTTTCAAAGACACAAAATCAGAAAAAGAGAGAAGGACTCCTTGAGCACTAAACAAATCAGAAACAAATATATTTTGATTCATCCATTCCTTTTAAAAAAAAAGGGATTTGTTACATTTTCATTATTCCACCTAATACACATGTGTGTGGGGAAAGATTATGTTTGAAAGCATCTTCCAGGATTCTAGAGCTTGTTTGTGGAAATTCGAGAGTTTGATAGGTAATTTAATATTACAAGATAGTAAGAATTTAAGGCCGCCACAGTGTTTGAAGATTAGGTTAGGGATCCAAAACCAGGGTAATCCATTATTAGAAACACAACTCCTAATACATTTAATTTTGAATGTCTGGTTGATAGTTTGTAAATCTAAAGCATTAAGACACCCTCCTTGTAACTTCTTAACAAGGATTTCCACTGAACAAATTCTGTTTTATTTCTCCAAATAAAACAAAACTACAGAGAGACAATAGATTTAAGTTTTATTATCAATATCAATATATAGAGAAAGAGCAGGGTAAACTAGGCGTGATATTCCCTCAGTATTAGTCAGCAGGACACTCCCGTCTCTCTGCAGCCAGCAACATTGTATTTTCTTAGTTTTATCTAACCTTGGCTGAAAATTGTAATGAAGACGTTCTGAACCTGATCTGCAAATATCGACCACAAGATATTTTACACGCTCTTTAACTGTAATGCCATCGACAGAAACTTGATCTGAATCATGTACATACAAAGATTAAAATTACTTATGGCAGCATAGACTTCAAGACTTGTGATTCATTTTTAAGAAAAAGACTAACTGCTAACTGAATAATTATTAAAGAATTCTCTCCAATATTTATGCCTTCAATATTTGAGTGTTTTATATGCAAGCTTAGTAGCTCGGCAGCCAACAGAAAAAGAAAAGGTGATGGGGCATCCCTGGCCAATACCTCGACCTGCAGAAAATCTGGGAGAAGTGCCGGAAGCTAAGAAGACACAACTATTAATTCCTTTGTAAAGAGTATGAATCATTTTAATAAAGAATCTACCAAAACCAAACAAAGGGCTTCAAAATAAAGGAATGCTCAACTGTATCGAAAGCTTTATAGAAGTCGATAAACAAAATTAACGCCTCTTTGTTTATAAGTTCAGAATAATCTATGATTAATATTACTAGAGATATGTCTTCCTTTTAAAAACTAGATTGAGTGTTAGAAATTATGTCTGTAAACAAGGTTTGAGCTTTTCAGCATATACAGAAGCCAATAACCTATAATCAGAATTCAAAAGGGTGATCGGGTGCCAATTATCTAAAAATTTGTTATCCTTATTAGGCTTGGGAATAGGAGAGATGAGGTCTTGTTTCATTGATTCTGCCAATTCACCTTTCATTACACACTCAATAGCTTCGTAAACAAATTCAAAGGGTAACCCGTCTGGCCCTGGGGATTTGTTATTTGGCATTCTTTTACTATATTATAAAGATCATCTATATTAAAGTTCTCTGTTGTGGTCATTCATTTTAGGAATCACAGATCGAATTTTATGAAAAAACAAAGATGAAGCATTAGGGTCAATTTTGCTCTTGATCTAATAAATGTGCCCCTTGCTGTCATGATCATGAGTTAGAGTGCCCTGTTTAGCCACCAGAGGGCACTCCAACAAGGACTATTTTTCACCTCAGACTACATTACCCATATTCACCTCCTGGACTCATTATCCTCATTTCATTGCACCCAGCTGTTTTGTGTTTGCTCATTAGTTTCTGTCTATTTAGTCTCAGTTGTTTCTTTCTTGTTTTTTGGTTCGTTGTGTTTGTTACATGCACGTTGTATTCCTGGCTTTTTGTTTTGTGGACTGATTACGTGGAGTTTGACCCTTGCCTGTCTTTGGATTTACGTTTTTGGATTTACCAATAAATGCTGCAACTGGATCCTAACACCTTGTGTCTGTGCATCCCGTGACACTTGCTTTCTCTTGTCCGAACTCTAGAAAGAGTTCATCCAGATTGGCTTGTAAATTATAAAGAGATTCCTTGTCATCCTCTACAGGGGAAGTATTTTTTTTTAATGAAATCAATAATTTCCTCATTTTTAACAGAAATTCAATTTTTCCCAATTTTTACAGAGAATTTCCTACATTCATATTTAAATGGCTCCCATTTAGAAATGGCCGAGATATTCACCTGAGATTTAAAGCTTTCTGCGATACTCACTCCAAAGGAACTACAGGGGCCAAGAGTGCCAGTCAGTCCATGTAATTAAATCTCTTCTTCTGGGTAAAATATACTGCGCGTCAGAAGTTTGTAGAGACGTGGCAAAGATTGCAGCCAGGAGTGGAGACCCTGGAACTGAATGCCACCATCTTCAAAGAACATTCTCTGCACAGCGTTACATTCCTCTACCACCACTAGACACTGCGTCTTCAGACAAAATGTTCAACAAAGGACTAATCTCTAATCTCAAACTCAAGAGAACAAGAATGTAAGGACTTACTTCTGAAGGCCTGCAGAGGAGGTTGATTGTAGGGCTGAGTGAAAAATATTGATTCTCTATCTATTGGGTTTTTGTGATTCTGGGCAGGAACGGTTAGACACTGCATTTGCCTGCAAACTACAGTCAGATTCACCTCGCGCTAAGAAAATAACACATGCAATAGCAATGCTGATTTGCAAGGATTTACGCCCTTACAGCATAGTTGAAAACAAGGGCTTTCAAAATCTGATTGTTTTGGAACCACGCTACGTAATGGCGATACGCAAGCACCTCCGTGAAATGGCAATACTGAAAATGTATGCAGAGGTTAAGAGCAATGTTGCAGCGTCTCTCTTGTCGGCAGAAAGAGTTGCCCTTACCTGTGACAGCTGGACATCCAGGGCAACGGGACTCATATGTCACCATCACGTGTCACGTGTTTAATTTTCTTAAACATGTTTCATTGTGTTAATGAATTTCACTGTTGTCACAATGTTTGTTATTCAAACAAAAAGTAATTAAACAATTGTGTGGACCCCGTTGTTAGTGTAAATGTGTATTTCATTAATATATTTAAGTAGGAGGGTTTCAGTTACCAGCATTTATATTAAAAATGAATTACATGTCTGCAAAACTAACATTTTAAATTAAATATAACTAATCCAAATGTGCTGCAAGTGTACGAAAAGCCAGAGCATATTCAGCCGCCGTCTTCCGTCCCTGAGTAAGTTCTATGAGGCGATCGCCGGCCCCCTTGCCGTCACCGGGATGATCTGAACCTCTGTAAAAAAAAAAAAACTCATACGAGGGAAAAGCAGATTCATCGTCTCCCCACACTGCTGTAATCCAGTCAAGCGTTCTCCCCGTAAACAATGAACAAATTAGAGCGATCTTACTGGCGTCAGTACTAAACAAGGTAGGTTGTTGATTGATGAAGAGGGAACACTGGTGGATGAATCCCTTACATCTTGCTGGATCGCTGTCGAACTTTTCAGGCAGAGAGAGACAGGGATTAGTCGGCGGTGGCCTCCCTGCCACGTGTGCAATGGCGGCGGGCGGTGGAGACGCTGCGGGAGCGGTGAGCTGCAAGCCCTGGAGTGCTTTCACCAGTTCCTCCGTGAGATTAGTGAGACGGTTGAGCTGGTGCTGGTGAGCGGCCAGCTGACTGGCCTGGGCAGACATGTTGGCACACAGGTGAGAGAAAGCAGCTGGATCTGGGTTTGGCGAAGTCTTCTGTAATGAATCATCACTTAGGCTGGGATCCATTTGCATGGGGTCAGAGGTAGTCAGCAACAGGCAATCAAACAGGAAAATAACGCTCAGAAATTTTCACCTAGGCAAAACAAGACTTTGCGATGTACAGAGGTGTAAGACAGTCTTTTATAGTCCAGGTTATGGGTTACAGCTGGCGGTGCAATCAGTCCAAGGTATGGGCTTGTGGGAAATGTAGTGCAAGTGTGAAGTGTGTGTGTTAGTATTCGGGTGATGGCTCCCTCCGATGGTCAGAGGAGAGAACCACGGAGTTCGTCTCTGTGACAATAACTCATTATCAATTTATATTTCCAATCCATTAAAGGATTATTAGGCTGCATAGATTAGGTCAGCCGGAACCAGGAACACTTCCTCTAACACCAGATGTACTCCTTACATCAGAAGAAGAATGGCATCTATGTTAATATTAGTCTCTCTCTTTATTCAGAGGTTTACCGTAGTCAACCAGATTCAGGCCGTTTTCAGGTGAGATCGAGGACCTGCACCTGGACACAACCACAACGCAGCCCTGAAGTATCAGCAGAGATCAAGTCAACTAGATCATCCATTGTGAAGGCCTCATTGACACGACAGCCAGTGGCACAGTTCCTCAACAAACCGTCCATACCGGCATGATGAATATGATCCTCAGCTGGATGGAACTGGATTAAATACTTTAAATGTTGCGATCCTATCGGACTTATGATAGTTACCTGAATCGTAACAAAACACTTTTTGCCAGAGGAGAACTGGCCCCCCCGGCTAAGCTTGGTTTCTCCCAAGGTTTTTTTCTCAATTTTATCACCTGTTTGTCACCTGATGTCACCTGTTGGAGTTTGGCTTGCTTAGTTGGGGACACTTGACATTTGATATTCTGGCCACTCCAGTTATCTCTGTATGTATATTTTAGGCAACAATAAAATTAAAATATTAATACTCATGCATGTGGTTCAGGCAACACAGTCAGTGATTATCTTCACTACATGTATATTTACAACCAAACAAACTATAAAACACCAGAATGGTATAAACCAGAACTATAAAACTTCCTCTTTTCATTTACATTTTAAAAATATTAAACATATGTGGTTCAGTCAATATGTGCATATAGTTTGCAATCATAAAACACAACTCTGTCTCATTTTGTTAAATGTCAGTTTTAATGATCAATAACAGCTGTTATAAAAATATAAGCAAAGGTACATTTACATTTACAGGTATAAGAAGCTACAATAAAAATTAAAGCAAACAGTTCAGTCAAATGTTCAAAGTCAGCGCTCTAATAGACTATAACGGTAAAGTTAAATAGTCTAAATATATAGGGAACAGGGAACAAATTATAGATTCATGAGACCAAAGATTGCCTGTTATATATACAAAAGATGAATTATATCTCATGTTTAACCACTACAGAGTCAGCGGCAAACATCAGAAGGACTAGCCGAGGTAAGGCTGCTCTCGGCGGGGTACATGAGCGCTGAACGCCCAGTGATCGTCTGGATCTCACAACTCCGACAACATCAGATCAAATTTTCAAATAGGTGCTTTCTTTATCAATAAACCACAGATTTGATCTCGGTGCTGTTGCTCTGTGTCTGCTGTTGAATTATCCAGGTTGTGGATGAGGAGCGACCCCTGATTGTGAAGCACTTATGAGTATACTTCACTTTCCACGCCTGGACGTGTCTCGCGTGCAGTCGTGTCTGTGCATCTTTCAAAGTATACTAAACCACAGATGCACATGGATCACCGAGTTCGACACTTGCACAATAAAACATTTTCTATAGTATTACCAGACATCATGTCATCAATGGGACATTCGCTGGGCAGGATCGAAGAAGAAAAATTGTGCATCCACCATTGCAACATAGTTCAGAAGATGCACCAAGAGAACAGGAATTAAAAAACGATGGGGAAAGCATGCCTCTGAGTTTATTCGTCTAGTTTTTGAATCGCTATTTACACTCTTCTTTGACGACTACACGTTGTGCTCAGTACTGTACATATTGCCACCTAGTGGGTTCTTCCGTCTTGCTTGTGCATGCGCTGTTGCATGTGCACCATCTGCGCGGTCTCGAAATTTGGGCTGCCTGCGGACGGGGTGTGCGGCTGGCCATGAGCCTGCCGCATGACGAAAATTCTGAATGTCAAATTCACAAACGAGGATGGCCGAAGTATACCCAGGGCTTCAGTGATCACAAAAATTCAGCTGCAGGCTGCCCACTGTTCAGAGAGCAAAGCTAGTCCACAGTCTAGTAAACGTTTCTTTGTTGTGCCGACTGAAAACACATGAGAAACATCATGTGACTGGAGAGACATTGCAGTACTGAATATTGAACAGTCCATGCATGTGGATTTGGATTAAACAGGTAATCGTTTTGATGCCGTGCCTGAACAGCGTTTATCCCTTCACAGTGGCATATAGCGGATGGGCGCACAGGGCTGTTAAATTATTATTATTATGCTACTTTTCTTATTAAATTAATATCGCAACTCATTTAACCGACGCACTGCGAGCATAATAAAAGAGTAGTTAGATGGCATACTCCTCATTTAAAAAACAACTTGTTTAACACTCCTTATAACACTCTATCGTCCCGCCAACGGACCACTGGGTGGTTAAAGGGTTAAACTAAAAAAAAATATAAATAAATAAAACTTGTCGCCCATGGCGCCAACTATAGCTGGAGAGGAGAGATTTGGCTGTGGCTAACTTACACAAAAGAGATTTTTTTATTCAGCACATAAAAATGAACTACTTCATTTCAGACTGTGGTGATGTGGTTTCTCCACTGCATGGATGTGTATCTTCAGGTGACTTTTAATAGTGAAACTCTTTCCACACAGATTACACGTGTGCGGCTTCTCTCTGCTGTGGATCCTCTGATGTGTTTTCAGATTTGATGAATCACTGAATGTCTTGTCACAGTGTGAACACTTGTAAGGTTTTTCTCCAGTGTGGATCCTCTCATGTGTTTTCAGATGTTCTGACCGACTGAATCTCTTGTCACAGTAAGAACACTTGTAAGGTTTTTCTCCAGTGTGGATCCTCTCATGTGTTTTCAGATGTGCTAACTGACTGAATCTGTTGTCACACTGTGAACACATGTGAGGTTTTTCTCCAGTGTGAATTCTCTGGTGCTTTTTTAAATCGCTCCATGTAGTACAAGTCTTCTCACACTCAAAGCACATGTACTCTCTCACACCAGTGTGTATTTTCTCATGTTCATTTAAATATGACTGCAGTGAAAAACTCTTTCCACACACAGAACATGAATGTGGCTTCTGCTTTGTATGAACTGACAGGTGTCTCTTCAGGGTTGATGACCTAAGAAATGATTTGTCACATTGATCACATGTGTGTAGCTTCTCTCCAGTGTGAACTTTCATATGACTCTTAAAATGTCCTTTTTGTTTGAAGCTCTTCCCACATTGATCACATGTGAACGGCTTCTCTCCAGTGTGAACTCTCATGTGAACCTCAATACTTTGTTTGGTTGTGAAACTCTTTCCACACTGAGTGCAGGTTGTAGATTTCTTGGCTCTTCTTTTCTTTAGAAATGTATTTTTAGTCTTTAAGCGACTCAAAGGTTTTTCTCCAGGTTTGACATGATGTTCCTCCTCCACTTCACTCAGTTCTTCACTCTCCTCCTTCACTTCTATCAGCTCTGAAATGAAAGAGAAAAAAAGTAATTTCATTTTCAGTAAATCAAAATAAAGAGAGAATTATGAAGTTAAAGGTCATAAAATTGAGACTTGTTCTGATAGATAACTGCTATAAAACATTACGATCATTTTGATGCATTTGCATAAATTAGTTGCATATGTCCCTGAAACTTTAACATTAATCTTTCAATCGTAAAGGACCAGCTGTCGTTCCAACGACAGAATCCAGTGGTCTGGTGAAGGTATAATGTGTGTACGTCTGTTCAGCGCTCATGTGAAGTTCACTTAATTTTAGAATTTAGTCTCAATTTTACTTTAGCTGCTCATTTAATCTGACTCCAATTTCAAATGTTTTTACATCAAGATTTACTGAATTAAGACAATCAGCGCTGAATGGACGTCTTCTGGCTACAGAATTTCCCAAATCGCTGCTCTGCCACCTTCCCTTAAATAATTCTTAATAATTTATAAATAATATTAAGAAGAAAAAAAAAAACATTGCTCTGAAATATTTTCAATAAAATATTTGATCAATGACAAAATGATCTAATGTGATATTAACAGCCATATTTTGACATCAACTTTTAGGTTGATATTTTATTCATTTTCCTAAAACTGTGTAATTATTAAGTGCCGTTCACAGCAGACTTCTCCTTCCACTGACTTCCTTTCATACACATGTGAATGTGGGACACTAGAAACACAAGATCAAGTGAATTTTGCAGTAAATTGGAGTAGATTGTATATTTTAAAATTTGAGTGATTATTATTTGTTATTTATGTTTTTAAAAATATATCCCGTCATATCTTGAACATTGCTGTGTCTGTAGAAAGTTCACATGCTCAAAGTCTAGACTGACTGCATCTTTAAATGTGTTATTATCAGTGTCCTACATGATTCACTCAACCCTGTTACTTCTGACACGATTTTCCTCCTTTCAAAACCAGAGGATTTCTTAAAACTGTGACGCCCAGGAAGTGACATCATCTGGGCTCTTTTCTACAGCATGATGGGAGGACAAGAAAATAATCTCAATCCATTGTCTCAGTTTTTACACAAATGAATGACTGCATTCATCAACCCTGTTACCAAAGTTACTGTAAGAAGAGATTTTGCTCAAGTTTCACTCACAACCCTGTCAGCCATTCTGGAAAGTTCATTTACTTCATACATTTTGGTGTTTACAGTTTATTCCTAAAAACTGTATTGTGTTGTAAACTGTATTGAAAATGCCTAAATTCTGGTAACACTCCTGGAAATAGTGAAGCAGATATGAAACAAATGTAAAATACGTAAATATTTAGTTTGATCTGATGTTGAAAACAAGTATGAAGTTTCTCAAACTTCCCTTTACTGAGCTTCTGTTAGAAAAGAACATTATGTATCATTTCAAAGTTATAGAAAGTTGTAGAAAGTCAACCATCACTGCAGCCCTCCACCAGTCAGGGCTTTATGGCAGAGTGGCCCGACGGAAGCCTCTCCTCAGTGCAAGACACATGAAAGCCCGCATGGAGTTTGCCAAGATGGTGAGAAATAAGATTCTCTGGTCTGATGAGACCAAGATAGAACTTTTTGGCCTTAATTCTAAGCGGTATGTGTGGAGAAAACCAGGCACTGCTCATCACCTGTCCAATACAGTCCCAACAGTGAAGCATGGTGGTGGCAGCATCATGCTGTGGGGGTGTTTTTCTAAAGGGTGCTTCTACTAAATACTGAGCAAAGGGTCTGAATACTTAGGACCATGTGATATTTCATTTTTTTTTTTTTAATAAATCTGCAAAAATGTCAACAATTCTGTGTTTTTCTGTCAATATGGGGTGCTGTGTGTACATTAATGAGGAAAAAAAATGAACTTAAATGATTTTAGCAAATGGCTGCAATATAACAAAGAGTGAAAAATTTAAGCGGGTCTGAATACTTTCCGTACCCACTGTATTAAACTTTGACAAAGAGTAGCTTTTATTGTTATAATTGTGATTTCATAATATTTAGATATAAATCCAACTGAACAATACTTGTGAAAATGTCTTTCAGTCAGTCAAATAGTACATAGTGGAGCATTTACTGGTAAAAGTGATTTTCTTTTACATTTAAAACTGCATTTTCCAAAAGATAGGGCAATAATCTTACTCTAAACCATGTCAAATTATCCATTACTCCTATTTTTTCTGTAATTTAATTACAGTTACTTCTGATGTAATTGAACTAAATACTGTGTTTAGAACATTTATATATAATACAATAGTGGATTTAACATCAAAATTAGGGCTGTCAATAGATTTTAATCGCAATTAATCACGATTAATCTCACACTTATCGGGAAATTAAGCATACATCAGATTGAAGTGTGATTCTCACAAAACTGTATTTTTCGAGGTAAATTTAGGTCTGCAAGAGGACACTTGCAGACTCCAAAAGGACACCAAATAACCAAATGCTATGAGTCCAAATAATTCATACATTTATATACACTAAAGCTCCTCCAAAAAAAAAAAAAATGTTTGAGAATCCACAGTGTACATTGTGGCAACAGTAAAGAGCTTGTTTATATTTTAGACCAGTCCAGTTACGATACTGAACAGAACCACATGGAGAAGCCAAAAAACCCTAAACCAACCTTGACCTGCATATATACTGAAGTACACAGAAACATACACAGGACAAATTCAAACATTATTCTGTGTGTGAAAACAATGTGAATGTACTGAACTGTGTCTGTGCAGAAATACAACATGTGATCAGTGCGTCGAGAGAGAGAGAGAGAGAGAGAGAGAGAGAGCGCTCATACACTTGTGAATATAACGAAATAAATAATGGACAAAATATCTTAATAGAACATGATCTTTACTTAATATTGCATAATTTACTTGGGTAAAGTTGGTTTTATATTCGCACATTCGGACATCCGTATTCAATAGCCTTGTTAATCACACTACATTGGACATTCAGTGGACATTCACAAGTAAATATGCCATTAAAACAATACTTGCCTATTTTGATCGACTGTGAAAAATGTTGTAAGTTGACAATCGTTGGTTGTCAATATCATGTCGCTGCTTAAAATTTGAAAACATTAATATATTGCACATTTATTGGAAAGTCTGAATTTATCAGTAGTACGAATGTCCGAATAAAACCAACTTTACCCAAGTGCATAATTTTGACTCATACAGTGTATTGTTGGCTATTGCTACAAATATACCCGTGCAACTTACGGTTTTGTGGTTTGGGGTCACATTTACCGGAAACACTGAATTTTAAAGTTGTCTTACAGGTGTGGAACAGCATGAGGGAAAGTAATAAATGACAGAATTTTGATTTTTGGGTGAACTAACCCTTTAATTACAAGAAACCAGCCCTAAATCAAACCCTAACCCTTGCTCTACAGTAAATCCACTTGAATGAAACGACTGAGTGAATTCAGACACTGAGTGCACCGGAAGAGCTGCTGATTTCACAGAGTTTGTGCTGCTGTTTAATAATCATTTGAAACTGAAAATTCATTCAGCATGTGCAAACCTTAATTAAACCATTTCATGATCAATTAAACAGGAATTTATACCTGAATGATATTATGCTGGAATTAATGGATTCTGTAATATTATCTGTAAGATTATACTCCTATATATTCTCTGTTTCTGTAGAGCTGGACATTTTAATAATGATCAAATGACTGAGTTCAGCTGTGAGAATAAAACCAACCTGTTTGTTCCTCAGTATCTTCATGTTTCACACTGAATGTTTCTTCAATCTTCTTGTCTTCAGTCTCATCTTTAATAAACTCCATCTGTAAGTAGAGACTAATTAACAGAGTTAAAAGTCTTAAATGACCTGTTGGACTAAAAAAAACACTCAAAACTAACACTACAAATTAATAAACTTCATATTTCAGGCATTTATGATCTACATTTGGTATTTAAAGAATTATAGATAATATATAAATGATTACACTTTGATGAAAACATGATTAGTTAGTTTGTTAGTGTTTGTTGTTCTCGTTCATGTTCACTGTTTGAGCAGCACGAGTCGTGATTCACTGAATCATTTCTCAAAGTGTTTGATTCAATTGACTCGGAGTTGAAAAGTTCAGTTTCTCCATCATTACTCGCCAGAGACTGAACTCGTGTTCATGATAAACTGATTTATGAATTATAGAGAGAAATGAGATGCAGGTTTACTGTTTCTCATCAGTGAATGAGCTTTACTCACACAAATATCCTTCATTACAGTTAGATAAAGAATCACAATGTTACATTAAATAGTAAAAAAAACTAATTTCACATCGCTTGTAAAACTATTAAAACTAATTCTGTCGATTAAAATAGCTTAAATTCTTAAAACAAACCTTTATTAAGCAGAATCACAACAGATGCAGGAGCGCGGCGCAGTCTTATGACGTCATGTCGTCACTCCAAAATAAAAGTCATGCATTGTCTACAATGACAGAAGTGCACAGAAATCCAACTATTTTACCAGATATAATTTTTATATATTAAAATTAAAACAGTGACAAATATGGTACAAACAATGTTTAAAAAAATATTTGTGAAAAAACAGAAGGGGGATGTTTTGAAAAGTTTATTTTTTATTATTTTTTTTATTTTGGTAAAAACTACAGTGGAGCTATACTATTTTTTGGCAGCTGTTACAGAAACATTTTTACAAAAAATCTTCTGATTTAACCTTGAGATTTGAAGTATTAGATAGTTATTAATAGAATAACGAGACACAAACCTTTACATTCAATCGCGTTTGGCCCCATTTATTTTTGATCACAATAATACACGTTTACTTCAGATTTCTTTAGATAGAATATAAGCCGGGCCGTATGCAGGGTTTCATAATTACCCTGGTCAGAAAATGTTGGTCCCCTAGAAAATGTAGATTTCCCTGGTGTACATATGTGCATTTTTAAGACGTTTTAAGGCCAACAAACAGGATAGCAAATAGCTTTAAAACCATGTCAATAAATACAGTGGTGTGAAAAAGTGATTTTTTATTTTTTTGCATGTTTGTCACACTTTATTGTTTCAGATCATCAAACAAATTTAAATATGAATCAAAGATAACACAAGTAAACACAACATGCAGTTTTTAAATCAAGGTTTTTATTATTATGAAGGGAAAATAAAATCCCATGGCCCTGTGTGAAAAAGTGCTTGCCCCCTGCTGTTAAAACATAACTTAAGTATCTAAAGATTAACGTATTCTGCTCTGTTGCTTAAATGAACAATGAAGAATGAGATTTATTTGCTCACCCTCATGATTTTGCCCACATGACTGACTTCTGCAGAAACACGAAATAAGGAAATACGTTGTGAATCACTCAAGTGTCAGCAAACAGTGCGTGTAATTCACTAATTATTAATTCTGTCAGTTTTGGTGACTAAGAACCGAGTCCAGGGGTGTCCAGTCCTGCTCCTGGAGGCCTGCACTGTCCTACAGAGTTGAGCTCACCTGAACCTGATAATCAGCTTCTTACTGGACATACTAGAAACTTCCAGGCCACTGTGGAAGTCAATGAGGCTTGAAAACTGGTTACGAACAGTCTTCAAAATATCTTCTTTTGTCTTCAGCAAAGAAATGAAATGTTTACAGGTTTAGAATCGAGGGTGAGTAAATTTCATTTTTAGTTGAATTATCCCTTTAACTTAAAATAACTTTCACTGACATCAATAAATATCATAATAGAAGTAAGGACTAGTCCTATCTTAAGCTAAGTTCTGTCTGTGAAATCTTCCAATTAATACCAAGGTATAAAACCAGCATCTTCCCTCTTCCTGTTGTTAGTTCTTTCAGCATCCCTCCTCCTCCTCCTTTTTGTACAGTTTTGCCTGTTATGGGGGGGCGATCGGAGCTCAAGTAGAATATCCATTCCAAGCCCCTCTATAGAAGACAGCAAGCCAAATCTGTTTACCGCTTAAGATAAGATTATATGGGCATATGAACTCATGAATTAAATATTGTAGAAATGGCTTCCAGATGTTTGTAAATATGGACATATGGACATGTTTTCTTATTGGTGAATGTATATAATGTGATATAATGTGATGTATTCTGTAAGAATATTAATCCAGTGTTTAATATGTATAACATTTTTGGATTTCCAGTTTAGTAGAATTATTTTTCTTGGCTATAGTTAGAGAAATAAGAAGAGTATCTTTATATTTGATCGGGAGGTCATGGACTTCTCTACTATTGCAGAGTGATTTTGAGTTAACCCATGTGACCATGATTTCTCTCTGCCTGTCACAGTTGCATTTTGTATACCATTTTTAACCTTTTAAGCTTTCTTGTGTTATATATTATGAATGTTTTTCTTTTGTAATAAACTGTGTCTGCGCATAAATGATAATAAATTAATCTTAATATGTATCAAGTTTTACCTGGTAGCTCAATCCACTTGTCAATCCTCTCAGTAACTCTAAATCCTCATCCGTCACTTCAGTCAAGGCTCTGCGATATACAAAATTCTTGTCTACTTGTGTCATAAAAGGACTGGTACTCCAACGCCACAGTATGTTTCATGGTTTATCATGTATAAAGTATAAAAAACAACTCACCTGTCATTGCTGTAGTGACAGAAGACGGGTTTTTGTTTTCAGTTTGTCTTCGCCTTCACCACCACAGCAGCTGTCACTGGCAGCGGTGTTATTTTTCTGCCTCTTAGCTTATGCCACTGTTGGGGCAGGCTTGTGGAGGACTGGACTGACACACTACACACATGTTTGGCTTTACAGAGGTCCAGGGTATAACTCTCAAAATGGATCTTTACAAACTGTTTGTGATGTAGCAGATCACGTTAGTATGGCATGTATTTTGTGGATGTTTGTTAAAATTTGATTCTGAATGAGTTTGGTACCCGTTCTGTACCTGAAAATCTCCTGTTAAGCCAACATAAAAAACTTGAAAAGCACTGTTTATTTCATTTGTTTATTCTGTTGTATTTATTTGTGCTATTACTCGTAATTTGATTATTTGTTACTATTTTATTACTTACAGTACTTGTGTAACAATATTTCAAATTTAAGTGAGTTAATCTAGTAGCTTTTGGTGTCATAACCTTATTCCTAACCTTATTTATTTAGGTTACATGTATCAAAAACAGCGAAAACAATAACTAGGCTTATTTTATAGGCCCATTATTTTTTCTTTTTTTATTGTGGGGCCAGTGAGAATTTTGGAAGGGCAAATAAAAATTTTTGAACCACTGGCCTGACCAGGTAGGTAGAAAAAATCTTGTGTTGAGCCCACGTAGACTAACCATGTTCCGTACACTTTTCACCATTCACCGCACGTCCATGAACACTCCTCCATTGTTGAGAGCCAGACAAAAGAACCTGCTGCATGACTGGATTTAATAGGAGAAACTGCGAAAACGCGAGCAAAACAAAACGATTACATTAAATGTTGGACTCAAAAGTGTTCCTTATGACTTGTCAAATAAACCTAATCCATGGATATTTGACATGCAGCCAGGAGTCGTGTTTCCTGACATTTATATGTGTCTGATTTTGGTGCCGGGGAAATACATAAAGCAAATCTGCCTGTGAATATTTTATATAACTACAATAAAGGTAGGTTTAAATCCATGTAATCACTTATATCAATGTCAGTGTTGTTTATTTAAAAACACCCAATTATGCAGAATATAAGATGGAAAATATTTAATTGATCAGTCAACACAATATATATAACAATACAATAAATACGGTATGATTTTACCTCAAAATCCAACAATTTGACACAAAATGATTCTGTAAAACATGTTTCTCTGCCTGGAGTCCAGCTGTTTCTGTGAATTGCAGTGATCCATTTGCTTCTTATGTTAGCAATCTTGTGTTAAAGGTAGTAGGCTATCATGTTTCAAATAAATTATTTTGGATTTTGACCTAATGCATTTGGCATTTTATATAACAACCTAATCCAATCTAATTTGGTCTGTTTATATAAAATATTAGATATAGAAAATATTTTTAAAAACAAGATGTTCTTAAATGATTAAACATTGACCAAGCTATGATACATACGTAATGACATTTTACTTATGCAGGTTGTACTGAAAGATTCAAGTCCTGGGGAGCTTGTGCTACACAGCTGATTTTCTTCAATGATTTACTTTTTCCTCCCCTTTTAATTAAATGTACTATGGCCTATCCATTTTGCAAATATTCTGCTTCAGAGACAAAAACTATTGAATTGAAATAGGACAGTGGTTCCCAAACTTTTTAGAGTGGAGTACCTCCTGAGGCATTTACCATCCCTTCTGTGTACCCCCTCTCTTCCACTTAGACTGCACTTTTTCCATTAAGGGACAATATTTGCCCCCTAAATGGACATTCCAGTGCATTTTTTAATCTTTATAAATACCTTTACAAAATGAATAATGTTTTAAATAAATAAAAAATGTTCAAGAGAAATATGCAATGATGATAATGTGTCTATTGACTATTTTAAATACTAAAACCGCCAGTAGGTGGCGGTAAGTCACTGTTTTAATGCGTGAGTCATCCTGTCATTTATTCAATAACAAACAAGTTGCTGTATTTATGAGTGAATCATTGAATCAATTACTTTCACGAACGATTCGTTTAAAGCCACAGATTCGTTCATGTATTTAAGCGGTTTTAGTATTTAAAATACAGCTGTGTGCTGTAGTTCTGCCATGGCTTTCATTGCAACTATTATTTTGTTGCAAAATAGAGCAAATACTAAAAATACTGTGAAGAACATCACATCTGTGAAGAACATCATCTCCAGACAGGTTAATTTTTGACCCTGCACAGCTGTGTCAGTTTGGGTTGATTGAGATTAAATGCCCGCATGTCAAAAGTTATGTTGACTGGCCATACCTAAATATGAAGTCAGGCTAAAAGAAACACATGCTCATTCCTTGCAAGTACAGGGGCAGATGCTCATCACAGGAATGAACTGGTGTGATTTTGTAGTCTCAGCCCAAGATGACATTCTCATCCAAAGAATATATAGAGGTATATACACTGGTGTTTTGAAAGTGATCAGAGAAAAAGCAGACCGTTTTTATTTCTATGTCTACTTACAGAAATGTCTGCTTCAGAAGTAGGACTGCAACTAATGTTTCCAGTTCAAATGTTTTATGCTCTGTTTACAAGTTAAAATGCTTTTTTTTTTTTTAACTAAAAGTGAAAATTGAAGATGTTTTTTATTATTAAGCACAAAACTGTTTTGATACTGAGCACCCCAAATAAAAGACCAGTCATTTATTAATATTGTAGAGAAGGCAGACTCTGATCTCTGGCACTACAACTGCCTCTTTAACAACTGTAATCTGTAAATAAATTATTACATGACCATGCCTGCCTTTTTTTATTATGTTTGTCAAAATACAAATCATATCAGAGGCAATTTGCAAAGTGACAATGTCCCAGCTTTAGTTGAGTCTCTGTCAAGCAAAAATGGAAGAGGTTGTGTCATGGAACAAATTACATTCCATCTCAAGTTGCACAGCAATTCAATATACTTCAGTCAATTCCAACACTACTGAAACAAACGATGACTAAGGCAGATGTCTCAAATAGGGTGGACAATCTTGTCAATGACTGGCAAGGAGTTTATCTTCTTGCCAATACACAGAAGCTGGAAGGTCTTGTTTTGTTGGGATGCTCTCGAGAAAAAGTCCTAGTTCACAAGGATAAGGTCGTAATGCTCCCAGTCTGTGATCTCTGAGAAGATGAGTACTCTACAGAGATAAATGACAGAGCCATTGTAAATGGACAACTGTTAACTACAGAGAAATATGGAAAGGAGCACAAACACAACAGTTTTACAGTTCATCTAAGAAATGGTTGCATTGGAAAGATTGAGTCAATTGTAAATATCATACATGATCACAAAAACAATCCACTGATCCAAGTTCAGCTTTTACAAACTGCAACTGCTGGTTTTGTGTCTGAGGGCTCTCCATCCCTCATAAAAGAAGTGGTGCCAACTGCAACAGTGATGATTGTGAAACCTCTGGAAATTGTCCGCAAAGTTGTGCACATAAGCTTCAAAAAAACACGCATGTTGCATTACAACCAAACAACATAGAGCTGGACTGATGTGCATGATGTTACTGCAACTGCAAATTCCATCTATAAAATGTATATAATTTCTAAATTTATATGATAATACTGATAATAATGGTGATTGATGGTTGACATCTGCCAACAACCCTCATATAGCTGTTGTTATTTAGAGCTGTAAACAATAAATAAATAAATTAATTAATTAATAGATAAAGAGAGACATGGAAAAAAAAAGGCTTTTAAAATCACAATTGAATCACTAACTGGAATAATTCTGTGACATTTTTCTCAGTACCAGCCAGGTTACATGTTAAGACTTTCTTATCCTTACACCCTTGAACATATTCCACTGTAGTTGCAGAAGGACAAGTCTAAAGGATTCGCTTTTTGGACACCCTTGGTCAGTTCCACCTTCGGGAATGCCAACATCATCTGTAAATTTAACGACAATGGTCTTTGAAGGTAGGAAATGTGGATGTCTCATGGTCCGTTCAGTTTCTTCCCACACACACTTTGATGTTAAAACTGATCATGTCACTTGAAATGCCATCCCAGGAGGGGACAAGATATCCTTTAAAGTCAGTTCATCATCATCTCTAAAGAAAAGAAGATTGCACCATGCCAGAATATAGATTGAAAAACATTGTAAATCACATAGTAGATAACACTGTTGAACACATAAAGCTGAATTTGAGATTCCATTTTTTGTAGCTGATTGTTTACTTCCTTAATTCACCTGTTCAGGTACAATTGCATTCATTCACTCTGTGTGCTCTGACTGGTTAACATCTAGGAAGGATCTTGCAATTGCCTCATTCAAATTCACATCTTCATAATCCATATCAACAAAAAGATAAACATAGCATCTATCAAAAACAGAAAACATTGTTCAGTTCAGACAGAACCATCTGTTCCAGCAGAAACATGTTTTCATTGAGGGTAATTGTAATCTAGCAATGAGGTACTTAATAAATAATATCTTCTTGTCACACAAGGTGATGCCACTCAATCATAAACATGTGCTTCATCTACAAACCCTCTTCAAACTCTGGTGTCTTGTTGTTGTCTGAAGATAAGTATACATGTTTTCATCAGTATGGGCACTTGTTACTTTGTAATTTGTGTTTTGCTTTTGAATTATTGGTGTCACCATCTGAATTAGACATTGAAACTTATCAGGGACCAATCTAGCAAAATTTTGGAAGCTTTGAACGTCTTCCCACTGAAGCTCTTGAAAAACTGAAGTAAGCGCCCCGTCTTCCCCGTCTCAGCAATCACGGCTTCACCCACAGCCTCTTTCATTTTACTCGCCACTTTTTTCATGCGAAGAATGACACGTAAAGACATTAGCAAAAGTAAAATTTTTATTGCCGTAAGAGGATCATCCATTATTTCCCAGTCAGACTTGACTCTATTATCTGACTCGAAGTTTGTTGGTGTCTGTTGGGGCGGTGTGAACACAACAGTTATTTTTCACAACATTCTAAATCCAACGGCTAACTTGTTCATTGGCATTTGTTGGTGTTTGTTGGTGTTTGTCAGTGCGGTGTTAATTGGCCTTAAGGGCACTTGTTTACCAAACCCTTAGTGATGAAATTTTAATCTTTGTGCCATCTCTCCCAAAGGACCACTTTACATGTGGTTTTGTTGGCCACACACATGCAGTGGATTGGCGATGGGCGAGTGTACAGGCTAGGTATTGCCATCTAGAGGGGAAGAGTACACAAAATACTTAAAATAAAGAATATTTAAAATATATATCAATGACTTTACAGGATTGTACTGTCAGAGATTGGCAATTAATAACTATATTTGTAGGTAATGTAGTAATAATTTTAGGTAATGTAGTATTGTCATTAAAAGGTTAGTTCACCCAAAAATGAGTGGTAGAGAAATGAACATTTAATTCACGGGCAACAGCTCTGGTGGACATTCCTGCAGTCAGCATGCCAATTGCACGCTCCCTTCAAAACTTGCGACATCTGTGGCATCGAGCTGTGATAAAACTGCACATTTTAGAGTGGCCTTTTATTGTGGCCAGCCTAAGGCAATGATCTGTGCAATAATAATGCTTTCTAATCAGCATCTTGATATGCCACACACCTGTGAGGTGGATGGATTATCTCTGTGCTCACTAAAGGCTGGTTCACATTGTGCGATTTTGGCCACGATTTGGTCGTCTGAGACAAATTTTGCAAATCCTAAAAGATTCCTATAATCCTAGCCTAAAATCTGTAGTCTGTGATCGCTAGTTTGACATGTTCACAGACAGCGGTTAATCACCGTTGCGATCAAATTTTACCTCTGACGAAATTCTGGCAGTGTCAGAAGATTTGGCGCACAATCCTCCAGTGTGACTTACGACAAACGTCAAATTGTCTTCGTTTTTCAAGACAAGCCGTGATCAAAATTAATGACAGAGATGTCGTTGTTAGCCACCATTTCAGTCCCGTGTGTAACGCAGCTCACTGTCATCGAATGTGTATGTTTTGATGATGTAAAACTCCGGACAAGTTTTCATGCGCGCGTCCGTTTTTAACACGTCTTGAATGTCGTGCAGTCTGACATTAATGACAGCTGAGATCCCACAGTGTGACATGAGGATCATGTTCGTACAGTCTGACAAGCAACCATCGTAAAGGACTATTATAAATCGCACGGTGTGAACCCGGCTTAACACAGATTTAGACAGATTTGTGAACAATATTTGAGAGAAATAGGCCTTTTGTGTACATAGGAAAAGTTTTAGATCTTTGAGTTCAGCTCATGAAAAATGGGGGCAAAAACACAAGTGTTGCATTTATAATTTTGTTCAGTGTATTTTGCATGTCTAAGGCAGGTACAGCTTATTTGGCTTTGTGTAATGTTAACCTGACCTTCAGTATCAGTGAGGTAACCCTCAAACCAGTTGCTGTATCCTTTTAACAACACAGCTCGTGGGATTCAACATCCATTCTTGGCCCATTTTTCCACATCTTTAGCCTATTCGGACGGGACTAGTTTTGCAAACGACGTTTGAGTAACAATTCTTATCAACCTACGTCTGTGATTTTATGTACGGATTCGGACGGGACTAACATCTCCGTGTTTATTACCGAGGTAGGAGTGTCTGTGTTTTACATGTGGGCATTTCAGAAGATCACGTGTTCAGAATGCGTGGATTGCGTATGGTCATATGAACTAAACATACATTTATCATCATGATTTAATAGAACTGGGTTCTTATAGGGTAACTTATATAATTTACACGTTATGTAATTAAGTGCAGAAATGAAAGTAATCTTACCTGAAACTGATATTACAGTAGCCAGTCTTAACAGTTTACGTGATTTGGCTCTTCTTGTTGATTTATTTTTTTTATTTCTTCGCAGTGTACCAAACACATCTGCATCAATTATCGGTGCGCAAAAAGCAGAAACTTGAATACCGGCGCAATAGCGAGAGATTGTACGGTAGTTCACGTTGACCAAAACACACAAGAAAAAGCGTTTTGGAAAAAACATTTTCGGAAATCACAGACATTCGCATTCGGACGGGATTAGATTTCTCTGAGGACCGCCGAGTTTGACACAGTAAATTATACAAAACAAAAGTGCAACTGTAAGAAATGACAGCAATCGGCATACAAATGATGGACAATGACACTATTTTCTTTAAGAGTGCTGTGCAGCCAAAATTATATACCAGTTATCACTGTAAAGCTGCTTTCAGCTCCAGTCCACTACAATTTGTAGCGGTTAAGGCCCAGCTATACTTCATTTCCTGTGTTCCGATCCGTTTCGTGCACAGTTGAGCGTCCAAGCCTTTCAAAGAAACTCCTTTGCCCTTGAGCACGGAAAGAAGCATTCGGCGCATCACTTCATGCTTCTTTTATTATTACATCATATATCATAGCGAATCACCACTGCACTGCGAGTACAATAAAAATATTAGTTAGATAGCTTACTCCTCAATTAAAAACAACTTGTTTAACACAAAATACTTCTCGATTCACAACAAATACAAAAAAATTGAACTATGGGCCACAAGAGAAACATTAAGAAAATAAATTAGATTATTCTCTCATTGTCTCCAAGAAAATATCACACACTACATTTCCCATCAGCCCCGTACCTTGGTATTAATCACCACACCCAGCTGCAGCACATTACCTGGACTATTTAAGCTGTTCGCATCCTCACACTCTTTGTGAGGTCTTGTACTACTATGGTTTGCATTTCTGAGTGTTCTTTATTGTGTTTGCCTGCCAATTATTGACCCAGTCTGTTACTATTCTCTGCTGTTACTATTCTTTACGATTCTCTGCTGCCTGCCCTCTGGACTCGTTGCTCTGATCTGGACTTGTGATTGATATCTGCCTGCTCTGACTTACTACCTGTTCTACGACCACGATTCTGTCTATTTCCTGCTGCACCCGTTTCCCACTGTTTGACCACGAAAACTGTTTAATAAAGCCTGCTTACGGATCCCACTTTGTGTGACGACTGTAAGGGGTTTATTCTACAATGTTCACTCTTTGTCAATCAACAACCAGGGCAGCGTTTCCCAAAAGCATCATTAGCCTAAGTTGATCGTAGCTCCATTGGTTTCAACGGAGCTACGATCAACTTAAGCTTATGATGCTTTTGGGAAATGCTACCCAGCACTGTACTCCACTGAGGCTGGGAAGATTGCTTTCGTCTGCTCATTGTTTACTGGTAAAGTACTGGAGTGGATTACTGTTGTATGGAGAGAAGATGGTTCTGCCTTCCCCTCGTTCGACTCCTTCATGCGGAGATCCCAGCGAGGGTAAAGGGGCAGGCGATCGTTTGCACTCCCCTTTCACACACTCGCTGCACAAACGACTTGGGTGATTGACACATTGAAAGTACTATTTCGGAGGGGTTTGTCTCATGAATTACAGGTGGAATTACAGAAGATCTCTTTGAGAATTAACAGGTTTAGATGTTTAGATTTGGTCTTTAATATCACCACACTGTCTTACTATATTTAATACTCCGTAAAAACCTGGTAAAAATGACTGGCGTGTAATGGAGGAAAATGTTTTGCCCTCCAGGTGGGTGTTCCTGTACAGGTTTGATGTCATGTGAAAACTGTCATTTGGTATTTTGGTTACATAATATACTTTATAATCTCATTAACAGGGTAACAAGTTCAACCCATGCTTGTTTTACCATTGGTCATGTTATATTCTTTTATAATTACCATTCTAGCACTAACCCGTGAGATGCTGACAAAGCAAGAAATGATTCTTGACCAGCACCAGTCCATTCTATGCATCCTGAATTCAAAGGAACTCCAGGACACCCATTATAAAATTGAAGATGGTCTTTTGCCAGTGAAAGACCCACAGGGCCTCAAGACACTAGAGCAGAAATTGCAAACAAGTGATTTCAAAGAAAAACTGAAGTTTTTAGGAAGTTTTCACAGGGATTATAACTAAATATTTAAATGAATAAAAATATTTATGTTGTAAAAAATTGCAAAAATACTGTAGCTGTGTGTACATTTTCTAATGTAAATATCACTTGAAGTTTGTCCACAAGAATTCACAATCTTTGTTACATATATTCAGTTCTAATAAAATTACTCTGTCCCATCCTGATCGGTTGCATTTTTTTTATACTAAATTGTTTAAAGCTGCTGTCTGCGATTTTATTTTTTTTTTTTTTTTTGGCCCTCTAGCGGTTAATAAACAGAACTGCACGCGTCTTTTGCTACATTGTAGCCGGAGCTACTTTTCTCCGTGTATGTCTATGGGAGTCACGCAGTTACTGTGATACTCTGCGGCGGGTCCTACCAGTCCGTCAGCAAATTTTCATTTTTGGCTGAACTATTTATTTAACCCTTTGACGCGTACGATCACACCGGTGTGATTAGAACATTCAGCGCATCACATGACCAACTGCTAAATTCAAAATTTCAAATCTGCTTTCACGTTTTCACTGATGCCAAGCCAGAGACAAGATGCGCTCAGCAGTCGTCTTTTTTTTTTAAATTCTTTAAAATTACAATACACAATCACAAAAATACTAGTAAAAACTAAATATAGTTTGTAATTGCACATTAATATCTACAACAGCAAGAAAACCTTTTAAACATAAAGTAATATTATTTTATTCACGTCAAACACACATTGTGCAGATAACTGTAAAGTTTACTGTGTTTCTGTCCCAGTTTGCCACTCACTTACTGTCATATATTGCGGGAGAAGTGGATGATCTTGTGTCTTGTAAATCCAGCAGGCTCCGACTGCCTGTCAGTGTTGTAAACAAATAATGGCAGCGCCCATAGCCCATTATAACTTACCGATCAACTTACATGATACTTTTCCTTTAAGTATTTTTTTTTAACCACATAAGGTGTTCACTTGCATATATTTAATAATGTAGTTAACAAGATTGTAAATATTCTGTATAAAAATAAAAAATAAGATTTTAACAGTCATGCATTGCAAGTCTTTTTTTTCACTGTTACCTCGCACTAGCATTTAGACTAATCTGAGACACAATTTTAATAAAATTAATCTGTTTTTAAACTACTTTTGAGAAAATGACAATTTATTGAAAAGAAGACAATTGACGAGAGGAAATTGTGCAATTTTTTTTTAAATTTTGATGAGAATTTTGACAGCGAGCCAGAGAGTGACAGCAGTGAGGACCTTCCCCCAAACAAAACAAACCGAGGAAACAAACCGCTATGCCTCTGACCTGCCAGAAAGTGAAATGAAAGGAAAACTGGTTAAATGGTTTCCAACAAACATCCCTGAAATGTACACATTTTTTGGCCCCCTCCACATGGAGACGCGTTTCTGTGAAACCGCACAAATTTTTTATCGGATAGGCGTTTCGTCCACACGGATCCGGCATTTTCGAAAGGTGACACCGCTATATTTTGAAACCGGGTCCCAGAGTGGAAAAAATTTAAAAACCCCGTCTTGGCGTTATCGTGTGGACGGGGCAATCCGTATATTTTCTGAAATGATGATGTCATCACCCCACGTGTCGACCCTAGTCAGACGCGCTAACAGCACCAACAACAGCAATAGCAGACTCTACATGCTTGTGTTCGTGCTGCAGAAGCTACTGAGACAAAATAAAGTGTTATTTCTAAGCGCAAGGTTTATGTGCATGCTCCAAGTCTTCTTCGCTGCTTTAAGTGCATTTCTCTGGCAGAATTACAGCGCCACATAATGGTCTGGCATGTATACTACATCGTTTTGAGTCATTCGTGTGGATGCAGATATTTTTTGAGACAAGGTGTGGACGTAGCCTTAGTGTCAGTTCTCCCAATGGGGGTGATCAAAAAACCATCACTTCGTGATTATTGGAGCAGAGACCCCATGCTCTTGACACCATTTTTCAGGTCTTTGTTTTCACAGGACCACTTCCTTCTGATCCTCCGGTGTCTTCACTTCACAAACAATGTGACAGCTGTTTTCAACAACCCTCTGAAAAAAATCAGAAATGTATTTACTGCTCTCACCTCCTCCTTTCGTCACATTTTTGTGCCATACAGGGATCTTTGTGTGGATGAGTCTCTGATGAAGTGGAAAGGCAGGCTGGCATTTCGTCAGTTTATTCCATCTGAACGGCAAAGATTTGGGGTCAACTTTTTTGTTTTGTGTGATGTGCTTACTGGTTATGTGCAGGATATGATCATTTACTCCGGATCTACCAGTGACATCCAACATTACCCAGGACTTGAAATTTCTGGGTCTGTCGTAATGACACTACTGGCACCTTACTTAAGGAAGGGTCATGTCTTTTATGTGGACAATTGGTACAGTAGTCCCACACTTTTCCAGCACCTCTTGTCTCTTGGCACTGGAGCTTGTGGGACAGTGCGTGCAAACCGGAAAGGAATGCCAACATTTACCTGTAGGATGGCAAAGGGTGAGGTGGAATTCAAGGAGAATGGATCGCAGTTGGCAGTCAAATGGCATGACAAGAGGGATGTTCATGTCCTCACCACAGTCCACCCAACTGGTATGGCAGCCACAGGGAAACTTGATCACATCACTGGTCAAGCAAAGATGAAGCCAGTCTGTGTGCTGGAGTACAACAAAAAGATGGGGGCAGTTGACAAAGCTGACATGATGACTGGCTTTCTTGAATGTACCAGAAAGTCTACAAAGTGGTATAAGAAGATCTTCTTTCACCTACTTGACACGGTTTTGCTCAACAGCCACATTGTCTACCGGCAAATTACTGGTGAGAAATGTATACAAATCATCTAAGAATAACTGTAATCAAGATAAAAAGTAATTACATGTTCAATTAATGTAAACTAAAGTGTTATTAAAAAAATTACAATAATAAACAGACCACACTGTCACATACAATTCTATCATCCTCCTCACTCCCTATTGATGTGCTCTACTATGAGTAGAAAAGAAATCACCTCCCTGCAATTCAGGACAAACCTGATAAGAGGGCTGCTGGAGGAGTACAGCACATTACGGTCTCCAGCCAAAGGAGGGCGACACTCTGCACCTTACAGCCAGGCATTTCCCATCTGAAGTCAGTTTAACGCCAAGTCCCGGTCGCTGTAATGACATTAGAAAGTATTACTAGTGGAATATTTCACCACCAAATTAAATATCTGGTATGCTGTGTCTTGACTTATCTGTTTTGTTTAGCCATTAGTGTTACTCTTTAATTATACATTGAGTTTCACTGTCATGAATTATCCTCATTTGTAAATTTTGCTTGCCTTTTATATGGTATGCATTGTTTGATTCTTTGCTATTTAGTAAGGTGTCATTTTGATTAGGATTTTACAGTGTATTAAAAGGGAAACTATTGTGTGAATGATTGTTATTTGTCCCACATAGTGACAATGTCAACAGCAAAAAGATCAAATATTGAGGTCGAAAGATTTATCCACCAGGTGTCCCTGGTCCTAGAATCATCGAAGACAAGTTACTTTACTGCATTACTGCAGGAGGCTGGCCGCAACACCAGAGTTGTTGTGTTTGATTCACAACAACACAACATTTTTAAATGTGTAGAGAAAAACCGGTAAGTGACAGAACTATGTTCTTAGATTTGTCAACTTAAACATGCTTTGTAAAGCAACGATTCTCTTATGATTTTAAAGCAACATATTGACATTGTCATCTATTAACATGCCAAATTCCAAGAAACATGTTTTAATGTGTAATAGTAGGTTATTCTACTTTAAATTGCTCGGGTCAAGTGGAATTGCAGTAACTGTGTCTTGCAGGAGTTCAGTGAAACTCAGTGGAGTTACTTTAACACCCTCTATCCAAAATCCAGGCAAAGATGATGTAATTGTAAATCACTTTAGCAAGCTCTCCATTATTCGTAATGCAACATTTGCATTTGATGATGGCCTCAAGGTCAACGCAAAAACATAAAATCTAATTGACATCACCACAGAGATCCGGGAATATCAAAGGGTGAGTTTTTCTTTTCATTCTAAGTGTTGAGGTTTTTTAGATGCTACAGCAATATATTAGGGATATGAGATTTATTTTAATTTTAATTTGTTGATCAAGCATTTATCTTGTTTTTTTCCGTTTTTGTCACAGGTGATTGTGCAGGTGAAAGTAGTCAAACTCTTTTTTGAGATAGAGTTGCACTAGAAGCCACCAGAAAATGAAACGCAAAAGTTATTCTGTTGCTGACATAACCTCTAGTGTACATTTAACAATATGGGGTGAAAATAAAGTTAAAATTGTAAAATAGTACAAGATGCAGAATGTGTCTGTGAGGCAATTCGATCAGAAAGTGTGTCTGGCATCAACTTTGCTTCCACAATCCTCCAACACTTTAAACTCAATTTGCATTGTTGATATCGTTCAGTCTGATAGTTTGATCGTTCAGTTGTGACTGAACCCAGTGTATACGGGTCAATGACGTGACGCTAATTTTTTGTGTCCTTATAGTTTAATTAAATTTAAAAGGGTAAAAATTGCAAAATAAATTAGCAAATTACTTGCATACATTCTCTTTTTTGAGGACCAAGTCTGAAATTTCTGGTTTTAATCAATTTTGAGAGAATATTTGGGGATTGATTGCAAAAATGTCAATGTGGTGTAACCATAAAAACTTAGTACCAAATAATTGATTTTGTTTAAAAAAGGTGAAATTCTCAATAAAACACCATATCAGCTAGTTTGGCATAATCTTACATTAGAACAATTTAATAGTAAATAAAAATAAATTTAACACCATTGTTCTGAATATTATAAATAATTTGGGGAATCATAGGAGTCAAGTGAAATACCTGAAGTGTCAAGGTGGTGTAACCACCATTCAAGGAGCCATGTTGTGCAAGAAAACCATGTGACAGGAAATTATATCACAAAGAAGGACCCCTGGTGACACTAAATGCTGCATGCAAAGGTTAGTAACTGTCTTTAAAATATGAGATAATTTGACATTTGTAGGGTATGGTTAGGTATTCTTAGGTATACATGTCAAGTGTTATGACCCCATGAATACATTGATAATTCATCATTATTATAAAAATGTGTATTAACTTTAAAAATTACATTTGAAATATTTCCACCAAGGCCAAGTGCTTACATAGGTGTCCATGATAATACCTGTCAAATTTGATTTTAAATTGTAATGTCAAATGGTGTAACCGGTTACACCATTTGACTTCTATTACAAGCCTTTCTGTTAGGGGCAAATTTAGTCAAAATTACTAGTTTATGGTGCTGATTAAAGATGTAATATAAACTAAAGTACTTTTTGGAACTACTTTCAAATGTTCAATGTTTTATTTTTTTTGAGAAAGTGGTGCTTTATCCACAACTTTATTATTAAAGCTCTGTAAGTCAGTAAAATAAAATATGTTGCACAACATTAATGTTTAGAACATTAGAACATTTAGAACATTTCTATTCCATTCACTTAAAAATGTAAGCAATATAAAATCATAGAGTGATTGCTAATGAGAAACAAGTGTGACAAACGTATCGAGAGCAGCTTTTATTATACCGCTGTCACTGCTTCTGCTTCTTCAAGTCAAGCGTATGTGAGGTAAAGCAGCTCTGTTTTATCATATTAGACACATTTGTGTGTTGAAATTTGTTAAAATGCTACTCTGTGCATTCGCTCGGCAGCTGCTATGAGACACTTGTTGCACACTGCAGTCAACTAGATCCATGTTAGGCATGGTAAAACGTACTCACAGTAAATCAAGAAAACAAGATTTAAACAATAAGACTAAACGTGTTTAGCTATATAATATGATTAGTTTTCTGTCGACAAATGTATCCAAACAGTTGCTCAACTGTCTAATAAAACACATAATATATTAAAGCATCTTTAATGTGTCCATGGTTTCAATCAAATAAAACCGGAAACTGACGTTAACGCGGATATGATGTCATTGATAGGCGACGCACGGACATGGCTCGTGTCCTGGTTATTATTTCTCTAGGTTTAAACATGCTTGGAAACATCTGGCATAATATAAGTACACAAGTCAACAAAATATATAATTGTTCAAGTGGTTTTTGGATATTTTAATCCAAAGGTCTTACATATTGTGCATTTAACCAAAGACTACATCTATAAAATACAATTAATTAAATTTCTAATATTTTATAATTAAAACGACATAACAGAGTCCCTTTTCCCCCAATAGATAAATTGATACTGTTTCAAACAAGGAAACAGTGGCTCATCACAGAGCACCAGTGAATTCTGATCCTGCTATCAGATATTTTTTTCTTAAGAAATCATCACTTTGATGATTTCTTGTTATAAGATATTGTTCCTTAAAGGGTTAGTTTGCTCAAAAATGAAATTTCTGTCATTTATTACTCACCCTCATGTCATTCCAAACATGTGAGACCTTTGCTCATCTTCAGAAACACAAATTAAGATATTTTTGATGAAATCTGAGAGCTTTTTTTTAATCTCCCATAGAAAGCAATGAAATGACCACATTCAAGGTCCAGAAAGGTTGTAGAGCCATTGTTAAAACAGTCAACGTGACTACAGTGGTTCAACCTTAATGTTATGAAGAGATGAGAATACTTTTTGTGTGCAAAAACAAAACAAAAATAATGACTTTATTCAACAATCTCTTCTCTTCCTGTCATTATCCTCATGCAGGTGACGCAGTAAGCACAGTGAAGGCTTCCTTTTTTATGTCCGAATGCCAGCTCAGTATTGGCCAAAAGCTGATCACGTGATCAGCACAGCGCATGCGTGTGAGACTAACGCAGGGCCCGGCCAATAATGAGCCGGTGTTCTGACATAAAACCTGGAGTTTCTGCACTGTGTTTACCATGTCAACAGCATTGGAGAATGACAGGGAAGAGACAAAATAGTTTAATAAAGTTGCTATTTTTGTTTTTGCACACAAAAAGTGTTCTCGTCTCTTCATAATATTAAGGTTGAACCATTGCAGTCACGTCGACTGTTTTAACGATGTCTTTAGTACCTTTCCGGACCTTGAAAGGGGTAATTTCGTTGCTTTCTATGGGAGATAAAATTATCTTGATTTGTGTTCTGAAGATGAACGAAGGTCTTATGGTTGTGGAACGACAAGAGGGTGAGTAATTAATGACAGAAATTTCATTTTTGGGTGAACTAACCCTTTAACTGTAAAATATATGAGACATGATTTCACTGTTGATTATTTCACAATGATTATTTCTTGTTGCCAGATGTTGTTTTTCATCACTGAAACCACTTCATGCTTGATTTTCAGTGTCAATTTGTTCAACAAACAATGGCTGTAGAAGCAACATGGTCAGGTGGTGTAACTGGTTTGTGTCAATTGGCGTAACCAGTATTTTTCATAAAAAATATAATTATATACAGAAAAATTAATGTGGAATAAAATGTAATCATCTAGTTTAGTGTAATAACATGATTTTAAACAATTTTAACATAATTTGTCAAAGATTATTTAGAAAACAGATGTGTTTTCAGCATGTGTCTCACCAAGTATTGCAAAAACACATTAAAATTTACATTTAGAGATAACTCTAATAAAATTATTTTTCATTTGATATTTTAAATTGAAGTATATATTTCTATAAGTGAGCTTACATGCCATCTAGGTGGATAAAATATTTAATATTTCTCATTCTTTGGCGGGTTACACCATTTGACATTTTTAGCTACATTCATTCTTAACTTTAGTAAAAAATTGTGCAAATGTCATTTTTATCAACATAAAATCAACTTAGACACACTGTAGCATATGCACACGTATCAGGATAATCAATAAACTTTGGAATGTTCAGAACGCTTTTAGCATGCTGGACTGGGTTGTAAAATCTCATCTCGGCGCCGGCCGGTCTAGAGAAAAACAGACCCTCTGACACCTTTGTTACCCTCCGAGGTAAAACAGAAGGCCCAATTTCCTTGCTCTTAGGACATCAAAGGGGCCCCTCATGTGGACTACGGACCAGATCACATTCCAACACACACCACACACACACAGACACATACAAAAACACACAAACATACATTTTTGACTGTATATGTAAAATACAACTATGCCAAAATATACCCATCATGTATTTCGAGCGTATGCATGTTTCCTACTGTTTAGACTTAGTTTAAATGAGTGTATTTGTGCTAGTGTGCATTTTAATGATGGAATTTTGTCTGTAAACCATAACTTCTTTTATATGCCTTTCTGATCTATCGAGTTTGATCTCTCCGTAAAGCTCCGGACTCGAGCTATTCACTGAGATATGTCACATAGCTGACAAATGCATTTTTCTATGTGTTTAATGATACTGTGAAGAAAGTACTCCATCTCGAAATCTGATCTGATAGTCATAAATTCAGCTAGGAGACCAAACAAAGGAACTTTGCCCGCCAATTTTGCACCAATGTCATTGGCTATTCCACCTCAAGGAGGTGTGTCGGCTTATCTGTCATAAAAACGGAACACCAGGATTCTCCTGGGTGTTCTCCCGACGGCCCTGAATCGTCCATCGCCCACTCACGCACGTCTCTCCCGGACGTCACGGCGACGCGCTTCCATCGCGCTCATCACGGGACCACCATCTCTCCGGCGAAACTAACTTTCACGTCCTCAGTTCAAACCCTCCCGTGGAAGCGGAAGAAGCCAATGAACAGCAGCAACACTGACCTGAAACCCCGCAAGCAAACTGATGCAAGTACCGTTTCTGAATCTTAGATAATGAAACTGATTTCTGTGCTGGCTTTCAAGGACTGTTAGGTTTTGCTATTTGCCTTCTCTCTTTCCTTCCTTTCCTGTCTCTACGTTCCCTTTTTGTATATATTTATATTCTGTATTTAGACGTATAACCTCTGTAGTCGTAGTTTGCATATATTAAACACATTATTCATGCTCGATTGTTCTTTTTGCTCATTTCAACAAAAACCCGGTCACTTTAACGTTTTGATCCTATATCCTTGCTTTACGTTTGGATGCTATAATAGGAGGTCCTTCTCGTGGCCAGAGAAAAACCTTCTTTTGATAATATCCTATGAGGAGCTTAGTTTGCTGGACAAATGAACAGTTTCTCTAAATAATTATTAAACCAGAACTAATCATATATAGAATTAATTATAATTCGTTATAATTAATTCACCATATATGGTTAATTCCCCCTTGGGTCAGTATGTGCATAATAATTATTCATAAAGCTTTATGAATTATTATATTCATATTCCACCCATAAATTGATTAATAACTGTACAATTGCTACAACACTATATACATTTTAACGTACCTGATGCATGCTTTTAAAACAGGTTTTTAAAAGATTTTTGAATTTCTCATCTTGCCGCACCATATTTGTCACTGACCCACATATACATTCCGATTAAAACGTTTGCGCACGCGCTGTGCGCATGTGACGTCATTTCAATCACACTTGTGGTAACCTGGGTTACATCAACAGACGATCATGTATCGACAATAGCCAGAGATATTGTCAAAAGCATCAAATCTTGGCTATACTAAGAGGATTTGGTATTTCCAATTAATGTAGGCGTATTACATTCTTCTAGTCTATTATTACAACAATTAGGTTCAGCTACTTTTATTAGTAAATTAATATTATCCGTGCTGTGAGGATAATAAAAAATTAGGCTATTAGCTATCTTTATGTTTTAAATTTTTTTTTAGGTCTATTATACAATGAATTATAGGCCTATAATTAAAATTATTAAAGGGTTAGTTCACTCAAAAATGAAAAAAAAAAAAGTAATTTATTACTCACCCTTATGCCGTTTCACACCCGTAAGACCTTCGTTCATCTTCAGAACACAAATTAAGATATTTTGTCTGAAAAAAAAAAACTGAAGTCACTGAAATAAAGCTAATATAATATATGATATATACTATATATATATATATATATATATATATATACTAAGTGATACAAATGAGGGAGCTGAGGAGTATATAGGTTGGGCAAAAAATACAACAACCAAATGTATTTTAAAATAAAATAACAAATACCTTAATTTTTATGGAAGCTTATGTGTAGCAATATTCAATTTGAAATGTAATATGCAAAATGGCAATGCATTTCTGTATTTAATTTTACATTTTACATACCATATGTGCAATGATTGGAGCAAAATGATAATTCAAATTCAATAATATAATTTACATTACCATTTCCTACACTACTTTTAACATATAATTTAAACATATATTTTAATGCTTTATAAGTTGCAAAATTAAAATGAAAATGTGTTAGAAATGATTATATATGTTTAACACATTCAAGCAAAAATTGTAGCAAAATGATCATTTAAATGCTATTTTTCTTAATTGCATTTGCACTCAGTGCAATTGCATTTTCATAAAATGTCCTGCAATGAATGTAGCCCATCTTTTCTGAGCATGCAGCCTATGGATGGAAGTGTTGGGACACGGGGGTAAGTTGGCACACAAAGACTGTGGTCTGTCGTAAAACAGTTTTGCCTAGGGTTGCCAACTTTCACTCGGGGTCTGGGGAGGTGGTCTGTTACTGACGATGGCATTCGTTGAACATTGTCTGTATGAGAAATGTTAGTTTTGGACAAAACTGCTTTAGCCGCGGACCCTCTACATTTTGAGCACTTGTATATAAAAAATTATAAATAATCTATGCAAAATGTAAATATATCCAATGTACTTTCTTACATCGTTCGTCGTGATCGGTATTGGTCACGTGATATGAATTCCAAATGTGAGGCTGCAAAATCAATGTCCTCGCATGATCTCCCACATTAAAAAAAGAGAGAGAAAAAAGAAGAAAAGTTTTCCCGCATTCGCATGTGTTTAAATCCTGGTAAATAGACCGTTGGCAACCCTGAATTAAACAGTCCATTTAATAAAATACAAACTATTAAAATATATTCAGTTCATAATTTATGTCTATTTTATTGCAGCAGAAGTTAAGATTTTTTGCACTGTATTCACAGGGCCGTCTGCCTAAACGTCCCAACACTGCTGGACCTTCAGCAAAAAAGATATAAAAGTGTTTCCTACACCCATCTTTTTTGCCTATCCAGAAGAAAGGAATGTGAGGTATCAAGTCCAACAGTTAAAAACAAATCAGAGAGGGCAGGAATCGGAGAGAAGAGGATCGCCTTTCCAGGTAATAGTCAAGAAATGGAAAAAAATATATACTGCACTGTGACACTTAAAAAAATTCAACATATACATACAAAATGTAAACATTAGTGCTATCAAATTAATTTATGGTGATTAAATCGTGTGCTAATGAACAAATGGTTCAAATCTTCACAGTGCCACATCACACTGTGCACACTTCCAAAGGGGCTGGCGCCACTTCTTTGCTGTGTCTGCTGACCTCAGTCTCTCAAATGAGGAACTTCCCTCCTCCTCCGCCTCACCATCATCATCATCATCCACACAGGCCAGTGACTCAGGTAAGCACTGTGGCACTCTTGGAGGCACATCACTGCCTTTAGTGACTCCACACAGTTCTGCAGACAACTCCTCCATGAACTGGCACAGTGTCTGATGTCTGACACATCTCTTTGTGCAAAATGTAGCTGTTGGTTGCATCAGTGTCAATGAAGTGGTACAGAAGTGTCCTGAACCATCTGTTGGACCTTTTGTGCACCGAGTAGTACTGGAGAAGCTGGTCAGAAAGATCAAACCGCCCATGTATTTGTTGTAGTCAACCACACAGCGAGGTGCTGTGATGTTTTTCTTCTGCCACCTCTCGCTTTCCTTGCTGTGCATGTTTCTGGTGACAGTGTCTCCATCAAAAGCTTGGTGTGTGGTGGAGCACATTGACACTTCTCTCGTGTTCATCCATTTCACGAACGACAGTTCTTGATGTCTGATCGTTGTTCTTTGTTTTTGGGCACATTCTTGCGTGAATCACGGAATGTACCACATGCCACAAAGCCATTGGCATACAAGTCTTCAAAAAGCTTTGGACTTGTATAGAAGTTATCAATGTATAAGTGATAACCTCTGCCCAGGAACGATGGATACATGAGGCTGCTGACGACATCATATGAGAGACCCCCTCTGTCTAAAAATTATCACTGTCTTACTACATTTGATCCGACTACAAAATAAATATATATACATGCAATAATTTAAGATACAGTTATTGTTAATGCCTGTTTATTAGCAAATACATATGTTAAAAGACCAAAAACAAACAAAGGCAAAATCTTTGAAAATGAAAAGAAAAATAATGTACAGACCCAATTTACAATTCATCATCATAACCACAGCAGTCAATATTTGAACTGGATCAAAACCTTTCATCAAAGTTGTCATAAAACCTTCTTCTTAGGACAACTTTGAACTTTTTTCTATACATTTCAAATGTTGATTTATGTATGTGTGTGTGTGAGTATATATATATTTGAATCATAAGGAGTTGGTAACTAAAACAGTACTGTACATTGAACATATTGTGGATGATGGCAGAACATTCCGATGGTTATGTGAAAGATCTCAAAGATTTAGATCCTGTGAGATTAGAGCAAGATGATGAGATGCGTTGGGAAGAAGTAAGAAAGAAGAAACAAGTTAGACAACGATCGGACTCCAGTAGGGCTGGGCGATATGATGTCATTATCATATATCGACAATGCCTTGCAAGTATCACAATGTCGATATTAAAAGTCAATTACAGATGATAATCGCCAATATCAAGAAATAAAATACAAATTTATTTAACATAGTCCCGTAGTTACCATTCACATATTTATTCACATGCAATAGCATAAATGAAATATTTTGTAGCCAATAGTAGCTAATTAATAGGGTTAGGAATAAAAAAATCTAAAAAAAATCTAGAGGGATACTTTAGATACATTTTCACTGTTGCTATGCACTACGTTTGACAGCGGGGACAAACAAATCTCCTTGAAGCTGACACCAGCGATGTATTTGACGAGAAGAGGATTACATGGTAAGCACTATAATTTTCAGATATTAGTAAACAAGTGTTTAAGAGAATATTGTTCTGCAGGATGTCACAGTGATGTATGACAGATGAATAGTGAAGTCTGTAGTTTGAGAGGATATGTTATTTATAAGGAATATAATTATATTTTAAAAATTAAACATTTTTTTAAAAAGTCATAGCTTGTGGGGTAAAACGCCCCTCAGAGGGCATAGTTTCTCTCTATCATAATTACTATAATAACATATTTCTGTCTATCAAATCCTTTGTTTTACACTTAATGCAGTATAACTAGGTGGTAAAATCAAAATATAAATTACCTCAACCACAAACCACCAACAGAGCATATAAAATACCAAAAATAAAAATCTTTTTTTTTTTTTTTTAAACATCGCCGAGTAAAACACTGCGTTTATATAGAACTGTCTCTTTACGACCACAACAAACGGGACACTTTTCAGACGCGCATTCCGAGTTTGCCTCAGCGCCAGGCGCAAGTCAAACGAGCGCGGAAAAGGTGTTGGGTGACTACGAGGGAGCTTCAGTGAACAACAATGAACTGCGGTCAGATGAGATGTTGTCAGCCTATGTCGGTATGTCGGTAAAATTAACACGACTGCTCACGACGCGCACTCAAGAATTGCATGCGCAAATGCGCCGGTGCGCGCTGCATAATTACTTTATTATAGCTTATATAAAGCGCAAAAGAAACTATGAGCAATGACCGTCGTTTTTCTGTTGTAAATTAAGTCATGAAATTACCACACATGCGATTAAAGCTGCCTCAAAACTGTGAAATGTTGTTGACATGGTTTTAAAGCTATTGTTATCCAATTTGTTGGACTTAAAATGTCTTAAAAATGCACATATGTACACCAAAGAAATCTAAATTTTCTCGGGGGACCATGCCCCCGTACCCCCCTAGCAAACTACATTTTCTGACCTCGGCAATTACACCCTGTGTATGGTCCAGCTTGTATTCTGTCTAATGAAATCTGAGGTATACGTGTATGTAACATTTTTATTTTTTTTCCAAAACATCCTCCCCTCTGTTTTTTTTTCTCCACAAATCGCACCATATTATATATATATATATATATATATATATAATATATATAATATATTACACACACACACACAGTCATATTCATATCACTAATAGTATTTGATAAATTACGTAAATTGGGGTGAATGAACTTCTGTAAATGAATAGAGAGAATGTTACAGGTATTTTAGCATGGATGTTATTATTAATTAATTTGTTAAAAGAGTGTTCCCCTTGTGTGTCTGAACCAGTCATTGGTCCTACCTGCCCTGTTACAAGAATAAATGGTTAAAGTTACTGAGTAAACCTGCCAAGTCTTTTTTTATGCAAGGACAGTTTTCATCTATATAGCTGATTTGACCTAGTCTGCTACAGTGGCATAACAGATTAACAGTGGAGTATACTGTACTTTTTGAATTTTCTGTTATTCTTTGTTCATACTATCATATTTGCAAAGGTGGTCCTCGGAATGCTTTTAAACAGTCATTGGTGGGCCATGAGTTGCAAAAGGTTGAGAACCCCTGCTCTATAACATCCCTGCACGATCAGTCAGACACAACAGACTTAGCCAGATACCTGATTCGCAAAGAAATAGTTAGCTCTGGGCTCCTAAAGTTTGACGATAGACCAGAAAACTACTGGGCCTGGAAAGCTTCCTTTGTCAACTCCACCAGTGATCTGAACTTAACTCCCAGGGAAGAGTTAGATTTACTAACTAAATGGCTGGGACCACAGTCTGCAGAACAGGCCAAACGCATCCGTTCAAAATGGTGTGGCAGAGATTGGAAGAATGTTATGGATCAGCAGAAATGATAGAAAACGCTTTGCTTAAGAAGTTAGAGGAGTTTCCAAAAATATCAAACAAGGACAACGAGAAGCTGTGGGAGCTAGGGGACCTGTTGCTAGAGCTGGAAGCAGCTAGGAAAGATGGATTCTTACCTGGATTATCTTACCTCAACACACCACGGGGAGTCAATCCCATCACGCAGAAGCTCCCCTATAATCTCCTGGAGAAATGGATCTCCGTTGGCTCTAAATATAAAGAAGACCATCAGGTTCAATATCCCCTTTTGCGTCTTTGTAAAGTTCATCAGAGACCAAGCAAAGACAAGAAACGACCCCAGCTTTGCCGAACTGACCATGAGTAGTTCAGTCAAGACGGATAAACCTCTGAAATACACCAAACCATCTGTGTTCACCAGGAAAACTGAGGTTTCTTCAGAAAGTGGTGATAAGCAAAACATTGTAGAGAAAAAGGTTGAGGATCCAGATAGATTATGTCCGTTACATAATAAGCCCCATCCTCTAAGAAAATGTTGTGGCTTTCGCAGCAAGACCTTAGATGAACGAAAAGCATACCTCAAGGAGAAACGTATCTGTTTCAAGTGTTGTGCCTCAACAAGTCACCTCGCCAAAAACTGTGACAAATCTGTGCAGTGCAAAGAGTGCGACAGCAACAAACACTTAGCAGCACTTCACCCAGGGCCAGTGCCATGGAAGACATTGAGCTCTGCTGTTAAGGAAGATCACGGCGGGGAGCAGAAGGAAGATGAGACTCCAGAGGTTATGTCAAAGTGCACAGAGGTCTGTGGGGACTCCCGATCATGCGCCAAAATATGTTTGGTCCGAGTCTACCCTGCAGGACAAAGAGAAAAAGCTGTTAAAGCATACGCTGTCCTTGATGAGCAGAGTAATAAGTCCCTGGCCAAGACCGAGCTATTCGACCTTTTGGGCATTGGAGAAAAGGCTGCACCATACACCCTTAGAACATGCTCAGGGATTGTGGAAACATCAGGACGACGTGCAAGCAACCTCATAGTTGAGTCATATGGAAAGGTACAGATCTCGCTTCCATCACTCATAGAGTGTGAAATGATGCCAGACGACCGTTCAGAGATCCCCTCACCAGAAATAGCACATCATTATTCTCACCTCAAGCCAGTGGCGGATAAAATCCCAGCCATTGATCCGGATGCAGCCATTCTTCTTCTACTCGGCAGAGACATACTGCGCGTACACAAAGTACGTAAACAGTATAATGGACCCAACAATGCACCATACGCTCAACAACTTGACCTCGGCTGGGTCATTGTTGGTGATGTATGTCTCAGAGGAGCCCACAAGCCTAGCAGCGTTAATGTTTACAGGACTGATGTCTTACCTACTGGGCGTACGTCTTTCCTTAAATCATGTCATAGTGTTATTCACATTCAAGAAAGGTTTGACAAGAGGAGAGATCAAACCACGGCATACAAACCTTGAAAGAGATGGACATACTGGCAGGTGACACCGATGATCTTGGAAGCACAGTATTCAAAAGAACAAAAGAGGATGAGAAAATAGCTTTGTCTATTGAAGATCAAGCCTTCCTTGAGATCATGGAAAAAAATGTCCACATGAATGATGAGAATAGTTGGGTGGCTCCCTTACCATTCCATTCCTCAAGGCGCCGTCTCCCAAATAATAGGGAGCAAGCAGTCAAACGTCTCTCATCTCTGTGTTGCACACTGGAAAGAAAGCCAGACATGAAAAAACAATATATGGATTTCATGCAGAAAATTTTCGAGTCAAACCAGGCAGAACTAGCTCCGCCATTGAAAGAGAATCAAGAGTGCTGGTATCTACCAACATTTGGTGTAGGGCTGGGTGATATATCGCATGTGATTGTCACGCGCATTTCGTCAGTAAAGCCGGTTCCCTGATTACCGCTAAATTGCCATCACCTGCTTTCAAATGGAGCGGCATTTAATAGACAGAGCCGTAGTTCACTGACAAGCCACGCAATATCGCGTCCATTATCGAAGGCGATTCATCTGCGATATGAACGCGATATTGCGTGGCTTGTCAGTGAACTACGGCTCTGTCTATTAAATGCCGCTCCATTTGAAAGCAGGTGATGGCAATTTAGCGGTAATCAGGGAACCGGCTTTACTGACGAAATGCGCGTGACAATCACATGCGATATATCGCCCAGCCCTAATTTGGTGTCTACCACCCTAAGAAACCAGACCAAATACGGGTGGTGTTTGACTCTAGTGCCATGTACGAAGGTGTCTCCCTCAACGACATCCTCTTGAAGGGACCAGACCTCAATAACACTCTTCTTGGCGTCCTTCTTCGTTTCCGCAGGGAGCCTTTTGCAGTCACAGCAGAATGTGCAACAGATGTTTTACTGTTTCACAGTATGTGAGGAACACCGTGATTTCCTAAGGTTCTTGTGGTTCGAAGATAACGACTTCACCAAACCTGTGACTGAATACCGAATGACAGTACATGTATTCGGTAACAGCCCTTCACCAGCTGTGGCCATTTATGGTTTGAGGCGGGCAGCGCAAGAAGGACAAAGAGAATATGGCAAGGATGCTGAGCAGTTCGTCATACGGAACTTTTATGTAGATGATGGACTCGCTTCATTCTCCACTGCAGAAGAAGCCATCGACATTCTAAAAAGAACAAGGGAGATGTTAGCTGAGTCAAGTATCATGTTGCACAAGATAGCATCAAACAGCAGCACTGTTATGAATGCTTTCCCATCTGAAGATTGTGCCAAAGATCTTAAGAATCTGGATCTGTCATCTGACCCTTTGCCGCTCCAACGCAGTCTGGGCCTCAGATGGGACCTACAAACAGACAGCTTCTCCTTCTGCGTGTCTGATGAGGAAAAGCCATTCACTAGAAGGGACATCCTTTCGACAGTCAATAGTGTCTACGATCCCTTGGGGTTTGTGGCACCAATTACGATTCAGGGAAAGGCTTTGGTGAGAGATATCTCATTAGAAGAGTACGATTGGGACACTCAACTACAGTAGGTGGACAACCAAAATGGGTATTACCGCCGCGCATACCGCCGCCGCAGGGCCGTTGCGTTAACTGAAATTCAGTCACGTGTAAAAAAACCACCGCCAGGTGGCGCAAAGGGACGGATTGGAAAGTGACTGTAATAATAAAATGTCGGTTTGTAAACGGAGATGAAAGGACGAAGTAAAACAACAATAACATTATAATTTAACTTAATAATTTAACATCCTTAAAACTTAATAATTTAACATCCTTAAAAACCATTAGATAGTCTTAGGGATAGTCTTAGGCTACTCTATGCATCAAAAAATTAAAAGAAAGACCTTTACACAAAGTCTTACTGCATGCTATTGTCATTAAACAGTCATTAGGCATATTATATATATATATATATATAATATATATATATATATATATATAGATAGATAGATAGATTAGGAGCACACACACATGGATTATAAATGTAATATTTTCATTCTGGTTTGCTCTTAGCAAAAAAAAAAAAAAAATCCTTCAAATTCCATATGCGGAGCGAAATGAGAACGGTCCAGCATTAAGACCGCATTAAGAGCAATAATTCTTATTAACTGCTATTGTTCTTGATTTTTTAATTGTTCTTGATTATTATTATTATTATTATTTTTTAAAATTTTTTTGGGGGGGGGCTATTATATATGCTATGTAATGTTTAGTGATTTTGATATCGCAGACTAAAATACCGGCAGGAATAAATATTTAGGCAAATTTATTCATTAAAACCAAAGGTGTTCATCTGTGATAGTACATCAAGAGCAAGGACGCGTTGTGTGCATTTTGTTTTGTGCTTTTACCAGACCGAAACGCTCGATTGTCTGTGTGAAAACTGCGCGTGGGCACGAGCGCCAAGGGAACTGATAACAGCAGCAACGAGCACTGGCCATGATTTCAGAAACAACACGTTCCAGCGGATAGATCGCCTCTTATTTAACACAGACCTATATCTTATCGAATTGAGATATTTCTTTCTTTTTAGGTACAATTATTGCTGAGTTTAAGTTAACTTTTGAGACGTTTCAGATTCTCGCAGAGAGACAGCTGAAAGCGCACCCTGTTTTTTATTTTATTATTCAAAACAAAAGTACAAGGTTTTGTTGTTATTGTGAGCGTACACAAATAAAAGTAGACCATTCGTAGTCTTGCATCAATCTGTAAGCTATCGCCAAAAATGACGGAAGGCCTGTTTTAAGTTGTTTCAGCTGTCATGAAGAGAAAATCCATCAGAACGCGCCGGCGCTTTCGTCGGCCAGAGGGATAAAAATGTAACCAATTTAGTTTCATATTTATATTTAAATATTGGGCTATTGCCTATTATTTTTAAATGAATAAATTCCACCTATGATCATTATGAAAAGGGAATAGCATGACGGATGCGCAATGTCGGGAGACAAATGCAGCGGGTTAGACCTAAGTTTGACCACTTCATTAAGTTTTGTTTTATAGGAAGTCTTTCTTTAAAGTGAATTTCGTTTTGTAGACATTGTATCTTAATTTCAATCAATGTTTCATCAACCAATTGCCTATATTTAATAAATAGGAAGAAAACCAAGAACGTCGGGTGTGGAATGGAAACGAAACCACGTTTCCGCGGCCTTTGAATAAGGCTGAAGCAATAGACGTCTTTCTGTTTTAATTAAATTTATGTATTACTTCATTACATGTCTTTATTACTTAAATAATTGATAAGATGTTTTTGGTCGACCAATATATTTTAGCTGGTCTACTTAGACACACATTTGCGTAGTGGCTTATTGTGCAAACTTTTTTTTCCTACCACACGCCAAACTCATAACATTTCTTAAATATCCCCACAAGTAAAGTAATACCAGTGCATTTTGACTTTGTGGGGACAAACAAGCTTATACATAAATCATACAGAATGATGTTTTCTGAACATCTAAAATAGCAGAGAATGTTTTCTGTCATGGGTAGGTCTAGTGGCAAAGTTAGTGTAGGGGGATAGAATATACAGTTTGTACAGTATAAAAACCATTATGCCTATGGAATGTCCCCATAAAACATGGAAACCCAACATGTGTTTGTTGTGTGTGTGTTTGTTGGTGGGCGAGATGGTTGGGTGTATCTAGGCTCCATCTCTCCTCCTGGCTGGGTCCAGCCACAATACTTCATTCACGTCACATGCTATGCTCTCTCTTGCGTATCCAACCTTGGATGCAGGGCCGGCGCCAGGACACACAAACTGGGGGGGCATTCATAATTCTGGAGGGGGCTTTTGAATCACTAATTCAAAAGTGAAAGTAAAATTCTCACGGCCGCACGAGCATTCATAACTGCACCGCGCCAGTGGACACACACGGTTATGAACGCCCGTGAATGCATTTTAATGATGGGGTTCATTAATGATGAGTTCATTATTATTCTTAATAAAAAACACAACATCAAAACAGTAGGCCTACAATCAATGACAAACTCGCTTAAATAGCCGCTTTTACATTTCTCTTTGAAACCAAATTTTCCTCCATCATCTTGTCAGTCAAAGGAGAGGCGAAATGGGCAAAGTGAGGTGCGCGACTCTCGTTCAGCCCACTTTGAGTTGAGCAGACGCGTTCAGTTCTGTAACTGAATGGTCACATGCAGAATAAAGAAATAAAATATTAAGTTTTGTTGCCAAATTTAGATTTTTTTATTTGAATATTATTTAGTCTATTTGTTTGATTTGTAATGATTTTAATTATAATTTAATTAATTGCTTGTCATCAACTTGCAATTCCCTCGCGAACCCCCATTTGGGAAACCCTGTTTTTTAGAACATTATTTTAAATTCATTCCTTGGCGACGCATCATGAAGCCAAGCTACAGGTATCACGTTTATTTTGTTTTTCCTTTTTTGTTTAAAATATTCACAAACTTGTTAACTAGGCTATATCATGAATTATATGATATTTACCGATTGTCAAATATGTGGAAGTGAATGTGTTTTGTTTAAACACCTTTACTGATCATGTTAGTTGATAAAACAGAGGATCTGTCGGATTTACATTACATAAATTCATCCATTTTTCCTGAAATAAACATAAGTGGCTGGTGAACTGGGATAAGAGAGTAAACTTTATTTCATATGCATTGTATCTGATATGAATAAACAACTTTGTCAAATTATAATTTAAAGGATTATCGCAGCTTCCATATGAGTGTATGGGAATCTGCATTTAACAAACTATAAAGGTCTTTTATATATATAGCCTAGACCTCATTCAAACGTCTGAAACCTCAGATAAACATGTGGTTGAAAACTAAATAGTTGTGAAATATGAAAAGCACAGAGCGCATCAATCTCTGGCTCAGCACCAGCAGCGGGAAAGCAGGTTTGAATTTAGCAGTGGCGTACTGAATGTTCTCATCACACCCATGTTATCGTACACGTTAAAAAAGTTAAAATCGATCGGGTGAATGGGGACAAATTGAAACTGCGGGGGCACAAATCAGATGGGGGCAATGCCCCCTTTTGCCTCCTCCGTGGCGCCAGGCCTGCTTGGATGGAGGCAGTGTCAGTGTCTCCACATGCCTCCTCCATTGCCTGGAGAAGTGTTATGTTGACATAGGGACAACGATCATGCACTTTCCAGCACCATGTGGAGAAAAATTCCTCAATAGGGTTTAGAAATTATGAATATGGAAACAAGTAACAGAAAAGTTGTTCAAAACCTATAACTTGACCTTTGGCCTATTTATAGGTCTATTCTAAAGACATGATTGGTTGGTATTAAGTAAAGCAATAAGTGTTTGCGCATGTGAGGAGTTGAGACACTGATGAATTAGTATGGCATTTTGATTGGTTGAGTTTGAAAAAGGAAATCAAGATACTTCCTGTTAGATTTTTGTGTGTTACATAGAGAATTGTGTGTTGTGTTTTGCAAAAAGTGTTTTATGAAATTGAAAAATGAGTCAATGGCCGAGAATTAGTGTGTGGTTTTGCAGATTTGGTGTGTGGTTCTGCTGTTTGAGTGTCAGGTTTCAGAAATTGTGTGACAAGTAAGGATTTTGTGTGTAAGCAGTTGAAAAAAACTATAATAGAATATATAAAAATGTTTTTGTGTTTGGGGAAACTGCATGCTTTTTACACATTAGAAAAAGAAGATTCACATAATCGTATCAGCATGATGAATAAATTATATTAACTGGAATAAACTGTATATAGAAAGAGAGCAGAGAATGTGACCGATCGTGAAGCTGTCCATAACTTAAGTCTAGCATGAGTTTAAACAATCTCACAAACACTCGTGTTAAAATCTCAGAAGCTGACTACACTGACATGAATCTCTGACATCGAATCTGCACTTTGTTGTTTATGAGAATGGGAGAATTAATGAGTTTCAGAATTCTACATACAGTTTCAGAATTCAGTCAGAGAGCACACGCATTGAACAAAACTCTTAGTTTCAGCCATGACTGATCTGAATGCCTCTGATTGGCCATCACATTCATAAGCTCAATAAGAACACGCGTGTGACTGGTTATAATGCTCAACGCTACAAAACTAAATCTGATGGAATGCCGCTGTTGGATGGTTCAAATGAACGTTAAGTATTGTAGTTTGTTTAAACAATATTATCAGTTGAACATATATTATATTATATAAATACAAACCTGATTCCAAAAAATTGGGACACTGTACACATTGTGAATTAAAAAGGAATGCAATAATTTACAAATCTCATAAACTTATATTTTATTCACAATAGAATATAGATAACATATCAAATGTTGAAAGTGAGACATTTTGAAATGTCATGCCAAATATTGGCTCATTTTGGATTTCATGAGAGCTACAAAAAGTTGGGACAGGTAGCAATAAGAGGCCGGAAAAGTTAAATGTACATATAAGGAACAGCTGGATGACCAATTTGCAACTTATTAGGTCAATTGGCAACATGATTGGGTATAAAAAGAGCCTCTCAGAGTGGCAGTTTCTCTCAGAAGTCAAGATGGGCAGAGGATCACCAATTCCCTCAATGCTGCGGCGAAAAATAGTGGAGCAATATCAGAAAGGAGTTTCTCAGAGAAAAATTGCAAAGAGTTTGAAGTTATCATCATCTACAGTGCATAATATCATCCAAAGATTCAGAGAATCTGGAACAATCTCTGTGCGTAAGGGTCAAGGCTGGAAAACCATACTGGATGCCCGTGATCTTCGGGCCCTTAGACGGCACTGCATCACATACAGGTGCTATGCTACTGTAATGGAAATCACAACATGGCCTCAGGAATACTTACAGAAAACATTGTCGGTGAACACAATCCTCCGTGCCATTCACCGTTGCCGGCTAAAACTCTATAGGTCAAAAAAGAAGCCATATCTAAACATGATCCAGAAGAGCAGGCGTTTTCTCTGGGCCAAGGCTCATTTAAAATGGACTGTGGCAAAGTGGAAAACTGTTCTGTGGTCAGACGAATCAAAATTTGAAGTTCTTTTTGGAAAACTGGGACGCCATGTCATCCGGACTAAAGAGGACAAGGACAACCCAATTTGTTATCAGCGCTCAGTTCAGAAGCCTGCATCTCTGATGGTATGGGGTTGCATGAGTGCGTGTGGCATGGGCAGCTTACACATCTGGAAAGGCACCATCAATGCTGAAAGGTATATCCAAGTTCTAGAACAACATATGCTCCCACCCAGACGTCGTCTCTTTCAGGGAAGACCTTGCATTTTCCAACATGACAATGCCAGACCACATACTGCATCAATTACAACATCATGGCTGCGTAGAAGAAGGGTCCGGGTACTGAAATGGCCAGCCTGCAGTCCAGATCCTTTCACCCATAGAAAACATTTGCCGCATCATAAAAAGGAAGATGCGACAAAGAAGACCTAAGACAGTTGAGCAACTAGAAGCCTGTATTAGACAAGAATGGGACAACATTCCTATTCCTAAACTTGAGCAACTTGTCTCCTCAGTCCCCAGACGTTTGCAGACTGTTATAAAAAGAAGAGGGGATGCCACACACAGGCCTGAAAATGGGTCAGGGGTGAAAAAGGTGAGACCCCCCCTCTAGGGGGGTCCGGGGGCATGGTCCCCCGCAAGAAAAATGTAAATTTTCCATATTTTAAAGCATCAATCTGATGCATTTTGAGATGCTTTTTTTGCCAACCTGGGGAGAGCTGGAGAAACTTAACTTCAGCCATGGGTCAAAAATTATTATGGCCTCCTTACTAAGTATTACGAAGGGGGATCGAGCGTGAATCTTTATTGGTGTCGATTTTCAGTCTCTTTTTAATGATAGGCTTACGCATCTGTCAATCATCCCCACTTGCTATTTGGGGGAAGAACCTAGCGCTATGATTGGTCGAACTCTTCTTCTTTTGCTGTTGCTTGATTTGAGGACTGCGCGTGCACAGAGGTGTCACCAGGTTTTTGCATAGTTTAGAGTGACAAATTGTACCAGCGTACTTTGAAGTCAAAATGCGTATCCGCTACGCAAATTGCGTACAGGTTGGCAGGTCTGCTTATTGATAGAACGGTGGACCACTTTACCTTCTGCCTTGTCAGTCCCCTCACCTCAAAATCTACCTCCTCAAAAACGGTAGCATTAGCTAATAATTTTCCACCGGAGCTTTAGCTAGCTGGCTAACGTTGTGTTCTCTCCTGCTGTGTTCATTGACTCAATTCATCAAGCTGTAGCTAACGTTAGCTAAGTCTATGTCAACAGAGCTCCTGGGTAACTTAACTTAGATATAACAGAAAATATTAAAATTATTGAAACCATCCAGGGCCGGATTGGGACTCATTTTCAGCCCTGCAGTATCATGCCTTAGACCGGTCCACTTTAATTCACGACTGACTATATTAAAATAATGTAATTAAAACCTCAGTATATAAGTCTGCAATAGTGCACTGTTCTCTACAACCTTGTAAATAATTGTATTTTTCAAAAATATCTTCAAATACCCATGATAGTACAAATGATAGTACAAAAAATGCTAAAATTTGATAATGATTTTATAATGTGAACCATTGATTAATTCTCTAGCCATCTAGTGGCTGTAGTTAAAAATTCATGTTATTTTAATTTTAATTTAATTAATTTAATTTGCTTTCCAGTAGATGGCAGTAATCGTCCACTAAACCCAGGCACATTTTTCATGTCTATCACTATGAATGAAATTTAGAAATGTAGATCTTTATTAAAGTGGATTTAACTTAAAATTTTGCTATTTTATATAAATGTATATACTTAAATTATTACAAATTGAGGCAAATAAATAACACAAAATACCATAAATCCTACAAAATTTCACAATTTTACAGTAAAATATTAAAGTAGGCTATTACGTTTGTTTAAAAAAAAGTTACATGTTACAAAATCACATTTTACTGTCTGGTTATGTAAGCTAGTTGGACAGAAAAATTAATATTGTTGGCCAATGTGTAATAGCATAGCAAGCAACATAACATAAGTGATAGGCCATGTTTATTATTTGCCTACTATTATTACGATATGAGTAAGCTGCATACATGCCTTTATCTTTTGCATGTTTTCTCCTCTTCCTTTTTATTTGTTTACATTACTTAAATCGGCCTCCGGTGGCTTAGACCTTTTGCCTTACCATAATTTAGCGTTGATTTAGAACTTGTCCCGCTGTCCCTACAGACGTCACCTCATCCCTTCTTCTCGTATACTTTTGAGTGAGTTGTCTTCTCCAAGCACACACTCCGAGTCCCTCCCGACCAGGTTAATTTACCCACCGAGTGACATGATATCATTGACGTTGTGTGCAAATAAGCGATAAAAACCCGATCGCGCATTCGTTTGTTTGTTTTTTTTTGCGCGGGTGCGCCATGCTGCCCTGGGCCGTCCAGGCCTAAATCCGTCACTGAATGGTTTTTAGGAAAAAGTTAGGCTACTCAGCTTAGTACATTTGGCCGCGTCCACAGTTTCTAGAGCATCCATATTTCAACCCAGTGCCATGACAACACCAGCCCTCGCGGCCAAATAAACTGACCGGCCCACTGGGAATTTTCCCGGTGCTCCCGATTAGCCAATCCGTGCCTGAAACCATCACTCACCAAATTCAGTCAGGTAAATCACTGAAGCCAGGCGTGCTTTCAGCTTCTGATGGTGGTCTGCACTGGTGATGCAAGGCCCTTCGCGTTAATATTTCCATGCACTTGTGCTCCCTTCTGGCATGCGCAGATGTTCGCAATTCACTGAATCTCGCGCTCTCTTCTGGCACGCACACCTGTTCGCAGTTCACTGAATATGAATACCCCCCCTCCCCCCCAAAAAAAATTTCTCATCGAATCTACACGATTCACATAGGTCACCTATTTTGGTTTCAAAAACGGCGAATTTCACCGAAAGGTGAGGGATTTTCATGTGAAATTTAAAATCAACTTATTTTTCCCTTAAAATGAAATTTCTCAGTTTAAACTTTTGATATGTCATCTATGTTGTATTCTGGATAAAATATTGAAATTTGAAACTTCCACATCATTGCATTCTGTTTTTATTCACAATTTGTACAGTGTCCCAACTTTTTTGGAATCGGATTTGTATTTTGAAACTAATTTCCATGACTTTTCCAAAACTTTATGTTTTTTCTTAATTTCCTATCAACTTTCCCATGCCTAGAAATTATATAGAAGCTATTTTAAGATGTCACGACTTTTCCAGGTTTTTCATGAGCGTACGAACTATAGAATATTACTAGTATGTTTAAAGCATGTTTTACCATGTTGTTTTATCTTGATTATTTTGTTTCCATAATCATTGGAATAATTGTGCATCCTCACGCACTTAATCGCACACTTAGTGTGAAATTAAGCATTCACAATTTATCTTGTTTAACATGTCCATTTTGCCATAATTTCCTATATCCATCAAAGTAAACCATCAGATTGAAGTGTGATTTTCACAAAACTGTATGTTTCAGCTTTTTTCAAGGTAAATTTAGGTGTCTTTCCAAAAAAAGGACACTTGCAGACTCCAAAAGGACACCAAATAACCAAATGATATGAGTCCATATAATTCATACATTTATGTACTCCAAAGCACCCATAAAAAAATCACAGCAAAAATCGTTTGAGAATTCACTTTGTATAGTGTGTGTGTCACGATCCCTGTGTTGTCTTGTGTTTTGTAGGACTTTTATGTTGAAGTGTAATCTTGGTTTTCTTTGTTTCAATTTTCACTTCCTGTGTTTTGGTTCCTGTTCTGCCTTGTACCTTGTGTGTTGTTATAGTTACCCTCATTAGTTACCATGACATCATATCACCAACACCTATCCCTTATCAGCCCATTGTAAACTTGTCTGTTTAAACCTTTACGCTTCAGTTGTTGTTTGTTGGTCATTGTAACGATTTGTACAGTTATTAATCAATTTATGGGTGGAATATGAATATAATAAAAAAGTTTTATGAATATTATTATGCACATACCGACCCAAGGGGGAATTAACCATATATGGTGAATTAATTACAACGAATTATAATCAATCACATATATGATTAGTTCTGGTTTAATAATTATGTAGAAAACTACTGGTCCGTCCAGCAAACCGGTAAGTTATCCACAGACTATTACGACCGAAATGTTATCCTCTGGCCATGAGGATAAATTCCTATGATAGCATCCAAACGTAAAGCAATTATATAGGATCGAAACGTTAAAGTGACCTGGCTTTTGTTGAAATGAGCAAAAAGAACAATCAAGCATGAATAATGTGTTTAATATATGCAAACTACGACTACAGAGGTTATACGTCTAACTATATACAGAAGGTATACACATATATATACAAGAGTGAAAATGAAGAAAAGACAGGAAAAGAAAGATGATCAAAGAATGGCAAATTACACAGTTAAACCTTTTGAAAGCCAGCACAGAAATCAGTTTAAACGAATCTCAACGAAATTATAATACTTGCTTATTGGTTCAAGTCCGTGTGCAGTAGAGTTTCGGTGCGCTTGGCTTGGTTGGTCCTTTCCGAGAGGGTTTCTCCGGCGGGGTTTTCAAACGAGGTTTAAACTTAAGTAACTTAACAGAAGAGAGAGAGAGAGAGAGAGTCCAAAGAATCTTTTTGCAGACCGGCCGGCGCCGAGATGAGACTTTACAACCCAGTCCAGCATGCTAAAAGCATTCTGAACATTCTAAAGTTTATTGATTATCCTGATACGTGTGCATATGCTACATCATGCTCTTGTGTGTTTGTTCTTGCCGTTGCTCTCGCCTGCTGTCTGTGGATTACTCCTGTTTATGGATTACCGCTTAGTTTTTGTTATTAAACGTTGGTGCTTGCATTTGGATTCTCACTCTGTCTCATGCCTGCACATTCGTAACAGTGTGCAACAGCAAAGAGCTTGTTTACATTTTAGACAAGTCCAGTTACAATACTGAACAGGACCACATAGAGAAGCCAAAAAACCTGAACCAACCGCCTTGACCTGCATATTTACTAAAGTACACAGAAACATACACAGAACAAATCCAAACATTATCCTGAATGTGTGTGAAAACAATGTGAATGAACTGAAATGTGTCTGTGCATAAATTAGGGCTGAGCGATATATAAAAATATTTGATATCTCGATATTGTCCAAATTTTTACGATATTCGATATATGTCTTCATATGTTTGCATTTACTTTTAAATAATTAAAAAAACATGATTTTCTTTTGCCCCCATTAAAAATGTATCATAGTAAAACACCAACAGCAAGATGAAGGCGACGCCTGAAACACTGCAGCCTTGTCCACTTATTCAGCCGCTTTGACAATATTACTCCTGTTATCAGTTGCGATGCAAACTTGTTGCTCAGCTCTCGAATTCCATGACACAAGTGCGTCACATAATCCATCTGCGATGATCTCCCCGGTGTGTTTATTCAGAGAGTAAGTTAACTGGTTTGCAGACAAGTAGATTTCAGCTCCAGCCATCAATAAAACGAATGGTAAGACTGATGTAGGGTTCGCAGGTTCGGCTCGTCCATAGATCGGAAGTGGTCGATTTTCTCACACTTTTTTTTTTAACAAAATTATATTTAAATGAGAATGTCTTTTATTATTTCTCAGACAAAAAGCTGCATATTTCTTTGTGGAATTTAAATATCTTTATAACAACTAAATTGAAATTTTAAAACAAATCCTAAATCAAATAAATAAATAAATAATACAAATAAAAGAAATCTCTTCATATGAGCTCATCTGTGGTTATGTGTGCTGCAGTAGCACTGTCATATCTGGCTATAACATGTTATTTAGCCTATAACACGCTCTCACACGTTTATTTTTAGTATTTTTTATTTTTGATTGAAAATTTACATATGTGGTTTCAACAACCAGATGCATTTAGACTTGTTCAGTTTCATCTGGAATGTGTCCCAGACCTCCTCCTGCAGTGGTTTGCATGTCCGTTGGCGCGAAGCAAGCGTTTTCAGTTCATTCCGATGGAAGTTGAGCCTCACGCTAAGTTAAGTGTGACACTCAACTTCCATTGGAATGAATCTAAACACGCTCTGGTCACTTGCTCTGCTCCAGTGGACTATTTCACTCTTGGTCGTGTGATGTTGCTTAACATACACAAAGCAATAGTGTCACCAGCATAGAAATAAAGCGCTCTTTTATCTCACAGTTGCAGTAGGTGAATAGCTGTTATTGCTTTGTCACAGGACACAGATGTGAGTTTGTGTGAGAGAGACACACATTTACTATTGTTATACTGTACCGGAAATATTGATTTACATTAGCTGGAAAGACTATTTGACATTACGTTATGATTATAACAACATGGTTTAAGTCACTTATAAGCTTTGTTAATTTTAGTTAAAATGAATTTATTAACAGGCTTGAGTTTAATTCAACAGCATTTATCCTGAATTACAAATGACATAAATATATGAATGGAAATGATCTTTCAGGTCCAAGTATCAAGACACTCACTGTGAAGATGAGATTGAACACTGTATGAATTTAAATGAATTTATTAAAGGGGCTATATGTAAGATTTTCACTTTAATAAAGAATAAAAATGCCCCAATATGTTGGCAGATATATTTAGGAAACATGTTAAGTTCACCTAGTTGTTTCTCAGAAAAACAATGCTACAGCCAGATATTCTACTTTGAAATGTGTGTTCCGTGTCGGAATGTCTGTCTTTGTTTTGGTCTGTGCGAAACCGTGTGCTGCCAGTTTATCCAATAGTATTTCAACATCACAGGTTGCCAGTTGGCAGAAAACACCAAGTATTGCAGCCGTGGAAACCAGCAAACAAACTGGGTCAGAGAATCGTAGATTCTACCTGACCTAAAAAGCCTCTGCATCCTTCTAAAAATCTCTATGAATGACAGTATATTAAAACAGTTAAATCAACTCATCAGCTTACAGTGTGTAAATCTCCTCAGCTTTTATTGTCAATTGCGCTCACTCTCAAGCTAGCCACCGGTGTCTTTGAACGAGGGGGCGGAGTAAACAATATTTTGAATTTATACTGCAGTATCTATTTCGACCACTGGGTGTCATTCCTACACAGAGCCCCTTTAAATGTTTGAATATCAATTTCAGTCAGATCATTACTAATTACATCATCAGTGTTGTATTTAAAATACTTTTCTAATTACTCTGTCTGAAAAGTAATTTAATTACTTAATAATAAGTAACTTACTAATTACTTCTTAAAATCCGTATAAACCTTGACCTGATAGACAATAGAAAGGAAACTCTTTTAATAATTTAGTCAAACATGGAATAGTTTAGCCTTTTATAGCTTTTTAAAACATTTTAACTTTATTAAAACATACACTATAATACTTTTATTTACTTTATAATACTTATATTTTTTTGTAACAAATAGGGATGTTACTATACCAAAAAGTCTAGTAGTCTGTACCGATTCCACCAAAAGTGCACAATACTCGATACTGTCACGATCACCACCTGTTCCTGTCATGTTCCTGTCACTTCCCGGACTACACTTCCCACAATCCTCCCTGCCAATCACATGCACTCACTCCACCAATCACCTGTTGCCACATACAGCCATGCACACTCCACACTAATCACCACACCCAGCTGATACGCATTACCTGGACTATAAAGGACTCACACACACACCACCTCACCGCGAAGTCTTGATTCCTTGTGACAATTCTGAGCGTTATTTCCCTGTCTGCCTGTTTGTTGCCGTTACTGCCTGTTTCCTGTTTATTGACCCATTGCTGCCTGTCCTGACCCTTGCCTTGTATACTGTTCTGTGAATGATAACCGCCTGTACTCTGACCACGACTCTGCCTGTCCCTTGCTGTTCCTGTTTGCCCCTGATCGACCCAGCCTGTACGACTATGCTCACTGTAAATAAAAGCTTGCACATGGATCTCTGTCTGAGTCCCGAATCGTTACAGATACCAAAGTCGACCACGGTAAAAATATATAAAAATTCAAATAAAACAATGTTATATATTTTTCCAGGTAGGTCTAATAGTAAGTAAAAATGCCACAGAAATTGAATAATCAAATATAAAATAACTCTACATAGTCATAACTGTATAAATTAAATATAGATTAATCCTTATTAAAGTTTTTATTTGTTGTTTGATAATCATTTATAATACAGAGAGCCAATGTAGACAGTAGCATGTTTTAAAGGCTGCTAATGGACGGAGACAATACGCTGTTACACATGCTGTTCACATTCACATAACCAACGCGAATATATGCCAAGACAGGCATTTTGACATAACTGTGTGTGTATTTTGTTTATGTGTAATAAACAGCGAAAATCTTGCGAGAGGCGGCTATGTGTGTGCACTTTGGTTGAGAGTGCACTGACTGAAGACTCTAGGAAATAACATACATTTTACTGTAATGTTCTTGCCTACCTGTGTCAAAAAGTGAAGTAATGGGAATATTTCCATTCTGCAAAACAGCCACTCGCTTCTGCCGACACCTTCAGACAGCGACTACACAGCCAAATGGTGTGCTCAACTGCTCTGCAGCTAACGATTTTAAAGAGGCAGTGTTCACTTTTACCTTTAGACGACAAATTTAGATTTTAAATTCAATATTGATTTAAACAGAACTGTTGAACTAATTTACAGTATGTAACACAAGTACATTATAAGTAACAGTAATTAAATTACCTAAAAATGAACAGTAATCTTTTCAATTTACTTTTTCAGTGGATAAGAAATTTAATTACAATAATGTGTTACTTAGTAACGCATTACACCCAACACTGTTTCTCACAATAGTTGAGTTTCAATAACATCTTCAGCATTACTTTTGACTCTTAAACCAACATCAGAACATCTTTTTCTCAATGCCACTGTGATCTTGGGCTTGGCTGGAGTTTAAAAGATTCTTATATTGATCTTAGTAATATCAGTGACGGTTCATAAGAGCTTATTCAGATTTGATTGATAACTTATGAACTCCATCAATCCTGATATTGAACTGAATGAACATTGAACTGAGCTGAATGATGACACAGTTTCTTTCTGTAAAGCTGCTTACAGCTGAATGAAGCTGGGTATTGATTATCTTTGAGGATCATTCAATGATTTCACAACTGAACTGAACTGAGCTGAATGATGACACAGTTGTGCTTTATGATGCTTTATTGTTGAATTCAGCATGTTTCTCACTGATCAACTTTGACCCCTTACACTCTTATTGAACACATTAAACTAACATTGATTTAAATAATGACTTTATTGTCTTTTTAGAGCTGCTTTACAGCTGAATCAGCACTTGATTCATATCTGAAGAAATAAAGGTTTCTTACTTGCCTTGAATCATAAGACAAAAACCAAAATCAAAATGTGTTTATAGAAACACACTTCTTGTGAACCAGTAAGACACACTATGGTGTTAAATGATTTTAATGGTTTTCATTTTAATAACACTTCATTTTCACCATAGGAAGAGTCCTGCTGCTTTAGATTCAAGATGAAATGAGAAATGTTTGTAATTATCTTTTAAATCAAGAAAAGATTGTAGTAGTAGCAATAACATAATAACCAATTACATATTTTGTGTACAGTATAGCTTATTAAAATTATTTATTCTGTTAGTGTGTGTGTGTGTGTGTGTGTGTGTGTGTGTGTGTGTGTGTTCACCAGACTGCTTTAAAGTGAACAAAATCAGATTAATCTAATGTTTTTTCTTCCTCATGTTGTTTGTAGACCGTCTCTATCTGGGCTAAGCTCTAGCGCTACATGTTTCTACACATTAAAGAGGATAAAACTCATAAATTGTGATGAGTGTTCAGTTCTACAGTATAATACTTTTCAAATAAGACCATTATAATTATTAGTTAAGAGGAGATTCTGTGAGAGAGGAGAAGATCCTAAATCAAGTTCAGATCTGAGACAAATCCTATGTGAACTCTTCAGATCTGAACTCAAGATTCTGTAATAGATCCAGACCAGAGCAAAGCATGCTGGGAACTAAAAATACACTGCCCAGTTTCAGTTCATTGAACACAAATATGGAGGGCCAAACCTGCAAATAATAACAATAAATAAATAAATAAATGCATAAATAAATATACAAGGAAATGAGAAAAAAGAAAAATAATTGAGTATTTCTACCTTTAAATCAGGGGTGTCAAACATACAGCCCACAAAGGTGTCCATTCGGCCCGGGGATCATTTTGAACTATAATATAAAATAGAGATGCACTAGTCCACTGCTCATAAATCCAAAGGTCGCATAATTTCACAAAGCTAAAGTCAGACCATGCTGTTTTTGCTGTTAATCTTAATTATACAATAATTTAAATGAAAAACAACTGCTCATGTAACATCTTTGTTGGGATTGTGATAAAAATGCAGTGTTTGCCTCTAATATCAAAGAGCTACACATATTTTTGAACAAATAAACAAATAAATTAGCCTTAAAAGAAAAAAAAAAAAACTGCAACCAGTATCCACCATCTTCTTCCCAAATTGGACATCAGGTTCATCACTAATAAAAAAAATATTAAATAAATTAAAAAAAAAAAAAAAGCAATTTCACTGTAAAAACAAATGCAGTTTTAAAGAGCAGTGTACTAGTTTTCTTGCAAATTAATTTGTTGTTTATATGGTTAATATTAATGCAACAATCAGCGCACTAAAGTTTTTATTATTATTATTATTATTATTATTATTATTATTATTAATCCGGCCGTACATGGTTATTTTTTTCCAATCCGGACTTCAACCTAAAATGAGTTTGACACCCCTGATTTAAATAAATGTGGAAATAAATAAATGCATAAATAAATGAAAAAAAATAATAAGGAATAAAACATAAATAAGGAAATAAAGGTATAAATACTCATTCATTTATATTTTTCCACATTTCCTTGTATGTTTATGCATTTTTTTTTTTTTTTTTTTTTTTTTTTTTACATTTCTTCATATATTTATTTATTTATGTATGTATTTAGTTATTGTTTTTGCAGGTTTGACCCTCCACACACAAATGAAGTGAACTTCAGTTTGACGTGTTTAAGTGGATTTACTCAATTAAATCAAGACAGAATGTGCATTAATTGTGTGGTTTAACTCATTTTAATGAAGTTCATTTAACAAGCAGCAGAAATCATGTTTACGGTGTAGATTAAAAGATGGACAGATTGATGATTCCTGATTGTGATGTGTTTTATCTCCATCAGATTCCCATCGGCTCACTCCGGATCTGAACACAGTGAATAAACTCCTCTGTCTGTCTGAGAGGAACACACTGATTACTGGCACTCGCACACCGCTGTTGTATCCTGATCATCCAGACAGATTTGATTTTAGTCCTCAGGTGTTGTGTAGTGAGAGTGTGTGTGATCAACGCTGTTACTGGGAGATTGAGTGCAGTGGACCTGTGTTAATATCCGTGTCATATAAGAGCATCAGCAGGACGGGACGGGGTCATGAGTGTCGGTTTGGAGCTAATGATCAGTCCTGGAGTTTGAACTGCTCTTCCTCCAGTTACTCATTCAGACACAATAAGATAGGGACTGATCTCCCTGTAGAGTCCATCATCAGGAGAACAGGAATGGATGATGATGATTTAGAGTCCATCAGCAGTAAAACAGGAGTGAATGTGAATCACTATGGAGTAGGAGTGTATGTGGATCACAGTGCAGGAACTCTGTCCTTCTACAGCGTCTCTGGAGACACAATGATCCTCATCCACACAGTCCAGACCACATTCACTGAGCCGCTCTATCCTGGGTTTATGGTTTGGTCTGAATCATCAGTGAAACTGTGTTGATGAATTCAAACAGACTGACGAGAGATTCTACCCATAATGCTTTGAGCTCATGATGAATCAGTGACAGTGAGATGTTATAGAGTCTCTTTATTACATTAATATTGAAATATCATGTCAGAATAAATGTGTGTGTGTGTGTGAGAGAGAGAGAGAGCTTGTGTGTGTATGTGTCTGTGTGTGTGTGTGTGTGAGAGAGAGTGTGTGTGTGTGTGTCTGTGTCTGTGTGTGTGTGTACACTTGTCTACCTATCTAACAGGGAACATTGGTGTTGTAACACATTCACGAACAGGGGACCACCAAACAAAGGGGACATTTTTCAAGTCCCCTGTAGGTCATGCTTTAAATCATATTAAAATCAAGTAAAAAATGCTCTGGTGATTTTTTTTTTTCATTTTTGGTCAAGTGGGGACCGACAGGTGTGTGTGTGTGTGTTTAAACCCATACTCAGCAACACCCCTGTAGGCTGGAGCAGGAACTGCAATGGCCCATAAACACACGTTGTTCACACTCCTCTATTGTTTGAATGGCTTGCTGTCCTAGAGAGGGTCTGAGACTGCGAGCTGCTGTTTAACAGGCTGCTTACTTAAGGAGCCTTTTTATTTATTTTTTTTATACTACTAGGCCAATTATTGAATTTTAATTATCTTCATTATTATTTCACTGTAATGCTAATACATTCCAAGATAATTATCATATAAATTGCCAAAATATTCAAATGTTTATATTTATAACCCTAACCCATACCAAAAAAAATCTTTTATGCATCGTTCTACATCTGGGTGGAAGCCTATAACTTACTAGTTTCAAACTTTGCATTACATTAATATAAAATTTTATTTAAAATTTTAAACAGTAAATATTTCAAAATATATATACTCATCCAGTAAAAAAAATAAATACAACTGCCATCAATAGAGCCTATAACTTACTAGTTTTAAACTTTGCATTACATTAATATAAAATTTTATTTAAAATTGAAATTTTAAACAGTAAATATTTCAAAATATATACTCATCCAGTATAAAATTGAATACAACTGCCATCGATAGAGGGAACAAACAAAAAAACAAAGCAACTGAACAGGTGTTGCACTATATCAGGTGAAGATTCAAAATTTTATATCGACTTGCTGCATTGAAAATGTTCAGCTGGCTTTTTCAAATTATGCAAACAAAATGTCTTTTTTTTTTTTTACACAGGCACTTTAGTTGAACCAACTGAAGATTTTCAATAGAACAGTCAACTCATAATTTTGAACTTTGATCTTGATATAGAAGGCCTTTAAGTGCTTTTCAGTGTCTGGGTTTGTATGGATGGCATTATACTTAGTTACATGGGGTACAACAGTAAACTTTGAGTTGCAAGAAAAATACTTGTGTCTCCTTAAACTGCTCATTTAGCATGCACAGTTTAACTAGTGTGGAAATTGGCATGGAATAGTGAGTAAACAAAATGCCTTTGGTCCCCTGTTAGATGGTAAAGTGTGGCTCATGTTTGTTGCTTTGCCATTTTTTTCATATATATATATATATATATATATATATATATATATATATATACATTGATGGTAAAAAATGGCAAAGCAACCAAACATGAGCCACACTTTACCATCTAACAGGGGACCAAAGGGGACATATATATATGGGCAAGAACTGGTATTTAGTGTTACTATGAACATTGCTGCTATATTCAGAGATATTCAGAATATGAAATATTGCTAATTGCACTTTACCATCTAACAGGGGACCAGTGTCCTTTTGTGTAGTGAAATCACTAGTACACATGCTGCTGCTGCTGAACTTTAGCATGAACACTTTTGCTTGTGTGGAATTTGGCATTGAATGGTGAATAAAAATGGTAACATCTAAATTAACGTATTTTGTTCAAGTCAAAAATATTATTTAACATCAATGAACCAAACTAAATACATAAGTTTATACCAACAAAACTAAGTTTTGTTTTAAATCGGGCAGAAATAGCTCTTTAAGATAACATTTGAGGTCATCACTTTATACAGTGAATTTTGATTTGATTAAACAAAATGCCTTTAGTCCCCTGTTAGATGATAAATTGCAACATCTGTTTGGTTGCTTTGCCATTTCTTACCATCACAAACACACTGTAAAGATTTTGTTGGGCAGATCTCAAAATCTTATGTTGACTTGCTGCAAAATTGTCAGTTATTTTAATTAAATTATGTGAACAATGTATTTTAACACTGGCACATTAGTTGAACCAACTGAAGTTTTTCAATGCAACAATCAACATAAAACTGAGTTTTGACCTTCAAAATATTTCTACAGTTTTTTTTTTATTGCAAGAACTGGTGTTTTTAGTTTTATTACGAACATTACTGCTACATTCAGAGCTAATCAAATTATGAAAATGTAAAGGCAACCAAGCAGGAGTCACACTTTACCATCTAACAGGGGACCAGTGTCCTTTTGTGTAATGAAATCACTAGAACATGCACATGTTGCTGCTGCATACCATTACCATGTACACTTTGACCCTTTTTGGGGCCCTGGAGAAGTTTTGACATGCCCTGACATTTGTGCTTTTTTCAGTTGTTCATAAACATATTAATGACAAAAGTGTCATTACACTGTATTCAGCACAAACTAGGCTACAATAATATGTGAGCAAAATGTATGTACATGTTTGTGTTTTTGAAGGAATAATGTTTATGCGTGGTTATTGAAAAAACAAAAACTCTTAAGTCACTGAAATAAGGCCAAAAAAATATAAATCTGTGTTCACAAGACTTCTGGGTATTGGAGGTTGTAGACTAGAGTTTTTGCTTCAAATGAAGTAAAAGTTATCCTTCCTACTCGTTCATATGAAACAATAGAGAGATTTAAATTGTCTAAGACACTTTTTGTCAAGAAAGACAGTATGCGTGGAGGTATGAATCTTCATGAATAATCCTGTAATTCACACCTGAGAAGACAAAAGATGTGCAGTTGACAAACTATACATCATTAAAAAGATCTAAGACTCAAGCTTCACATTTTGACTCTTAAAATCTTATATTGACTGTAATTTCTTAATATGCTTAAAAGCATGCATATTTGGAGAAATATTGATGGAATTCTCATATGTTTATATCAATTTTCTATACAGAGGAGTAATATTTATTGTCATCACTGTGAGCGCTGGATACTGTGTTTTCAATTCATACTTGCAGCCGGAGGGCGCTCTGTGCACATTTAGTCCACAAATTAATCTAAAGAAGAACAACCATGTGACTCTCCAGGAACTACAGGCTTCCAGAGATCGCTAACTATGGCTATTCAAAACACTTTTGAAGACAAATACACGATTGAGACGATGTATGCATGCATTGGCTCAGAATTTGCGTCTGAATAGCGCTGGCTCCGTGGCCGCATTAGTGGATAATGAGCTGAATCACGGACTTCTGACATGGCTCTCTTTTCATACAGATTACATAAACACAGAATTTTTGTTTTCGATTTGACTTACATGATTTAAAACCTGACATTTCAACGTTTCTTTAGACATAAGTCATTTTTTGTGATTAGTATTCACTAAGTTACAGTTCATTTTCTGAGAACTATCAGATTGGACTTTGTTCAGAGGGAGACGCATCATGTTTATTTTCCTTATTTTACAAAAAGCACAACATTTTGTTTTTACTCTGAGTGTACACAAATAAAAGAAGATATTCCACAGATTAAAATGGTGTATAACTCTTAATTGTATGTGCAACTTTGATGGAGTATTTTGAGTCTCTTTCACACTGGTAAAAAAAAAAAAACACGGTGGTATCGCCGACAATACCTCAGACCTCAGAGTGTTAACTTGTGTGAAAATGGGCACGGAATGGTGAATAAAAAATTATAGTAACCTGTTATTGTAATGGCAAATTAACTAATTTTGTTAAGTCAGTTATTAAAAAGTTACTGAACCAATCTGAATACATTAATTTATAACAACAAAACGTCTCAGGTTACGCATGTAACCATGGTTCCCTGAGAACAGGGAACGAGACTCTGCGCTGAATTGCGCTATGGGGAACTTCACTCGTGACCCGTGTTCGAAATGCCAAAAATCACAACACTCCAATCCTATTGGCCGGCGACAGCCTATCACGTCAAACGGCGCGAACCATGACGTATAACGGGAGCGCCTGGGGAAACAGCCAACATCTTTTTGTCTTTGATGGACTGTTCAGCAGGCATCCCGAAGCATGGCAGGAAAGCACAGAGTGTCGTTCCCTGTTCTCAGGGAACCATGGTTACATGCGTAACCTGAGATGTTCCCTTTCGAAAGGGAACTTCAACTCTGCGCTGAATTGCGCTATGGGGAACGATATACCCACGCCACCATGCTAGAGGAGAATGCGTGCCCAAAAATGTCTGGTCAAACATCCGGCAGTTCCAGGGAAAAACCGGGAGCAGTACTCCAAGGCTGTCAGTGACAGCATTCCCTACGGCCAACAGCCCCAAGCTGAGCCTAAAAGAGGCCTTCCGTAAAAGGCCTGCCAAGGCTGCTCGAGCATCTGGGACCAACAAACCAAAGAAAGTGGTCCCTCTAAGGGAATGTGGCCAAGAGTCCAAAGGAACCTCGGCCAGTCACTAGGGGGGGAAGAAATCACCTCCAACATCACCAAGGAGGCCTAGCTAAACTTGGCGAACGCCAAACCTGGCCTGGCCAACCTTGTCTGATATACAGAATCTCCAAGCGCAAACTCCAAAGGAGAGCAGGAAAGAGCGACTGCAAAAGGCAGTAAGCAACTCAAACCCACACGCAGAGATGGGCATCCAGGAGAGCGGAACTCAGCTGAACGCTATTAACCCTCGTATGAGGGGAGTACAACCACTCATCCTAGGATCTACTCAGCTACTGACAAAGTGCTGAGGAGGCTGTGCGATAAAGAAACCCTGATACTCCATTTTGTCGATCTCAAAATGGAGATCGGGAAGGAATGGAAGGCTCGCCGGAGTTACCGGGTTATGGCTAGAAAGAAACCGATCGTCTAACCTGCTGTGAGCGGGTTCCCTTTTCACGCGCTCCCAGGGCAGCTGCAGCCTGCTCGAGGCGCGTTCCATAACCTCGAGTAACTCCGAAACCGCTGCGCAGGGCGGCCCAGGAGGAGCCGCGAGCTCACTCGCTTCTCCCTCCTCGGCCATCTCCTGCTCTTTGGGGCTTTGAGCCAAAAGAGCACTCGCTCCTGGGTCTGAAGATGTCAGAGACAGGACATCATCATCCCCCAGAAGCGCGTCCTCGTCAGTCGCTTCGGCATGAGAAAGATTTACACCTCTCTCAAATTCCTCAGCGAGCTCCACCTGAGAGCCCTATGATTTCAGCCGCCACTCCGCTTCAGCACGAGCGGGGCCGGAACCACCAGGCAACGGTGATGACGCCTCTTCCCTCGAGAAGAGGGCCAAATGAGAACGGAGCGTTTTCATTGGCAAACGCTCACAGTTAATGCAGACAGCACCCTCGAGTACTGTCTGCGCATGCTCTTCGCCCAGACATATAACGGTTGTGTGTGTCCTCCGGTGTTAGAAACCTGGGACAAGGATCAGCACACTTCCTGAACGATTTCTCAGACATTTTGACAATAAAAGTACAGAAGTTCTGTGAGATGGCAAACGAACAAAACAGTCCTGAAAAGACAAAAGGATGTTGGCTGTGTCCCCAGGCGCTCCCTTTATACGTCACGGTTCGCGCCGTTTGACGTGATAGGCTGTCACCGGCCAATAGGATTGGAGTGTTGTGATTTTTGGCATTTCGAACACGGGTCACGAGTGACGTTCCCCATAGCGCAATTCAGCGCAGAGTTGAAGTTTCCTTTCGAAAGGGAACCAAGTTGTATTGGTTAAATCACGCAGAAATAGCTCTTTAATGTAACAATTGCAGGTAACCACTTTATACAGATGCCTTTGGTCCCCTGTTAGATGGCAAATTATGACATCTTTTTGGTTGCTTTGGCATTTTATGCCATCACAAATACTCTGTAAAGATTTTGGAGTTCAGATCTCAACATTTTTGTTGACAATTGAAATATATGAAGTAGGGATGTTCATTTGATGTTTTTTTTTTTCCTGCCTGACAGCAGATGCCTTTTAACCGATCATAATCTGTTAACTGAAAAGATTAGAAGGTTAAATTATAATTAAATTATTATGGATAAGTGTCTGTGACCCATTAAAATACCACAAAGGTTTAGTTTTACATGTGAAAATAGCAGCATAAAGCAGCACTTTTTATCTTTTTTATTTTATAAAATAGCATATTATGTTTGGTTTTCATTTGTAAACATTGCATATTTTATATTTCTGAATGTTAAAATAAAATATGATATACACAACTTATTTGTTTTTTTCTCTCTCAAAAACACAATATTGAATATGTGTAGCATATTACTTTACTTTAAAAATTACTTAAATTGTTTACTACAAGTACTAATTGGTCAAAAGTCTTATGCCTCGTTTCCACTGAGCGGTACGGTTCAGTTCGGTACAGTTCGGTACGGTTCGGAACGGTACACCTTCATTGTGTTTCCACCACCAACAGTACCCTTACTTGATAGGCGTGGTGTAGCCGGAAAATAGTGATCGACGTCATTCTAGCGCAAAGAAGAAAAGACATAGTAAACAACAATGGAGGACATACAGCAGATCTTGTTATTGCTTCTCGGCTTGAGGCTGTCTGTCACAAGAAGAAAACGAGCTTTGCTTGCTGCACACCAACATTCGGCGTTTCAGAATACCAAGTACGCAAAGTTCAGACGTCCATGCCGCAGCACCTACCAGTAAGCGGAGGAGAAAACCTGAGTAAATTAAAAACTATTTTATTGTGTCATGAAATGTAGTTTTAAAAGTTTTTCAGGGGAGAAATGTAGATGTTTAAAACTCAAATCTGTGGTTTATTTATAAAGATAGCGCCTATTTGAAAATTTGATCTGACGTTGACAGAGTTGTGAGATCCAGGCGATCACCGGGCTAATGTACCCAGCCGAGAGCAGCTGTATCACGGCTAGTCCTTCTGACATTCACCGCTGGCTCTGATGTCTCTGTAGTGGTTAATAACAAGATATCATTCATCTTGTGTATAACGGGCAATCTTTGGTCTCATTAATTTGTAATTTGTTCCCAGGCAAATTGTTTTTGTTTTGAGGGCAAAGTGAAGTTTTATAACTTTATATATTTATTTTAACTTTACCGTTGTAGTGCGCTGTACGTTTAACTGAATTGAATAGCTTCTCATATTTTATACTTATACTTTTATAATGGTTATTATTGATAATTAAAACTGACTTTTAACAAAAAGATAAGGTTGTTTTGTCTTATTTTATTTTATTATAGGCTACATATACAGTGAAGATAATCATAGTACATATGCACATATTGTACATATTGCCTGAACCACACATTAATAGGTTTTTATATTTTTTTTAAATAAAAACGAAAAGAGGCAGGGTTGTGTTTTATATTTTGTTTTGTTATATAGCCTACATGAAGTGAAGATTATCAATGCACGCGTTGCCTGAACCACATTTGTGTGTGGCGCCTCTTCTGTTGTCATTCCCCATGTAGCACGTGCAAGTGACGATTCTCTACAACCAATCAACGTTCTGCAGAGTGTAGCTCCACCCTTTTTTGGTACGGTACTATTGTGCTTGGTACCCCAACGAAAGGGTCCCAAAAAAGTGGTACGGTACGGTTCGGAATTAGGGTACCATTCACAACTTTTGACAATGGAAAGGGCAAAAACTGTGTACTGTACCGAACCGTACCGCTCAGTGGAAATGAGCCAATACAGTCGTTTAATTATGGTCATCCTTAATATGAACTAAAATATTTTTTTTAACACGGACACTTTAATTGGACCAACTGAAGATTGTCAATGAAATAATCAACATAAACTGAGTTTTGATCCAAAATAAAAGCAAGGTTATAAAGGTTGTAAAGGAAACTAAACAGGTGTAGCACTTTATCATCTAACGGGACCAGTGTCCATTTGTGTAGTGAAATCACTATAACATGCACATGCTGCTGCTTCTGAACTTTACCATGTACACTTTAACTTGTGTGGAATTGGGCATGGAATGATGAATAAAAAAGGGTAACCTAAAAAGGTAAATTAACTTATTTTGTTCAAGTCAAAAATATTATTTAACATCAATAAACCAACCATGGTCAATAAACCAATGTACATACATCAGTATATACCAACAAAGTTTTATGGGTTAAATCAAGCAGAAATAGCACTTTAACACTCTGAGGTATCGCCGGCGATACCACCGCGTTTTTTTTTTTTACTAGTGTGAAGGAGACTCAAAATACTCTCAATGTTGCACATACAATTAAGAGCTATACACCATTTTAATCTGTGGAATATCTTTTATTTGTGTACACTCGGAGTAAAAACAAAATGTTGTGCTTTTTGTAAAATAAAGAAAACTAACATGATGCGTGATCTCTCCTCTCCCTCTGAAGGAAGTCCAATCTGATAGTTCTCAGAAAATAAACTGTAACTTAGTGAATACTAATCACAAAAAAATGACACTTATGTCGAAAGAAACGTTGAAATGTCAGGTTTTAAATCGTGTAAGTCAAATCGAAAACAAATATTCTCTGTTTATGTAATCTGTATAAAAACAGAGCCATGTCAGAAGTCCGTGATTCAGCTCATTATCCGCTAATGCGGCCACGCCCACTGAGCCAGGGCTATTCAGATGCAAATTCAGTCAATACATACATACATCGTCTCAATCGTGTATTTAATTGTCTTGAAAAGTGTTTTGAATAGCCATAGGCCCTGTCCCAAATGGCGCACTTCATGTGGACTTTCGGTCTCGTGGACTTAAATTGCGCGTGCTCGCCGAGTCTACGAGTCCGTAGGCTGTGCCATTCAGCATTTTAACGCTCTGCAGTGTGCTCAGCAGCGCCCCCTTTGTACCCTTGAAGCGGTCTTCCGCGAAGCCCGCATAGATGCAGGCTCCGCGCACTTTAAATACCCAGGAATCCTTGCGAAATGCCAATCAGACAACGGATGGGAGGAGATTTCGCTCAAGAGCAATTGATGACATGGCTGAGAAGAAAATATTTAAGTGTAGGTATCATTACAGTTTTTATGACCTAGGTGTACATTTTACCAGTTGTTACCTACAGTTTATACAAACATTATGGTCATCGACCAGTGGTTGATATCTCAAACATAATAATAGCGCGTTGAATAATACGATCGCATTATGATTCATTAAATAAATAGAACCGAATGTCAGGGCTTTACTGAGTCATATGTAAACCTAGTATTTATATTTAAACCTGTAAATTAATCTGAAACTCATGCACATGTTTATTATGTCTTAAAACTGTAATCTTAGTTCAAATGGAACATTATGTATTATTACAACTGTATACATTAATTAAATAAGCATGTATATATTGTCTAATGCCCAGGTGCCATAAGCAAAAGTAGGCTGTGTAGTTGACATGGAGATAATATTTTGCAAAAGAAAAGAAACCTGTTCTTGATGCTAAATATTATCCCCGAACCTGCAGCTCCTGTCAAAAAACAACCAGACCGTTATTTCCGGCGTGACGATCGAGTCTGTCCCAAAAATACCTCTCAATGCGCCCTCGTGGACTTGCGCCAAAGGCCCTATAGGTCTGCACTACATGACGTAACCAAAGTGTGGACTCTGAGGAAGTCCACAAGTCCGGAGTGTGCCATTTGGGACAGGGCCATAGTTAGCGATCTCTGGCCTCTGTTAGTTCAGTTCCTGGATTGTCACATGACTTGTTCTTCTTTAGATGAATTTGTGGACTAAGGGGCAGAGCGCCCTCCGGCTGCAAGTATGAATTGAAAACACAGTATCCAGCGCTCATAGTGATGACAATAAATACTGAATAAATATTACTCTGTATAGAAAACTGACAAACATATGAGAATCCATCAATATTTCTCCAAATGTGCATGCTTTTAAGCATATTAAGAAATTATGGTCAATATAAGATTTTAAGAGTCAAAATGTGAATCTTGAGTCTTAGATCTTTTTGATGATGTATAGTTTGTCAACTGCACATTAACATTTAGGCTATATAATATAAAAAATATAGTAGCCTATATAAAATGCCATAGAGGTAGGAATGTTCAGATGCTTTGATTCACAGAAATACATTATATTTTAAAGTATATTAAAATAGAAAACCATTATTTGGTTAGAGACTTAAGACTTTAAAAAAAAATCTTTTGACTGGTACTGTAATCTAACATAGGGCTATACAAAATTTTCTTCACATCATGTGCGATAATACGTGCATGCATGAGATCACAAAAATCATGTTTTTTTTATCAAGAGTGGACATTAATCCTGTTATCAGCATGATCACAAAAGTTTTTTTTCACAGCCTACCTGACTGAAAGAGCTCATTATTTATGCAGGTCATAAATAATTAACCCATAAATAAATAACCCATTATTCATGATGATTCACGCCTCCACGCATACTGTGTTTCTTGACAAAAAGTGTCTTAGAAAATTTAAATCTCTCTATTGTTTTATATGGCAGGAGTAGGCAGAATAATTCTTACATCATTTTGAAGCAAAAACTTTAGTCTACAACCTCCAATACCCAGAAGTCTTGTGAACACAGATTTAATATATTTTTTTGGCCTTATTTCAGTGACTTAAGTTTTTTGTTTTTTCAATAACCACGCATAAACGTTATTCCTTCAAAAACACAAACATGTACATACATGTTCCTCACATATTATGGTAGCCTAGTTTGTGCTGAATACAGTGTAATGACACTTGAGTCATTAATATGTTTATGAACAACTGAAAAAAGCACAAATGTCAGGGCATGTCAAAACTTTCCAGGGCCCCAAAAATCCTCAGACCCCTGAGGGTTAAGGTAACAATTGCAGGTCATCACTTTATATAATGGACAGTCATTCTGTTAAACAAATTGACTCTGTTAGAGTCCCCTGTTAGATGGTAAAGTGCGACAACTGCTTGACTGCTTTGTCATTTCTAGCCATCACAAACACACTGTAAAGATTTTGGAGGTCAGATCTCAAAATTGTATATTGACTTGCTGCAAAATTTTCAGTTGGCTCAATTAACTTTTAGTTTCAGGTCAACTTTAAAATTTTAATTTAAGTTGAGCCAGCTGTTTAATATTTAGATGCAATGATCAACATAAAACTTTGAATTTTGATTTTCAAACAGCAGGCTTTTTTTATTTTCTTGTTTTATGACAAAATATTATCAGATTATCACTGAGGACATGAGTACAGTGGCATGAAAAAGTATGTGAACCCTTTGCAGAATCTGAGAAAATAAGAATTATTTTAATTATTTTAACAATATAGACAATACACTTGAATAGATGACAATAAACATCAGTTAACATTTTAGAGTCTTTTCTAAATAAAGTCTCATGACATGGTCTTGAAAAACATGTAATAGAACTCAGAGTTTTAAACTTATCTTCAGATTTGAAATATAACATGGTCAGACATGTGGCTTTAGCTGCAGTGTATTTCTAGATTGTTGGCCACAAGGCCAACTTCACTTTTATTTTCATAAATATATTTTATAAAAATAAATTTCTAATAACTTTTCAAAGCTTTGAAGCTATTTTTCAACTATTTTCTTCATTGTGACCATAAACTGCAAAGTGTCTGCTTTCAAATGAGACCTTACTTATGCTTTTAGTGCAAAGGGTTCATGAACTGTATCTGTTTTAGTTTGGGTATGTCATTTCTTGGGATTTTCCAAAAGCGGGATGCTGGCTAACAGGTTAACTGCTCAGAACAAACAAGAGACTCATGAACAACCATCACAAAACATAAAAACAGTCGTAGATCATCAGGTAACCACACACAGTATTGAGAATCAATGGTTCACATACTTATGAATGGGGTTAGTTTAATAAATTCAGCTATTGTTTTGTCTTGTGAACTAAATGCAAACATCTTTTATGTAAAATATCTTACTCTGGACAGTACTAAACAAAAAATAACATGCATTTTTTTTATTATCCCTCTTATTTTATTAAAATAATTCTCATTTTCACAGATTCTGCAAGGGGTACACGCTTATAAATCTCTCCCGCTTCCCCCTTTGGGTTCTGCTGACCATAACTGTGTTTATCTACTGCCCATATATAAGACTATTTTAAAGAGAGAGAAAACAAAGATCAAAGACATAAGAGTATGGTCAGACGAATCTGTGTCCTGCTTGCAGGAATGTTACAGCTGTACTGATTGGGACATTTTTACACAGTCTTGTGGTGATGATTTGGATTCATTGGTTGATGTAACATGTTCATATGTTGCCTTCTGTAGGGATATGATTATTCCCTGTAAACGTGTTAAAGTATATCCTAACAACAAACCATGGGTTACTAAATCTGTTAAGTCTTGTTTACAAAAGAAAAAGCTTGTTTTTAAACAGGGTACAGCCTCTGATTTGTATATGGTTACAAGAGAGTTGAAGACTGAAATTTTAAAAGCTAAACAAAATTCTAAAGTAGAATTGGAGAACAAGATGGCTGCAAATAATTCGAGGTCAGCTTGGGCGAATATGAAAAGTATAGCAGGCCTTCACAATTCCAATAGTAGCACTCATGTTATGATAGATGGTTTTAACTCAGATATTGAATTTGCAAATGCTCTTAATAGTTTTTATTGTCGTTTTGATCATTTTGATTTTAGCAAAGAGATTCAGGAATTGAGTTTAATGCTTAGGGATGATCAGCATTTCAATATTGATCTTCAGGATGTTGTAAAGGCTTTTAATTCTGTACATGTTAACAAAAGCCCTGGTCCTGATAATATCTGTGGCCGGTTACTTAAATCATGTTCAAAAGCCTAGGTCCTGTATTTCATGGGTTATATAATAAGTCTTTACAGACACAACATGTTCCTAACCTCTGGAAAGATGCTGTGGTTGTCCCTGTTCCAAAATGTAGTGGTCCTAAAATGATTAATGATTTCAGGCCGGTCGCTTTGACCTCAGTTTTAATGAAGATTTTTGAGAAATTGGTTAGGTCCGAGATCTTGAGGCAAACTGAACATGCACTGGATCCCTTACAGTTTGCGTATAGGCCTCATAGAGGGGTGGAGGATGCTACAGTAACACTGCTTAATTTGCTTTTTAGACATTTGGATGGAAATGGAACACATGCCAGACTTTATTCGTAGACTTTTCTTTGGCTTTTAATACAATCCAACCCCACATTTTAACCAGAAGGCTCTTAGAACAGTTTGACTTGAGCAATAATCTGGTGGGTTGGATTCTTGACTTCTTAACCAATAGGACACAAAGAGTGAGAGTCAATGGTTTTTGTCTGACCGGAAAAAATCATCTACAGGGTCTCCTCAAGGGTGTGTGTTGTCACCGTTGTTATTTATTCTGTATACAAATATGTGTCAGAGTAGTTATGACAATAGAACCATCATAAAATATGCAGATGATTCTGTTATTGTTAGTTTGCTTCAGGAGAACGAGATCAGCCATGGCCCAGTTATTGATGATTTTGTACACTGGTGTGAGGAATCTTACCTCCAGCTTAATATATCAAAAACTAAAGATATGCTCATCGATTTTAAGAGGGAACAGTCACATGAAAGAAGTTACTTTAATTAGAGGTCAGACTATTGAGACTGTGCAATCTTATAAATCTTGGGACTATTATTAATGCAATTTGAACTTTGAAGCTAACTGTGCAGCTGTGTGTAAAAAGGGCCACCAGCGTTTATATTGTCTAAGGAAATTAGCACACTTTCATATTGACCGAACGATAATGACCATGTTTTATCATGCTTTTATTGAGTCAGTTTTGTCCTTTTCCTTGGTGGCATGGTTTGGTCATACATCCTTAAAAGCAAGAAATTCTTTAAACCAGATCGTTAAATGGTCTAGTCGGTTGGTTGGTGAGTCACAGTTGTATCCAGCATCCCTGTATACTAGACAGTTACAGAGGATGGCTGCCTCTATTTTAAATGATGACTCCCACCCTTTGCGCAGTGAGTTTCAGCTTCTTCCTTCTGGAAGGAGGTTTTTAGTCCCAAGATGTAGAACAAAGCGGTATAAAAGCAGCTTTATTCCTGCTGTTTTATCAGTGTTAAAGAATAAATAGCGTTTTTATTTGGGTATGTATGTTTATATAGGTATAGGTATATATATACATATATGCAGGGATGTGCATTTGTATATGAAGGTACAGGTTTTATGTATATATTACAAATCTTGTGTGGTGGAGCCCTTGCACATGTATCATGTAACTGTTTATTTTGTTTTTTGGTTTTGTTTATTTGTTTTTTTTTTGTTTTTTTGTTTGTTTTTTTTTTGTCTTTGTGATATTGATGCCTTTGTACTCATCATGCTGCAAAACAAATTTACCTGCGGGTATTAATAAAGTAACCTAACCTAACCTAACATACATTTTCATGCCACTGTACATTATCACTGATGTTCAGCAACATCTAATTGTTTTGATAGTATTTTGATAGATCATCTTTTAAATTCTGAAAATATTTCAATATAATAATACTTCAGAAATATAGCAAATTGATGTCTTATTTAATGTAATATTATGTTCAGTTTTGAACTTAAGTTGAATAGTTTTGAAAAGAGCATGTAAAATTGGCCTGTACTCATAGACAGGGCCCAAAATGAATACTTGACATCTGCCAAATGTGAGTAAAAATTGGTGTTGGTGAGCATATAAAAACGTATAACAAAGCATGAACGTGAACAATCATAAACGACGATTGGGACAGTTGACGGGCCAGCGCTGCATCATCAAGAGAGTTTAAGCCTTGAAACTTTAAGTATTCAAGTGCAAGAAGGCACAAAAGGGAGCTCATTTTTGTGTGCTGTGAGGAAAGTTTTGTGTGCGCGCAAACAAGCGCATGCCCAAAAATCAGCATCTCTTAACAGCGCGCAAATACTAAACTTAGCTGTCTTTCATGACATTTTGTTCTTAAGTGGACAAATTAACTTTTTTTCTAGTAACTTTAAGTATTCATTAATAAGGATGTTTACTGTACAGTGAAGGCTATGCAGTGTTATATTACATTTCCTTACTTTATTTAATTTCTGTATCTGAAAACTACTGTTAGACCTACCTGAAAAACCTGAAAAGGACGGTTAATTTTATTTGTACCATTTGGATAATATCATTTGTATTTATTGGTGCTTTTGCTTGTTATTTGATTATTTGTTATTTTATTACTTATTTGTCTTTAATAATGTTTTACATTTATGTGGTTTTAGATGTGGTCTTGAAATTGGAATAGAGAATTCTGAATCTTCACTGGTATCTAAAATGTTGGTGTCATCACTGCTTGTTTTGGCAAAAACAGTTTCATGGCCCAGGAAAGATGTATTCATGTAGTTTAAAAGATTGAACACATTATTATGACATTCAAAAAAAGACAATTTTCTACAGTAATACCATATTGAAATTATTCCAAATCTAAAAAATAAAATACTATCAAAAACAATTAGATGTAGCTGAACACACAGGTATTCATCTTTCAGTTTCATTACCATTTATACACAAGGGAAAACTTGGGAGGAAAAATTGTACTGTAACGCAAACATGGACCATGTAACAAATTACAGCAAAAAAAAACAGCAAAAAAAAAAAAAACTTTTGCTAGTGTTCTGGAAGAATGGCTTGATTTGAGAAATGAATTATGTGTTTTGGTAGTTTTAGTGCATTTTGAATATGAAATTAACTGCTGTGAAGCTAAAAAAGTTGGTTTGGTGACAGAAAGGTTTCTTTATGAAATAGAAGACATGAGAGCAACCCCCACTGGCAATTTATATTTCAATACAGGAAGGCTTCAAAAAAGGCCAGTTTATCACAGGTGAAGTACAGACAAATGAGCTCACTAACTACCAATACTGTTACCAATGTCTAAAGGCCCCGATATACTTCAAACGGAATCGAAGATCAAACTGATGTGTGACATCATTTCGAACAAAATCGGGCCAAAACGAAGTTCGTTTTGTGTTCTTTTTGGAATTTTGAAGCAGCTTGCCAAAGCGAACATTCAAGAAAAGTTCGCTCCAGCTGCAAAACACCTTCGTACTACCATAGGTCCGGGACAATAACGTAATAGGAGGTGTGCGCTGAGGCTCCGCCTTCTCTCGTGTGGAACGGGTCTTTGACTCATTTTGTGTGTTCGAGTTCACTGTAAAATCTCCGCATGTGAAAACATGAACGCACTGGATAGCCGCTTTATAGTACAAAATAAAGTTGTGCTTCTGATAAAATGAGGCACTGACACTGTTTTTCATGTTTGATACTGTAAAGCTGCTATATAAATAAACATGACTGGAGTGCTAATTTGCAGAGCTCGTGCTAACATACCCATGTTGTTATGATCAGACACTTATGCTTTCTATAAAAAAATGCTTGCTGTTTTCTCATTTTTGTTGTGTCTATTTTGTTACTGAGAAGAAAGTGCACGGCACATATTTACATATTCATCTAACCGTCGCGCTCAGCAGTGTGGGCAGCGTCAGATGTTCGTTTATAGTATATCACTGCTCACTTAGTTTCACCCCTAAACGAAGAACAAAAAAAAAAAACTTTGTTTGAAGTATATTAGGGCCTTAAGAATCTGTGGAACATCTCAAAATAAACTAGACAAGATGCTGGGATTTACCCAAATTAAATTTAAACAGTTTTTACCACTGCTACGACACATTTCTCAATATTTATTAACTGAGTGAAGAGTTTAGAAAAATTACCGTAACAACTTTCAGCTTCACAACAGTTAATTTCACATTCAAAATGCACTAAAACTACTAAAATACTTAATTCATGTGTCAAATCAAGTCATTCTTCATAAGACTAGAAAAAAGTTTCCCCCAACAAACACACTTTGTCAAAAAAACAAACAAAACAGGAACATTTCACAATGTTTCCTTTGGTAAAAATCTCTTTACAAAACAAGTATCCTATATAGGCCGATTTATACATGCTTACATACTCTTTACAAAACTGTTCAATTTAAGTTCAAGACCTAACACAACACAAAAATGAGAAAGACTGAAATTTGCTACATTTCTACAATAACACTATATTAAAATATATCCTGAATCTAAAAAAAAATCTAATAATACAATCAAAATAATTAGATGTAAGCTGAACACCTACACAAGTGTTAGTCTTTGTTTCATCACCATCTATACAAAAGGGAAAACGTCTCAGGTTACGTATGTTACCATAGTTCCCTGAGAACAGGGAATGAGACTCTGCATTCAATTACGCTTTGGAACGTCACACGTGACCCCGTGTCTGAAAGCCAACTATCCAACGACTCCAATCCCTATTGGCCGGCAACAGCCTATGACGTAATATGGCACGACCCGGAAGTATAAAAGGAGTGCCTGGAGAAACAGTCAATATCCGTTCGTCTTGAGGGACTGTTCATCAGGCAGCCCCGAAACATGGCAGAGCAACGCAGAGTCTCGTTCCCTGTTCTCAGGGAACTATGGTTACATACCTAACATGAGACGTTCCCTTTCGAAGGGAACTTCAACTCTGCATTCAGTCACACTTTGGGGAACGATATACCCACGCCACCATGCTTAAGGAGAGTGCATGCCAAAAGATGGCTAGACAAACGTCAAGCAGTTTCGAAGGAAACGCTTAGCAACTCACCCTTGGGTCACACAAGGGCTGTCAGTGACAGCATTCCCTACGGCCAACAGCCCAGGCTGAGCCTCAAAGAGGCCTTCTGTAGAAAGCCTACCAAGGCCGCTAAAGGCATTTGGGACTAACTTTTCCGAGGAAAAGTGGTCCCTTAAAGGGAATGTGGCCAGGGAACTGAAAGGAGCCCCCGGCCAGTCACTAGAAGGGAATGAAGTCACTCCCAATGCCACCAGGGAGGCCAACCTGGTCTGATGTAGGACAAACTTAGTCTTAGCCAACCCTGTCTGAATACAGAATCGTATATAACGCATTCTTCAGAGAAGAGAACAGGTAAGAGCGACTGCAAGAAGGGCAGTAAGCAACTCAAACCCACGCGTAGAGACGGGCATCCTGGAGAGCAGAACTCAGCTGAGTGCTATGAACCCTCGTACTGAGAGGAGTGTAATCCACTCATCCTAGGATCTACTCAGAGCTTGATTATTTGCACTGAGGAGGCTGTGCACTAGAAACCCTGATACAGGGGAGCACAAACCAACCTAGGGCTGAGGCCTTAAGGAGGCCTACAACCCATGATCAGCTTAGGGAGCTAAGCACTATTACACAGACAACACTAGCAGGGAAGTACAAATCTCAACCTAACAGGTAGACCATACTGTGGGCACATAATCATGGAGGCCAGTTTAAATATACGACCATGTTGAATTTCAGCCCATAAAAATGCAAGCCTTAAAAATACAATGGACGCATCTAAATGCAAACATCTAATGTAATGCATTTTTTTTTCAATTATGTTTCTAAATGCAAACACAGCTAATGTAATGCATTTTTTTTTTTCAATTAGTGCAATTCAACAAGCTTTTTATTTCAAAAACATTTGGTATTAATTTACTTCCATATATACTGACTGAATCCGAATGAATCCAAGCTTTGTTCTTGAATAAATCAGTCATTTGAACAAATCGGTTGACTCACTCACTCATTAAGACAGTGACTTGCTGCCACCTACTGGCAGTTTAGTTTAGTTTCATATTTAAGGTACATTTTAATAAAAAAGTTAAAATTAGAAAAAAATCCATATTTAAAGCTGCAGTCCGCAAATTTTTTTTGTGTTAAAAATTTATATTTATAATTTATATTTATAAAGTATATAATGAGAATATACAACATGAATCCATTTTCCAAACCGTGTTTTTGTCTTATCCTGAATCATTATGGTACACTTATAATAAGTGTTTATATTCGGACTATTTCAGACCAGACTGGTAGGACTCGCCGCAGAGTATCACAATAACTGCGTGACTCGACACGGAGAAAAGTAGCTCCGGCTAGAATGTTCCTCCGCAAGACTGCAGTTCTGTTTATTAACCGCTAGAGGGCCAAAAATCGCGGACAGCAGCTTTAAATATTGAATTAAATTTATGTAGACAAATTGTAAGGTTTCTATAGATATCACAATATATCGATATCGTGAATTCTTTTGGCCACAATAACCATGGTGTGAAAAATCTAATATCGTGACAGCCCTAATTTAGATCATATGAGTTCAGCAATATCACACAAGTTATGAGTGCTGTTTTTGTCCATTAGCCTAACAAGAGCAAATGCAATACTGGTTTTATACAGCAGTTCAGTAACAGTAAGCACATTCTTATTTTATACACAAGTTTGTGTATTTTGTTCAATTTTGCCAATGAAAATTTCAGAACAACTTGGAGAGTTTCCACGTGTTTCATTCTGAATTGGCGTTTTGAACGAATCAATTGAAATCAATGATTCAGCGGACCATTAATAAAAGACTTGTTGGCCTTGAAGCGGCTCTGCACAGACTCATCAGTGTGTGACAATAAAGCCAGAGCGATTCAAAAGCTTACAGAGCTGTCTGCTCTCTGTTCGCTCTCGTGCTACCGTTGTACTTTGATGTTATACACCGATCGGGCTGTGTGTGCCGCTTCAAGAGAACCATTTACTTCACTTCTGAATCAATCATCCGTTTGAATGAATCCAATCAACGACTTCATTATTAACACATTTACCGCTATCAAATGGCAGTTGTAGTTTCTTATTTTACTTTTTGCCATATATATATATATATATATATATATATATAAAAAATATATATATAAAAATGTATAAAATATATATATTATATATATGTAGCGTATGCACACGTATCAGGATAATCAATAAACTTTGGAATGTTCAGAACGCTTTTAGCATGCTGGACTGGGTTGTAAAACCATCCCGGCTCTGAACAGATCTGCCAAAGATGAGCCCACTTGACACTTTTGTGGACCTGCGAGGGAAACAGAAAGTGCAACTTCCTCACTTTGGTGACTTCAAAAGGAGCACCCCCCCCCCCAGAGACTGACCAGATCCACATTCCAACACCCCACACACACAGGGACACACAAAAACACACACACAGACACATACAGAAACACACAATCATACATTTTTAACTGTATATGTGAACTACCACTATGCTGGAATATATATATGATATATTTTAGGGCCTATGCATGTTTCCTAGTGTTTAAATGAGTGTATTTGTGCTAGTGTGCATTTTAATAGGGGAATCCTGTCTGTAAACCATAACTTCTCTCCTATGCCTTTCTGACCTATCGAGTTTGGTCTCTCCGTAAAGCTCCGGACACGAGCTATTCACTGAGATATGTCACACAGCTGACAAATGCATTTTTCTATGTGTTTAATGATACTGTGAAGAACGCACTCCATTTTGAAATCTGATTGAGAGTCATAAATCATTGGATTAAGTCGTGAGGCCAAGCACAGGAAAAGCTTTCCCGCCAACTTTGCACCCATGTTATTGGCTACCCCCCTCAAGGAGGTGTGTCGGCTTATCTGTCATAAAAGCAAAGACGCACAATTTCTTGTGTGTTCTCCCCCGATTGTCTCACGAGCATCTCGTGCACGTTTTTCCCGGACATCTCCGGTGACCACGCGCTGCCATCGCGCTCAGCTTCGGGACCGCCATCTTCCAGCGAAACTCACTCTCAAGTCCTCAGTTCGAACCATTCCGCGGAACGGAGGAAGCCAACGAACTGCACCAGCGCTAAACTGAAATTCGACACACACAACCAATGCAAGTATACTGCCGTTTCTCAATCTTAGATGATGAAACTGATTTCCGTGCTGGCTTAGGACTGGTTGTGAGTTTGCTACTTGCCTTCTCTCTTTCCTTCTCTACTTCCACTCTTGTACATAGGTGTGTATATTCTTGTATATATATTTAGACGTATAACCTCTGTATCCGTAGTTTGCATATATTAAAACGTTATTCACGCTCGATTGTTCTGTTTGTTCTTTCAACTGAAAACCAAGTCACTTTAACGTTTTTCGATCGCTTTATGCTATAGCAAGTTATTTTCATGGCCAGAGAATAACTCTGTTTATAATATTCTGTGAGGGACTTAGTTTGCTGGACAAACGAACAGTTTCTCTAAATAATTATTAAACCAGAACTAATCATATATGTAATTGATTATAATTCGTTGTAATTGATTCACAATATATGTTTAATTCCCCGTTGGGTCGATATATGAATCATAATTTATTCATAACCTTATGAATTATTATATTCATATTTCATCCATAAATTGATTAATAACCGCTACATTCGTTACATTTTATATATATATATATGAATATATGAATATAAACTGCTTCATATTTAGCAAAGGTCCATGATAAATGTGAGTAGAGATGAGGCGAGGCACTTCAGCTTTATTGAACAATGACAAAACCTCAGAAAAAAACAGTCCTATCAAACACATCAGGCACACAGGCAGGCAGGGCTAGCAAAAATAACATGCTCAGGACTCCTGCAGGGGAACCAAAAAAGAGGAGACTAGACACAACAAACTGAGGAAAGAGAACATAGGGCGAAACATAGGAAAAGAACTGGGGAGAACAGCAGCTGGGACAAACTAACTTCTAATACAAGAGAAACATCAGTGCACACGGCAGATAGACACAGACAAATCAATACAGTTCAATGATATCTTCAAGTGTCTCTATAGTAAAACAATTCAAAATCTTCTTTAATGGTTTAATGCATTACGATTTTGAAAAAAAAACAAAAACAAACAAACAAAAAAAAACAAAACAAACAACACTTTTTTTTTCAACTAAATGAAAAAGTTCATAAGGCTCCAACGTGTCCTTCCACTTTACTCCACTGGAGAACTAAATACATTAAGTCCATTATTTTCATACTAAGAGATTGAGAAAAAGATCCTAGAAACTGTTAGCCAGAAAATTAGAAGCAGCAGGATAAGACGAGGTATTATGGCAGGTCCCATTGCCAGCTCTTTGCAGGAGAGTAACAGAAGACGTCCAAGCTGAAAAGCACCTTCATCTGTTACAGCAACAGCAGAGGATTTTAGAGAATCAGCAAACTGGACAAATGGCTTCAATACTACAAATACAAAGTCTGAACCATCAGCCTCTCTTGAAGGGGAGAGCAGCATGTTTTCTAATTTACATAAAGGAATCATAGACCACAATGGACATGAGAGGATGTCAGAAGTCAAGCATCGCTTAAAGAATTCGGCACCCAGCCCAAAACTGGATGGACTCCATGTGTTGGAAATGGTTTTGGATGACATAGAGAATGAGGAGAGCTTGTGTGATGTTTCTAGAACACCCATGCCAGAACTAAGTTTAGACAAGACTCCCATGGACCAGATGACTGCCATTGCTCTGAAGGAGATCATCTTTGGTTCTCCTATGGCTTGTTTCACTGAGGAGTGGAAACAACAGAATTTTACCTTTTCAGATACTCCAGGTTTGAAGTATGGGATTGTACAAAAGAAGGGAGGACCCTGTGGTGTCCTTGCAGCAGTTCAGGCTTGTGTTTTACAGAAGCTTCTCTTTGAAGAATCGAGCAGTGACTCGTTGGATGAGAGACTGGAGGTATCAAACGTTTTGAGGACAAAATGTTTATCTCTGGCTTTGGCTGACATCCTATGGAGAGCCGGGAATATGAAGAGGGCCACAGTTGCAATAAACACAGGAAGAAGTCTTTTCACCCCGATCGGACACTACAAATCAGACGGTAGTCTAGAAATGATAACATACGTCACTGTTGAGACCGTAGATGATCTCGCTTTAGTTCTTGAGAAGCATGCGAGACAGTTTGAGTCTAGTCCCTTTGGCTGTATTCTACTTACCATCTCTGCCATTCTTTCCAGAACTATTGCTATACGAAGTGATATGGATGTGCCAACCTCCACTCTCATTGGAGCTCATGGCTTCTGCACACAGGAATTGGTAAATCTTTTGCTTTGTGGACGTGCAGTTTCAAACATCTTTGATGATGAAATGAAAATGGAAATTTTACACTTCTTAAGGGAATTAAAGCACGTTGTAACTTTGGGCTGCTGTCTTTATTTGAGCACTATAATATATGTAAGGTTGGCTCTGTAGGAACTGTGGACGATCTAGACAAATGAATCATTCAGATGATTCTTTCAAAACATATTTCTAATTTAGAATCAAGGTTCCGGCTCCGGCCCATCTGCAGATAAAGCCAGGCTGATTACTTTTACAACACATGCTTCCTGATAGCAGGAGAAGCGACATACCAAAGGGTCACCCAAGAAGACAAAGTTTCTTTGATCATCAGAGCAAAGAAACAGAGAGACAATGCAGACCTTTTTGTTTCCTTACTTCACAGGAAAGCCAAAGAGACTGTTGAACAAATAAAACTGCTTCAAAATTGTTCCAACAATTTTAACAGACTTATCAAACATCTTTTAACTACATACATTTTGCATTGTGTGTCCACAAGTACTACCTGTAAACAGTTAGGCTTTAGAACACTCACAATTCATGTAAATATGTTAACTCTTGACTGAATGACTGAAAGTATGCCTTATTTGGACTTAATTTGATTCTTTCCCCCTTTCCTATATCCTGACTTGAATGAAATCTGTTTAACCCTCAGGGGTCTGAGGATTTTTGGGGCCCTGGAGAAGTTTTGACATGCCCTGACATTTGTGCTTTTTTCAGTTGTTCATAAACATATTAATGACAAAAGTGTCATTACACTGTATTCAGCACAAACTAGGCTACAATAATATGTGAGGAACATGTATGTACATGTTTGTGTTTTTGAAGGAATAACGTTTATGCGTGGTTATTGAAAAAACAAACTGAAATAAGGCCAAAAAAATATATTAAAACTGTGTTCACAAGGATTCTGGGTATTGGAGGTTGTAGACTAGAGTTTTTGCTTCAAAATTATGTAAAAATTATCATTCCTACTCCTTCATATAAAACAATAGAGAGATTTAAATTTTCTAAGACACTTATTGTCAAGAAACAATGCGTGGAGGCCTGAATCATCATGAATAATGGGTGATTCTCACCTGAGAAGACAAAAGAATTGCATAATAATGACCTGAAATGACTTGCATATTAATGAGGCCTTTCAGTCAGGTAGGCTGTGAAAAAACCCTCTGTGATCATGCTGATTAAAGTCCATTCAGGACAAAAAAAAAAAAACATGATTTTTGTGATCTCATGCATGCACGTATTATTGCACATGATATGAAGAAAATTTTGTATAGGCCTATGTTAAATTACAGTACCAGTCAAAAGATTGAACACATTGCCATTATAATGTTTTTAAAAGAAGTCTCAAGTCTCTAACCAAATAATGGTTTTCTATTTTAATATACTTTAAAATATAATGTATTTCTGTGATGCAAAGCGTCTGAACATTCCTACCTCTAGGGCATTTCATATAGGCTACTATATTTGTTATATTATATAGCCTAAATGTTGATGTGCAGTTGACAAACTATACATCATTAAAAAGATCTAAGACTCAAGCTTCACATTTTGACTCTTAAAATCTTATATTGACCATAATTTCTTAATATGCTTAAAAGCATACACATTTGGAGAAATATTGATGGATTCTCATATGTTTATATCAATTTTCTATACAGAGGAGTAATATTTATTATTCTATATTTATTGTCATCATTATGAGCGCTGGATGCTGTGTTTTTAATTCATACTTGCAGCCGGAGGGCGCTCTGCCCCTTTTGTCCACAAATGCCTCAGTAAAAGAAGAGGCATATCATGTGACAATCAAGGAACTAACAGAGGCAAGAGATCGCTAAATATGGCTATTTTACACTTTTTGGCTATTTTACACTTATTTTACACTTTTGAAGACAATAAATACACGATTGAGATGATGTATGCATGTGTTGACTGCATTTGCGTCTGAATAGCGCTGGCTCCGTGGGCGTGGCCGCATTAGCGGATAATGAGCTGAATCACGGACTTCTGACATGGCTCTCTTTTCATACAGATTACATAAACACAGAAGGTTTGTTTTCGATTTGACTTACATGTTTTAAAACCTGACATCTTAACGTTTTTTTAGACATACGTGTAATTTTTCTGTGATTAGTATTCACTAAGTTACAGTTCATTTTCTGAGAACTATCAGATTGGACTTCGTTCAGAGGGAGACGAGAGATCACGCATCATGTTAGTTTTCTTTATTTTACAAAAAGCACAACATTTTCTTTTTGCTCTGAGTGTACACAAATGAAAGAAGATATTCCACAGATTAAAATGGTGTATAACTCTTAATTGTATGTGCAACATTGACGGAGTATTTTGAGTCTCTTTCACACTGATAAGAAAAAACCCACGGTGGTATCGCCAGCGATACCCTCAGACCTCAGAGTGTTAAAATGTATTGTATTCCATTTAATAGAAATTATGTTAAAATGGCACTCTCTGCTGAAGCAGAAACAGGATGTAACACCTATGTTTTATTGGGGGCAGTGGCGTACGGGACACCCCCGCAGCCCCCGCGGTGCGTGGGGGCCCCCACCCTATGATGGGCCCTGTCGCAAATTCACCTGTTTAGGCTAGACTACTTTATAGCCTTTGCTTTGCTTTGCTTTTTTTTTTTAGAACAATTGACTAAAGATGAAAATAAAGCATCCAACTGAAGCCCAAAAATGCAAGCAGAAGATCATAGAAAATAGTGCTAAATTACCACAAAAGGGGGAAAATTCACTGTTGTTTCCATCGCCGTTTGTAAGCCAAGACAACAGCAATCTTTGATGCGCTGTGTTACTGTTAGCGGATGTGTGCCGAGACAAATAAATATGTTCGGTCATTGCTGAGACATTATTATTGTTATTTATATTATTATATATTGCCCAAACTATATTTACCCCATCGTCAGCTCTGATAATGGTCAGCTACCGGAAAGTTCTTTTCCAAATGTAGCCTAGCCAATAAGTCTAGTTATTTCTTTATTCTTTTAGTGTAACTACATGAATTTAGTTTAGGCCTATACATCATTTGATGCACCGATCGAAATTACTGAAAATTTGCGTCCGAAACAGCAATTTACGCGCTTGTCTAAGGGAACCTTATATACACGCCTATACACAAATTTGTGTCTAACTTAGAATTTAGACCAGCTAAAATATATTGTTAGACCAAAAATATCTTATCAATTAATTAAGTAATAAAGACATGTAATAAAGTAATAAAGAAATGTAATAAAAACATGAGTTCGTTTGTTACACAATCCATTCCACACCCGACGTTCTTGGTTTTCTTCCTATTTATTAAATATAGGCAATTGGTTGATGAAACATTGATTGAAATTAAGATACAATTTCTACAAAACGAAATTCACTTTAAAGAAAGACTTACTATAAAACAAAACTTAATGAAGTGGTCAAACCTATGTCTAACCCGCTGCATATGTCTCCCGACATTGCGCATCTGTCATGCTATTGTAAGGACGTAGCCTATTTATTAGCTCAATTTAATTGTTACAGGGAATAAGAATTGAATCAACTGTAAATGATTCACTGTAAATGATTCAGAATTAATATTTAACACTTCATCAATTATTCGTCCAGCGAAAATTGAGGTTAGAGTATTTTACCAATTCTGGATAAATATTATTCTGTGGCCAACAGTAACAATATTTTATTGATTATTGTTATTATTGTAATTATTATATTATAAGCAAGAGGTAACTTTTAGGGTCTTTTGAGTTTAAGGCAGTAATTTGATACACAGCACAAGAAACTCGCATATGTGAAAATCAAAACAAGCTTTATTGACTACTTCTAATGATTACAGGAAACTAAGGCTAAACACACACACAACATTCATACGCACACACACACACACATTCACGGAGTTGATATGAGTTATGAAGAAAGTCCCAAACACTAACTAAACATCGCAACCTGAGGAAAATCACAAAAGCAGAGCTTTGGCTTGATTCTTTAGGTTTCAAGGAATTTCACCAGTTTCCAGCAAGAGAGAGAGAAGTTTGTTGTACCTGCGTTTGCTCTGACAGCTGAGGTAATCGGGTTGTTCCGTGACTCGTGTACAGCGGAATCCCGTTCTGGATTGGCTGTCTTTCAGGTGACGTCTTCTCGGGAAAGCCCTGTGGGTTGCGCGGAAGCTTTGAAGGATGGTGCCGGCTGGTGCAACTGTTCTGAGCGTCTAGCTTGAGCGGCTCTCTTCTTGGGAGACTTTGGTCAGATGTTTCACGGAGTGTTTTGGAGTCTGGATGTGACGGCTGTTGAAAGATCAGCGGCGCAGCTCGTGTTTGAAGTCGGGTGTTAGATGGAAAATCAGCCCCGGTCAGTCAGTTATCAATGACCCATGCGACTTTTCCGCCGTGGTCAAGGTAGCGGTGCTTCGGCTACCGGGCTTCGACGACTGTGCTTCAGTCCGGCTTCTGACCGATTTCGAGCGATTTCTGACCGACTTCCAGCTTCTGACTTCTGACTTATTTCATATTTCTCAACTGACGTTAGCTTGTTCGGACAGCATAGTTTTAAAGGAGCAATTCTGGCTCCATCCTTCAGATGCGATCCTCCAATGAGACGTTGCTACGGAGATTAGACACGCCTCGTCTATTGTCTATTGATCACATCGCGTGATATCTGCAGGACATTCTCTTGTTTTATTAACAACTTTATAAAGTTTCTTAATATTTTCCTGATACTGAATTTCAATGTTTCATTCACACAGAATTACAGAGAATTATAAATTCTGCATTTAGAGCTCAAACACAACACACTTCTTCCACACATATTACTAGACTGACCTAATTAAAACAATGATTATAAGAGAAAGAAGATGCATACAGGACTACAAACATATAAAGCATTGACTCCAACATATTAGTAATCACATCATAGCAAATGTTATTCTGGATATAGTTAATACTTTAAGTAATCGACAATTGTCCCTTTTGAGATTCAAGATTGAGTCCTAAGCATAGTTTAACTTTGACCGGAGTCATGGGTGACTGGGTCACGATGGACGGCCACACAAGGGAGGTATTGATAGGACAGATTTGTCTTTAAATCCGTTGATGGGTGTTTTCCTGTTCCGTCCGATAATACAAGAGGGTTTTGTGAGAGAATCAATAGATTTAATGTGATCAGATCCACGTGATGGGTTCTGATTAGTTTATTGCTGATGAGCAAAGAAGTCCTTTAGACAGAGTCCTTTGTTAAAAGAAGTCACGTCATCACTTCTGTAAAAGCTAGGTTTTTCCTGTCAGGAAATGGATCTTTTGGACCAAATGAAGCTTTGTTCAATCATGCCTCTGGCTGATAAAGCCATTTGGTAACGTCTGTCGAACGAGTCCCTACACTATTCACTTTTCATAATCAACATTGGTGACCTCTTACAAAAAATATATTAGGCAATAGCCCAATATTTAAATATATATGAAACTAAATTGGCTACATTTTTATCCCTCTGGCCGACGAATGCGCCGGCGCGTTCTGATGGATTTTTCCTCATGACAGCTGAAACAACTTAAAACAGGCCTTCCGTCATTTTTGGCGATAGCCTACAGATTAGTGCAAGACTACAAATGGTCTACTTTTTTCTCTCTGCGAGAATCTTTCTGAAACGTCTTAAACATTAATTTAACCCTCTGGAGTCTGAGGCTGATTTGGGGCCTGGAGAAGTTTTGACATGCCCTGACATTTGTGCTTTTTTCAGTTGTTCATAAACATATTAATGGAAAAAGTGTCATTACACTGTATTCAGCACAAACTAGGCTACAATAATATGTGAGGAACATGTATGTACAAAAAAAGTATAGTAAATCTGTGTTTACAATACTTTAGGGTATTGGAGGTTGTAGACTAGAGTTTTTGCTTCAAAATTATGTAAAAATTATGCTGCCTACTCCTTCATATAAAACAATATACTGATTTAGTTTTTGTAAGACACTTTTTGCCAAGAAACACAGTATGCGTGGAGGCGTGAATCACCACTGAATAATGGGCCATTCTCACCTGAGAAGACAAAAGAATTGGATAGTAATGAGCTGAAATGACTTGCATATTAATGAGGCATTTCAGTCAGGTAGGCTGTGAAAAAAACCTTCTGTGATGTCTCAAGCTCATCATGATATATGAAACATACAGAAAAATATTATTACAATATAAAGTAATGGTTTTATATTATACTTTAAAATATAATGTATTTCTGTGATGCAAAGAGTCTGAATATAGGCTTTTAGTTTAAAAGCATGCACATTTGGAGAAATATTGGATTCTCATATGCTTATGTCAATTTTCTATACAGAGGAGTTATATTTATTTAATATTCATTGTCATTACTATGAGCACTGGTGTTTTCAATTTATCCTTGAAGTCGGAGGGCGCTCTCTGTGCATTTTTAGTCCACAAATTCATCTAAAAGAAGAAGAGGCTATTCCATGAATGGAGTTTCCAATTCATACTGCAGCCGGAGGGCGCTAAAGAAACAAAAACTCATCTAAAATTCATCTATAGAAGAAAAGAAAACAGGAACTAACTGCATGTCTTCTAGAGCTCGCTAACCATGACTTTTACATCCAGATAAACACTTTAAGACAATAAATACACGATTGAGACGATGAATGCATGTATTGCCTCTGAATTTGCGTCTGAATAGCGCTGGCTCCGTGGGCGTGGCCGCATTAGCGGATAATGAGCTGAATCACGGACTTCTGACATGGCTCTCTTTTCATACAGATTACATAAACACAGAAGGTTTGTTTTCGATTTGACTTACATGATTTAACACCTGACATCTTAACGTTTTTTTAGACATAAGTTTAATTTTTCTGTGATTAGTATTCACTAAGTTACAGTTCATTTTCTGAGAACTATCAGATTGGACTTCGTTCAGAGGGAGAGGAGAAATCACGCATCATGTTAGTTTTCTTTATTTTACAAAAGGCACAACGTTGTGTTTTTACTCTGAGTGTATACAAATAAAAGAAGATATTCTATAGTTTCAATTGATATATTACTTATGTCTCTATGACAAAAAATGACGGAGTATTTTAAGTCTGTTTTGCTGCAATGTGAAAAAAAACCTGCAAAACGCCCCGGTGCGTTTTCAGACCTCAGAGTGTTAAACTCGGCGAATAACTGTACCTAAAAGAAAGAAACATCTCCATTTGATAAGAAATGTGTAGGTCTGTGTTAAATAAGAGGCGATCTATCCGCTGGAATGTGTTGTTTCTGAAATCATGGCCAGTGCTCGTTGCGGCTGTTATCCATCCTCTTGGCGCTCCTTTGGTTTTAATGAATGAATTATCCTAAATATTTATTCCTGCCGGTATTTTAGTCTACGATATCAAAATCACTAAACATTATATAGGCCTATCATATAGGCTATAGCTAGGATAATATTATTCGATAATAACATCAAATGAATCAATGCAATGATAATTCACCACATGATTCACTGTTAAATCAGTTTTTGTAAACTGTGGGGCAGATGGACGCAGGTGCACAACAAATTTTAACACATGACATCACTGCTTGTGGGAGGGGCCCCATCTCATTCTTTGCGGGGGGGCCTCACAGACTTGGGGTACGCCACTGATTGGGGGCAGAGGAAGGCCCTCTTGAAACAGGACAATGTCTGATTGGCCAAGACTCTTCAGAGGTGTGACAAACAACTAAGTTTAAATGATCATATTGCAAGATAGTGAAGGAGGGGTTGGTTAGTTCTGGGAAAAGAAACCAAGACAAGTACCAAGAACAATGGAGTAACAAGAAGAACAGACAAGCCGCTCATTCAAGCCATCCAACCTTCACTCACTTTTCTTTTCTTTTACTTAATTCTCCTTTACCGCTGAAAGTCTCGTGTCCTAAGTTTCGCCGCAAAGTTCAACCAACGACTTTTGCCACTTCAACTCCAGCGACAAAGAGACTTCCTTTCATTGTTCCACACGGACCTGATCTGGACCAATCATCGACTTGGGAAACTCTTCTCTGCACGACGAGGGAAATTCACCTTTAAGTCAACGCAAGCAAGTACCTCCAGATGAAAACTGAACTGGTGCATTTAAATTAATGATTCATGGTTCGTTCGGGTCTTTGAAATGCATTGATAGGAATTCGGTTAATCAGATCACTCACTCTCTCTCTTTCTCTCTCATTTCCTTCTTACTGCAACGCGTATGAATGTATGTGTGTGTGTGTGTGTGTATGTGCGTGCCTTTGTGTTAGATTAGTTTGTGTTAGAATAAATAAAATCTCTTGTAGATTTTAAAAAGAAAGTGTCTTGTATTATGTGCTTTATGATTTAATGGTCTTAAACTGTCGATTTCAAGTTACCGTGCTCTAATCAGTGTTTTCACGATTGTTGGATATTTATATCCGTTACAAGAGCTTATTACGGCTCGAGCAAATGAACGCTGGACGAATCAGTTGCTCGGTCGTAATCTAAACAACTCTTTATTCATTTGAGCTAATTTTACTTCCTAGGGTGTTTTCCCTACAGCTCTTACCTGTAAACTCCCAAATTTCCAATATGGGTAGTGTGCAGCGAGAGCCATTTCAGTGTGCTCTTTTGTCCCTCTGAAGACCTGGCAACCGATCACTGCAAAGAGGAAGAGTTTGACTTGTACTATTATGACGGGCTGGCCAACCAGCAGGAACCAATTAGATTAACAGTCTATCCACATTGTGCTGCAGAGGCTGCTTAAAGTGAAAACGCAGACAGTGATCTCATTCCTCCACTGGAGCTCTGCATCAGAACCAAATGGCGAAATGCAGTGGTCAGCTGGAATGATACAGATCCCACTTCTGACACCAGTTGTAATGGTAACCCATTCAACATTATGTGGCCAAATTAAACAGAGGCAGTGTGAATACACAACTAATTTAAAGTATAAATGAAAATTTATTTAAACTTACAAAATATATAAGTAATCCAAACTAGTGATGGGACGGTTGATACCGGGGCTCCGATGCTCCGATGCAGTTTTCAAAGCACTATTGTATCACACACTGTACGATGCTTGTATCAAATTGACAATACCATGTGATTGTTGATATTTGAAGCTTTGAACGTCATGCAGTATTGGAAAGTCAAGACAGCTGGTTTGAAAAAATTGGCGCTTCACCTGATGCATAAAAGGAAAATGCATTTAATCATGTTTTATGAGTTCGGATTTATGATAGGTCAAAGAAACCCTGAACAGAATATAAAGGTTAACCAGCTTATCCAAATTATTTCAACTAGCCTACTCATGTCAGTTATGATCACATCATTGTATATTTTATATTATTGATCAGTATGTGAGGCTACACATGACACGAGTGGTGGTCTCATAGTCACAAATTAATTTAGATGACATTAGATCAGATTAGATAGAACTGATTCAAGACAAGAGTGATTCCGTACGTCACAGACTTCCGAAGCTTTGGTTACGTGCTTTTTCAAACCGTAGATCTGCTCCGCAATGATTTAGATATGGTGAAGAAAACAAGTCTGACCACCAGATGTTGCTAATGTGCACTGTGTTAAAAGCTTTGAGTAATGAACCCTTTTTCGACACAATTTGATGAAAGCCTCAAATGCTTCAGAAAGCCTCGGTTTCCCATCGCTAATCCAAACCCAACAATGTAATATTAATAGAAAAATGACAAAACTAATGAAAAACAATCTTATCCAAAAAGAAACATCCAAATTAGATTCAAAACAATAATACAAAATATAATATTTTCAAAAATAACTTTCAACAAAAAGTACCAAAATAGAAATAAACAAAATGAACAAAACACAGAATACCTGCAACCCTCAGGCCACACTCTCCACTGCAGCAACAAACCCAGACTAACTCCATTAGGCAGACATGCACATTTATATTGGCGGCCAGCACCATTACCCCATGGGGAGGGACAAACTCACATACAACACTTTACATATATTCCCATAAATATAGAGAGTCTAGAGTAGTGTTTCTCAACGGGGGCGGTACCGCCCCCCAGGGGGCGTTGAGAGAACAACGGGGGGCGTTGGAAGCAAGATTTTTAAAAGGGGGGCGTTCAGGTGTTCTTGGGGGGCGTTCATGAGTTTACACCAAAGATCCAGGCAAGACAACATTAAACTTGTAATTACTTGCAAAAGAATTGCCTACAACATTCTAAAATCTGCCAGTTTAACGCAACATGTAAGCTAGGCTATGTATCGTATCTTTTGCAACGATTATTTTTTCCAGTCATAGACCAGTGCTCAAGCGCTGGCAAGAATTCACGTGCACAAAAATGTGTTTCGCGCTGACAACAATCCGGTGGTGGCTTGAATCCAGCGCTGAACCAGCGGAGGAATGGAAAGTTGACAAGCCATTAAAAAAGTATTGACTTAAGAACCACTTATATTTTCAAATATTTTCAATAAATCCTGTTCCCATTCACTCCAGTGACGAATTTTAAAATGAATGAAACCAAATTCTATTTATAATGGTAAAACTTTTACATTTTTAATGCCTAATGCCAAAATGTTTTCTTTGTTCACAAAGTAATTTACTGGGCATTATTGTTAACTCGCAAGACTGTAAGGAGAAAATGACAATTTGATGGATAATTAATTTAAATATATTCTGTAGGCTAATTTCGCCGTCACATCTGAGCGCAAAACGCTGCTTGGATAATTTAGTTAAAAATAATTAATAATACAATAATAATTTAATCTAATTGTTCATATGTGTTTATTCTTGTTAGAAGATTTTTTTATTTTTTTATTTTACTGATTATGGACACAAATGAATCATGACAAACCAAATAAATTTGAATTGAATTAATTATACCATTGATGATAACAAGCTGATACCAAGGTATTTAAGCCTATAATTATATAATAATTTTTCATGAAAAATCATGATTGTATTTATTTATATTTTTCGAAAGTAAGATTAATGTAAGCAGCTTCTTGCAATACTCTCCTAAATGCGTAATAAAACCTAAGTGCACACCATAGACTGTAAAAAAAAAAAAAGTGCACACATTAGCGCTGAAATGACCGTACAGCCCATACTCTGAGTGGCATGGAAGAGAGTCGGAAGTTGATTTGTTGCCCCTACGAGTTTATAATAGCATATTTTAACTATATTTTCAAATGGATAAAAAAACCTGTCAAATTGTTTTTAAATGCTGGCTTTATTAAACTATGTTTTAAAGATGTCAATAAACAGTCTCATATGTCTATTTATTTTTAATATAGGCCTACTATATTTATTAATTTATTGTTCTATTTTATTTAGCATTTTTACATTTAACATGAATAATCAAACATTTAACATAAAACAAGTAGGCTATTGCACAACCATTTTAAATGTCTACTCATTTGTCCTTTTTTAAATCTTTTATTAATTTACATTTTTATGTTTTAATTAAACTGATTTATGCTATTCCTTATTCTTTCGGTTTATAAGGTGTCACAATCTTGCATTCCTTCTTCCATTCATAATATGCGCGTTAGGGTGATGGAAACCATTAATTGGCATACTGATGGTGTGTAGTGACCATTTGTGCATAAAACACCATGGTATTATGCATTAGGCCCAACAAAGTCTGACAAACAGCCCTCGACATAGAAATCAGATGTTTAAACTCGTATTTTGTGCGCGAGCGCGTTCATGTGGAGACTGCCAGTGTATGGGCATATACGCGTTTAACCAGTATTTCATCAGTTCTTCTGCGTCTCCTCACAGCATTTTAATAAAACGATATCCAACAACACAAATAGCTCTCTCTTTAGTCACAAATTCCCTTCATAATGCAAAGCATGCGACGTGCACGCTTAAGTTTCAGAAAACATCGTCATTGAAGTTTATATGTCTATAATTTATGTAATTATATAATTTATATGTATTCTTTATATCACAGGTTTTCAAACCCTGTGTCGCGAGACTTAAAAAATAAATAAACAACATATATTTGACTTAATTGATTAACAAAGCGAAAGAAAAAACTGTGCCCAATAGTAGCCTACTGCTGAGTTTGATTCATTTTTGTGAGGCGCGGCGCTCCACAAACAAGTTCAAGGAAAGGAAACTGAGATGGCAAAAAGCGCATCCTGTTTTCTTTATTTTGCAAAAGCGCATGTTCTGTTTTTAGTGTGAGTGTATAAAAGTCAACTTCGCAGTATCGAATAATGTCTTACTCATATCTGTAAATTACCGAGTAAGCCTATTTAAGTTGTTTCTGCTGGTATAAGGAAACAGTTGAAGTGATCGCGCCGGCGCCTCGCGTGCGCACTCAACTTATTCATTGCAAACTTGACATGGCAGACTGTTCATTATCAAAATAAAATACCGTCAGCCAAAAACATATAAAATTACACTGCTCATTTTACATAGCCTATGTTGAGCGTGACCACCGCTGAAACTGGTCCTGACAAACACATTTTTGCTCATGTGAAGAGGATGATTTTTTTCGTTGATATTGAAACGGGAGTGAAGTACAAATCCTATTTGACATAATAAATAAAAGTACAGCATCCACATACATTGCTAATATGGAAACATTTGAATTCGTGCCGAACAAGAGAGGCTGCTTGAGAACACCGGTTTTTACTTTCAGTTTCGCCTCAAATTAATTCGTTTGGGCTTGTTTATAGCTACTTATAAGTTTTTATTCTTGTTCTGTATAAGTATATTATATATTTTATGTATATTATATATTTTAGTATTCTTATGCTTGGTTTGACTTGGTTTGGTCGCGTCAATTAAAAAATGTCGTTCTTTTAAAAAAAAATGACAGCCACTGCTTTATATGTTGCGTATGTGTCGGAAAACACAAAACACGGCATGGACCACTTTTGGTCTTATGAGAGGGGGATCCCCCAAATGAGGTGCCGGATCAGATTTCGGAGGTTTCGGCTTGTCCCGGCACAACTTAAGGTCTGCCTGCCACTGTTCAGTCAAATCAAATCTGTTATTTGGCTTTCAATGACATGCTTTTTAATTATGAAAGCTGCAGTCCGTAACTTTTGGAGCTCTAGCGGTAAATAAAATAAACTGCAGGCGTCTTGGTACTGCAGGTACTGTACTCCACAGCGGTGCCGACTCGAACCAGTCTAATAGTCCCAATATAAACTCTTATTAGGTGTGTAGTAGTGATTCAGGATAAGACAAAAACACAGTTTGGAAAATGGATTCATGATGTTGGCTACTCACCAATTATATAAATTTGGTGGCCTACATTTTAAATACAAAAAAGTTACGGATTTAATATTACTAATAATAATAATAATAAGAAGAAAACACAGATGTGAATTATACACATTATTATTATTAATACAGAATAATTATCAGCATACTTTCAATAAAGACATTTATCCTTTTTGTGTTTGTGTGTGTGTTTGGGGGGCGGTAAAGGACCTGGATAATGGATAGGGGGCGCTGGCCCAAAAAAGGTTGAGAACCACTGGTCTAGAGGAAACATGTTCTCATAATGTTCCAAACACACAAATACACTTTTATGCTACAAAACCATTTACACTTAATCAAGTTGAACAGGAAATAACAGTAACAACTCGGCCGTGTTGTCCCTGAAACCCCCACCCTCCAATAATTAGTGGTACATTTCCAATCTTAGCGGAACCAACAATTCCCGCCACTGTTTCCCGTCGGGACTCTAAAAATCATGGGACAGACAATACTGCACGAAAAAATAAACAGATTTTCACAGGTATTTCATTCACTCATTTAATTGGTAACCCTAATAAACTCTTGTATCAATAAACAGTCTCTGTATGAGAGTGTGTGTGTGTGTGTGTAATAATTGCATATTATTTATGTCTTGGATTGGATTAGGCTCTTCACCAATCAACTAATGACCCGATTCAACATGAAGGGGAAGGGCAAAAAAGACAAAATACAATTTGAAGACAAGAAATTAATTTCAGCAATAAAAGGTTAGCTTCATATTATGGTCATTAAAAAAAAATGTATATATGTGTTTATATGTATATGTGCGTATATATGTGTGTGGAATGCTTAATATCAGGCTTGATGTAGTTTTACTTGATTTGTGATTTACCATTTCATTTAATTGATTTGAGTACTTGATTTTCAACTACTATCTCTGCTGCAAGCTAAACCACAACAGTGGCGTCTGTATTTATTTATTTTACATGTGGATTTTTTTGCTTTGATTGTAGCTGCTGTCATGAAATGGGACGCCGCTGCAACAGAGGCCCAAATAAAGTCTGCTGCAGCCGATCAGCTGAAACATGCCCCCGGGAGACTCGGGGGTGGTGGCTATTAATCTTGACTTTAGGAGCCACATTTTGTTAATCGTTATGTTATACTGTTGTGTTAATTGTGTTAATTTATAAGTTTACTGTTCTGGCTTTTAAGATTTATTGTGTTATTGTGTTAATTTAGAATTTACTGTTCTGGCTGTGAAGTTTTGGTCCAGCAGAACAAAATCATGATAAAAATGTAGTTTGAGAATTTTAATAGTTGATTTCTTGGAGTGGTCAGTTTACAGGAAAATGGTAAGCAGTTTATTGCCATTATATTGATAAGATATAAAAATGCATTATATACAGTACATATTCAATTAAATATTCAATATTATCAGTATTCTTTAAAATCTTATTTAGGTCTATGGTCTGAAATTTCATGACATGACAACCATGATTAACTGGGTTTTTCTCAGTGAGAACTGCCACTGTTTTGAAGTAAACATTTTTTACAGTTGGATCCATGCAAATATGCACAGTTGGGATTTCAATGGGTCTTTAATTGACATATATATATATATGTATATATATATATACAGCATATATATATAGGTATCCAAAACGCGATAAACGCCATTTTCAAAAAAATTGAGTTTCCGCCAAAATCAGTATAGTATCTGGTCGGTATTGAAAAGTCATTTATCAATTTTGCGCAAAATGTGATATCCGTCATGTTATTCTGTCATGTTTTCTCCCTTTCTTTCCAAAACGCGACAAACGCCAGTCTCCTTTTTCTGCAGAACGTGATATATCCGCTCAACCAATCACAGCGCACCATTCCACCACTGTAAACATTGAAGGCTTTTTTAAAAAGCCGTTTTAATACCACTGTACTCGGCAAATGTGTTTATTTAACCGTGCGGTGGCGCCAGATACTCGTTAATCGGTGATGACAAATAATTTATAACATTAACAAGATGATCCGTTGAATTCATTTTGGGAGCAACGGCTGAATGTATTTTTAGTAAAATGCCTGTATATAAAATAATTATTGGCAAAGTTTAGACTCTGTCATATATGTGAATTAACTTGCTTTGTTGTGTATTTTCAATTTGAAAAATAACTTTTATATTGATGGATTAATTGCATTTTGGAAAAAAAATGTCATGGATTTATTGCATTTTGGGAAAAAAATAATACGTTTTTATAATAAACTTTTTAAAATCAAAATGTAGATTTGAATTTTTAATGTTTTTATAACCAAAAGATGCTATGTGAAAGTTTGAAACAGAAAATAGTGGTTTTCATCTTGCCACTTTCTTGGTAAAGAAAATACCTTTTTACTCAAATTAATCAAAATGGAGTTATTGCGTTTTGGAACCAAACTCTTCATATATATATATATATACACACACTCCTGAGATAGATATATATATATAATATATATATATATAATATATACCACTCCTGATATATATACAGTACAGTCCAAAAGTTTGGAACCACTAAGATTTTTAATGTTTTTAAAAGAAGTTTCGTCTGCTCACCAAGGCTACATTTATTTAATTAAAAATACAGTAAAAACAGTAATATTGTGAAATATTATTACAATTTAAAAACTGTTTTCTATTTGAATATTTTCACAAAGTAATTTATTCCTGTGATGGCAAAGCTGAATTTTCAGCATCATTACTCCAGTCTTCAGTGTCACATGATCCTTCAGAAATCATTCTAATATGCTGATCTGCTGCTCAAGAAACATTTAATGTGTACAATTGTACAAAATATTGTGTACAATTTGTTTTCAGGATTATTTGATGAATAGAAAGTTCAAAAGAACAGTGTTTATCTGAAATCTAATCTTTGTAACATTATAAATGTCTTTACTGCCACTTTTGATTGATTTAATGCATCCTTGCTGAATAAAAGTATTCATTTCTTTAATTTCTTTCAAAAAAATAAAATAAAAATTCTACTGACCCCAAACTTTTGAACGGTAGTGTATAATGCTACAGAAGCTTTGTATTCAGATAAATGCTGTTCTTTTGAACTTTCTATTCATCAAGGAATCCTGAAAAAAACTGTTTTCAACATTGAAAATAATCATAAATGTTTCTTGAGCAGCAAATCAGCATATTAGAATGATTTCTGAAGGATCATGTGACACTGAAGACTGGAGTAACGATGCTGAAAATTCAGCTTTGCATCACAGGAATAAATTACTTTGTCAAATATATTTAAATAGTACACAGTTATTGTAATAATATTTCACAATATTACTGTTTTTTACTGTATTTTTAATTAAATAAATGTAGCCTTGGTGAGCAGACGAAACTTCTTTTAAAAACATTAAAAATCTTAGTGGTTCCAAACTTTTGGACTGTACTGTATATATATATATATATATATATATATATTATGAAACATAACATACTGCACCTTTGATGCACAGCTAGCCATAAATTATCCCTTACATATATTCTACATAATTTGCTTTCTACTTTTTATTTACAGTTGATAGTGATAAGAATGACCACATCAGAGACATGCGCAGTTTCCGTGCTGGACCTAGACCTTTGCTGCGGGTCAAAAACATTCAGTGTTACCCTTTGGCGTGACAAGGCCCTGGTGCCATTAGGAATTGAAGACGAAGTAGTCTTCCCACACATTCGGACATCAAGTGCACAAATGAAGTTCAACTCATCCTCCTACACCATAATTAAGGTACCGTAACCCTAAACAACACTTTAAGTAGGAATGATCTGTATGACAGTTTTTAATAAAAACTCACAAAACTCTCTCTCTCTCTCTCTCTCTCACACCACACACACACACACACACATACTTGTTTTTGCTACATTGCGGGGACTCATGAGTAGGAGGTTACATGTGGGGACAGCAATTTCTAAATACAATAAAGCCATAATTTTAAGTCAGAGGTGTCAGGTGTAATTTTTTATCCAAAAAAATCATATCTATTATCAAAAAATCTTAAGTTTAAAAAGCTTCATTTTTGTCAGGTTTTTCTATTCTGGTGGGGATGTCGCTATTGTGTCTTACCACAAACCAACATCGGGTGTCACTACTATGAATTATCTATAGATGATCTATTTTATAAGAATTATAAGCCATTATAAGATTAACAACAAAGTTTAAGTTTGGACAATCATTAAGAGTTGTTTAAAAGGGATAAATTCTGTCTGTATTTATATTTTTACTGAATAGACCATTTCTGGGGATGTAAACAGTGAAAACGAGCCTTACCTCACTTCCCGTTTAATACATCTAATTTTCTTCAGTTTTGAGAATCTGAAAAGGTCCAAATAACAACTAAGACAAGTTATGTTGTATGACAAGCAAGAAATGTTCATGGAGCATTGACACCATGGGTATCATGGTCTAAATAATAATGATCTGTGCGTACTGGAATCCACTCTGAATTAAAACACCACATGCCTGCCATTCATACTGCTATATATTTCTATAAATATTAGGCTTGTAACAGTACACAAAACTCAGGAGTAGAGGAATAGATCAAATGGATCACTTCTTTTATTCAATATTCAATACTACTTGCACAATATGCAACAGGCTGCATATAAATAAAAATGTGCAATTTCAGCTTCAGCAATTGTTCACATTAACACTGTCTTTGTGAATCAACACAAAACTGACTTCTTAATTCTCTTAAACACTTATTTAACTTGTCAGTGTGTTAACTTGAAAGCTCTATTAACGAACTGAAATTTGTTTTGTAAGCAAACACATTTTGAACATGTTGCCTTCAACAAACAGGAAAAAACATCTAGGTAAAGGCCCTTCCATCTTTGCTTTTACATTTTTTGCTTTAAGAAACCAACATGAACTTGTTGCCTTTAAAAACATAGTGGGAAAGATATCTAGATAAAGGCCCTTTCACCTTTTGCGTTACATTTTTCGCTTTAAGGAATCAATACGATTCTTAACATAAAATTTCACCCCTTCCCAACTTCTCCCTTGAAGTGCTGCTGGGGAGCTTTCAATGCACTCCATACACTGATGGACTGCATCAGGTCAGGAAAGGTTCCTGGGAAAGCTCAGAGTCTTCTCCACAGCCTCAATCTCCTCCTCTCCGACCACTTTCTCTGTGAGTTTTGTGAAGATCCTGAATAAAATAAGAGTAATTAGTAATTGTGATCGACTCAACAAAACATCTCAACACATTCATGTTTAAGCCTTCAGTAGCTAAACATTTTAGATACAGGTCTGAAATAGGTTTTTGCTAATTAAAAGCTGCACATAAGCTTGAATCATACTGGCCCAGAGTGACCAACAGCAACAGATCTAAAAATCAAATTATAAGGGACTGCAGTCTATAGCAGTTTTGTTGATACTTTAATTAGACCCATTCACATTTCAGTCATACCCCAACACCCCCCACAGTGTTTCCTTCTTGACAAATTGTGTCACATAATGTAGGGCCCTATGATTTCCACGATGCAGAAAACGCATGCAGAATCGCAGAATCCAGTCAAAAAAAAATTATTTACTGTATAATGCGGAATTTGCCAAATTTTGGATGGACAGGTCCTGATGGTGTTACACCCGGCCTGTATGAAAACCTGTGCTGACCAGCTGGCCCCCATCTTCACACAGATCATCAACAGATCTCTGGAGTTGTGCGAAGTCCCCTCATGCTTCAAACACTCCACCATCATTCCCATCCCAAAGAAACCCAAGATAACAGGACTTAACGACTACAGACCTGTGGCTCTAACATCTGTCATCATGAAGTCGTTTGAAAAACTGGTTCTGGCTTATCTGAAGGACATCACTGGACCCTTACTGGACCCCCTGCAGTTTGCTTACCGAGCAAACAGGTCCGTGGATGATGCAATCAACATGGGATTGCACTTCATCCTGCAACATCTGGACAAAACAGGGACTTATGTGAGGATCCTGTTTGTGGACTTTAGTTTGGCTTTTTGACCCAGCTCTCTGTTCCTAGCTCTATCTGTCAGTGGATCACCAGCTTTCTGACAGATAGGCAACAGCTAGTGAGACTGGGGAAATTCATGTCCAACAGCTGCTCCACCAACACTGGTGCCCCTCAGGGGATGTGTTCTCTCCCCACTGCTCTTCTCACTGTACACCAACGACTGCACCTCTAAACACCCCTCTGTCAAGCTCCTGACACTACAGTCATCGGCCTCATCCAGGACGGTGACGAGTCTGCTTACAGACTGGAGGTTGAGCAGCTGGCTGTGTGGTGCAGTCTTAACAAACTGGAGCTCAACACGCTCAAGACAGTGGAGATGACCGTGGACTTCAGGAGAAACCCCCCTGCTCTCCCCCCACTCACCATCATAGACAGCACTGTGACTGCAGTGGAGTCATTCAGGTTCCTGGGCACCACCATCTCCCAGGACCTGAAGTGGGACAATCACTCCATTGTTAAAAAGTCCCAAGAAAGGTTGTACTTCCTTCGCCAGCTGAGGAAGTTTAACCTGCCACAGGAGCTGCTGAAACAGTTTTACTCTGCCGTCATTGAGTCTGTCCTGTGCACTTCAATAACTGTCTGGTTTGGTTCAGCTACAAAATCAGACATCAGAAGACTACAGAGAATGGTTCAGACTGCTGAAAGGATTATTGGTGCTCCCCTGCCCACCATTCAAGAACTGTATACATCCAGAGTGAGGAAAAGGGCTCAGAAAATTACTCTGGATCCCTCACATCCAAGTTACCCCATCTTTGTGCTTTTGCCATCTGGTGGCGTCACTAAAACAAATTCCTTGTATGCGCAAGCATACTTGGCAATAAAGCTCTTTCTGATTCTGTTTAAATCAAAATGCGATATGGACTAGTGTCTGTGAATATTAAGCTGCAAAAATACCATGTTGTATTGGACAGAACTGTTTAAGAAGAAACCACTAAAATAAAAACTTTGTCCATTTTGGAACTGCCATGCTTCTGTAACAAAGCTCCATCAATACAGATCACTGAAAAATACACACTTTCTATATGGTCATGTCAAACTTCTCCAAATTTCCCAGTAGCCCCTCATTGCAGAACACGAGATCCAGAGGGCGGAGTTGGATCTAGATCCAGGGGGCGGAGCTGAATTTTGATTGGTCGAGATTAGCTGGATTCTGATTGGTCAAGATTCCTATGGCAGTGTGTCACGTCAGACTCGTTGTGTTGCGCTACCGTTTCCGCATGGAGTCGTAACTAGTTATTCTTTTAATGGAAAAACAAACTTGCTGAAAACAAACTTTATATACGTTTTAAATGGTACACTGTATACATTGTATAACACTTTATTGTCTGAATGTGTACCTATAATCCTGTACTGTGGTGGGCAACAACCAAGTATTTTATTAGAATATTTGGATAAACGTTTGCTTTTACTCCATTAGTTTATGATAGATAGATAGATAGATAACACTTTTTAAGAAATAGTTATTCTTACATGTAACAAGGAACTAGACTTTTCAGGAAAGGTGAAATGTTCTTTCATATATATATATATACAGCTATGGAAAAAATTAAGAGACCACACTAAGTTCAGAAATCAATGTTAAGTGGTCTCTTAATTTTTTCCATATATTACATACTGTATATGAAAGAGAACATTTCACCTTCCCTGAAAAGCCTGTAGTTCATTGTTACATATAAGAATAACTATTTCTTTAAAAGTGTATTCTTTGGCCAATGATCCTTTTCCTCTCTCAGTAGTCCACACATGCACTTTGACTTCAATGTGTGCTTTTCCCACCACTTAGTATGCATATTACAATAAAACTGTGTGTGACTAAAGTATAGCAGCACTCACTGTCAGGTTGTCTTCTGTAATTTTATACTTGTATATTACTTCACAAGGACATATGACTTCACATAACATTTACATAACATAATAAGAACATATCACTTAAATGCAGGCAAAATGCATTACCAGCACAATGAAAAAAAAAAAAAAAAAAAAAACATTTATTAACACACAAGGTAAAATGGACACTGAATAAAGTAGGGAAACTTTGAACACGAAACATAAGGAAAACCAAACTGGGAGCATATCGTAAGCACACTGACTAATCGCTAACAAAATAAACAACAGGAGACTCAAAATTAAAACTTCCACACAGAATTAAATGATCAATCATGCATTCTTTTTTTAATTTTTTTTTTTTTTTTTTTTTTTACACTGCACTGCATTACATCATGCTCACAACACACTCAAATCAGGTCAGCACAGATTTGGCAGAACTCGCTGCAGAATATGGGTGGGTGTCCTCACTAAAAATTCCCAGAAGTTCTCCCTTTCTTCCTCTACCTACATATCCTACAGGTTAGCAAAGAAAGGAAACAAAGAAAGCAAACAAAGAAAGGAAATATTTCAATGTTCATTGTTTTTGTTGTGTTTTAATTCATCATTGAAAGCAAAACACCCCATGGAAACAACCAACAATGAATGCATACCTGGAGTGCAGTTTTTGAAAATGTCTCCACATTGCCTGTCTGTACATTTTATAGTACTCTGCCTTGTAGGATGTGGAGAACACAGTCCAATTTGTGACACCTGTACACATGTAAAATCACACAGATTAAAAAATACACAATGCTGGAATTCATTAACCAGCCATTCAAGCAAAAATAAAAAAATTAAAATAAATAAATAAAATAAGGGAACAGTTATCAGAAACTGATGAATAGTTCACACAATTGCCTGAATCAAGATCTTATGAGCTTAAGGGGGAGCAATTAGATGCAGTCAGAGTTGCTATACAAGGAAGTATGTTTGGCCTTGCTGCCAACAGAAAAAAAGGGGGGACAAGTAGAGCATTTTCCAAGAAGTTTATTTACAAAAGTGAACTGGTCATCTGGACAGAGTGGAAAATAATTGAGTGGGGGTTCAATCTTCAACTGGCTGGCAGGTCACATGACCTGGTGGCAGCTGCCTGTCTGATTCTGGCAGGTCTGTAGGTGGTGGGCTGGTGGCTGGCAGAGTGTAACGCATTCCCCATTACTCTTGCTGCACGGAAATACATAATTTTATTATTATGAATATAATATTAAGACTCTATTATTTTATATGATTGACGTTTTAGATGGGTTAATCGCAATTAAAGCAGTCACATGACTGTGATCTCAACTGGTTGCTATTGATCCTCAGTCCAGCCAGTCACTCCTGAGATGCCAGTATAACGTGTTCCCCATCACTCTCTCTGCATGTAAATATACAATTTTATTATTATGAATATTATGACTCTATTCTTTTGTATGATGGACGTTTTAGGTGGGTTTATCTCAATTAAAGCAGTCAAATGACTGTGATCTCAACTGGTTGCTTACTGATGCTTTGCTGGACCTTAACCAGTCAGCCACTGCTGAATAACTTTTGGTTTGACTGTATATACAGTACAGTCCAAAAGTTTGGGAACCACTAAGATTTTTAATGTTTTTAAAAGAAGTTTCGTCTGCTCACCAAGGCTACATTTATTTAATTAAAAATACAGTAAAAAACAGTAATATTGTGAAATATTATTACAATAACTGTGTACTATTTAAATATATTTGACAAAGTAATTTATTCCTGTGATGCAAAGCTGAATTTTCAGCATCGTTACTCCAGTCTTCAGTGTCACATGATCCTTCAGAAATCATTCTAATATGCTGATTTGCTGCTCAAGAAACATTTATGATTATTTCAATGTTGAAAACAGTTTTTTTTCAGGATTCCTTGATGAATAGAAAGTTCAAAAGAACAGCATTTATCTGAAATACAAAGCTTCTGTAGCATTATACTACCGTTCAAAGTTTGGGGTCAGTAAGAATTTTTATTTTTATTTTTATTTTTTTGAAAAGAAATTAAAGAAATGAATACTTTTATTCAGCAAGGATGCATTAAATCAATCAAAAGTGGCAGTAAAGACATTTATAATGTTACAAAAGATTAGATTTCAGATAAACACTGTTCTTTTGAACTTTCTATTCATCAAATAATCCTGAAAAAAAATATTGTACACAAATATTTTGTACAATTGTACACATTAAATGTTTCTTGAGCAGCAGATCAGCATATTAGAATGATTTCTGAAGGATCATGTGACACTGAAGACTGGAGTAATGATGCTGAAAATTCAGCTTTGCCATCACAGGAATAAATTACTTTGTGAAATATATTCAAATAGAAAACAGTTATTTTAAATTGTAATAATATTTCACAATATTACTGTTTTTACTGTATTTTTAATTAAATAAATGTAGCCTTGGTGAGCAGACGAAACTTCTTTTAAAAACATTAAAAATCTTAGTGGTTCCAAACTTTTGGACTGTACTGTAAATCATAGCCTATGTAATCATAAAATTATTTTAATTATCATTAAAGCTAGACAATTTCATCAAAAGAATAGAGTCATAAGAATATATTTTTAATAATAAAATAATGTATTTCCATGCAGCAATAGCGATAGAGAACATGTTATACTCGCAGCTTCACCGTGGCTGGCTGGACTGACCGTCAGTAAGCCACCAGTATTTGACTACTTTAATTGAAAATTAAAACATCAATTATACAAAAGATTGATTAGGGTCATAACATGTTTATAACAATAAAATACTATATTTCCATGCAGCGAGTGTGATAGAGATACTTTATACTTGCAGATTGACCACGGCTGGCTGGGCTGAGTGTCAGTTTCAACCAGTTGAGATCACGGTCATTTGACTGCTTTAATTGAGATAAACTCACATAAAACATCAATCATACAAAAGAATATAGTCATAATATTATATGCATAATAATAAAATTATGTATTTCCATGCAGCAAGAGTGATAGGGAAGCTGTAAGTGGCTGCTCCTGCCAGCCAGCTTAAAATTGAACCCCTACTGAAATAGTTACCATTCAGTAGTATATTGCATGCATGGTTGTGTGCATTGAAATGCAATTAACACTTACTGTCAAGCCAAAGAATATAGGCTTGTCTCCTGAAGGCTTCCTGTGTCACAAGGTCTCTGAAGCAAGTGCACACAAGGGCCAGCGTCAGAATTGCCTTGTCGCCTTCCTGGAGAACCACATCAATGAAAATGTCCTCCAGAACAGATGATGGCAACTGTAAGCAAATTAACAAAAATGAGAAATATGAAAGAAAAGATAATGGCCCCAATGCCCAGTTCTTGAAATTGTATTTGTCTTTGTTCTTGGTATAACAGTATCTCACAAAAGTGAGTACACCCCTCACATTTTTGTAAATATTTTATTCTGTCTTTTCATGTGACAACACTGAATAAATTACACTTTGCTAGCTACAATGTAAAGTATTGCGTGTACTGCTTGTATAACAGTGTAATTTGCTGTCCCCTCAAAATAACTTAACACACAGCCATTAATGTCTAAACCGCTGGCCACAAAAGTGAGCACACCCCTAAGTGAAAATGTACAAATTGGGCCCAAAGTTTCAATATTTTGTGTGGCCACCATTATTTTCCAGCACTGCCTTAACCCTCTTGGGCATGGAGTTCACCAGAGCTTCACAGGTTGCCACTGGAGTCCTCTTCCACTCCTCCATGAAGCTGGTCATCATTTCTTCAGTGTTGTCACATGAAAAGATATAATAAAATATTGACAAAAATGCGAGGGGTGTACTCATTTCTGTGAGATACTGTATAAATGTAGTGGGTAAAATGTAAGGGATAACGGCCTGCCTGTTTTTATTGTGAAGTAAAATCTAACATGGTGACTGGTACACAGGTGAAGTCAGGGTCGTATAAAAACCACATACTCCCTGTACAAGAAATATAAACACCAGTATGCTGTGAGGTAAAATTTCTACAATGTACAATTGCTAATGGCTTGTCAGACATACTGTAAGAATCATGTGGTCCTTGGGACAACCATGCATGTTGATCTGGAGGCTTGAGGCGTCCCTATACCACAGTAAATGGTGTCAGAAATAAAACAAAGAAGGTAAAAAGTTTGGAAAGACAGCATTGTTTTGCAAATCTGTTTCTTACCTTTAAAAGAGAACAGATCGGGTGTGTCTCATACGTTCTGAAAAGTGAAGCCACGGGCTCTTTGATCGCCCCCTGGAGGCTGGATGCAGTACAGGTCATAAACCCCGCCCTCTCAATGCAGTCGAATGAGACTTCAGTGAAAACTTAAAAATAAATTCTGCTTCAAATAAAACTTTCTGAAAGATGGTTTTGGTCATTTAAGGTAGTTGTTATCACACTGATATATATTCAATTGTTCGTTTTTGTGATGATTTAGATTTTAGCTAGCAATTTGATGCTATAAAAACGGGGCGTGTCGTCATGATTCGAAGTTGATTGACAGCTTGTCTGAGGACTGTCGGAGCTTCGAGGGGAGATTGAAGATGTATTAACTAACTGTTAATTTTCGATTTCTTTGCTATTTAACACCAACAAAATGAGTTGTTCAGCAGTAAACTGTACTAACCGACCTACAGGATCTGATGGATCACTTAACTTTTTTTCTGTAACATCAAATGTGGGCGTTATAAGATAATTAATAAATTAGTTAAGATAACACACCTAATGTTAACCATGTCGGGAAAAAGCAGTTGATCGTTATCTGGCAGTTACTTATTATTTTTATGGGTATAAAATAATAATTAGCAGGACAAAACTAATGATAGCTTACTCTAATTACAGCAATCGATCTCCTGTAACGTTAGTTGAACTTGATTTAAAATGGCAGGACCGTTTCTGACGATTTAGAGTTGTTTCTAGTGGCATATTATATTGATTTTATCTACTGAATTTGCTGTTTCAAAAATATTATTGCTCTAGAAACAGAATAGCCTATTATTTTATAGGTAGACTTTTAAATTGTGTATAATTTTTATAGTCTATTTAAAATACATGAATGATGACGCAGTCGTCTGGGCGGAAGTTTGATATCGCGACTCCGCCTCCGGCTCCACTGACGATTCCTTCTGCGCATGCCCAGGCTCCAAACTTTTTTTTTTTTGACGTATTGCGTAACGTGTCAGCGCCCATTCATCAGCCCATTTTGGCTTCAATTCAATACAATGGAAGGAAGCGGCGTCGCGTCGTCCATCTTTTTTTACAGTCTATGGAACAGATAAACAGTTAAAACTTCTTAAAAGTTGAAAACAGTTATAAAATTATGATCCACTTCTAGGTCAGATTCTGACCACCTGGTAATTAGGTTTGATATGTACTTTGAGCTGTCTATTGTTACAGAGGGAAAACATATACATGCAGAAAGTAAACACAATAAAAGCTATGGTCTTCACTTCCACACACATCCTGATTCAACCCCTACATGTCATTCTTTCATTGGTTTACTAGGCCTAAACCAAATTATTATATAACCTGCCTAGTGCTAACTACTGAATTTCAACAGATTTGGGCATAGTAGATGGAATTTCAAAATGGAATTTGAAAATTGTCATATTTCTAAATAAACCACCATGGCTTAGTCTGATAATTTACTCACCCCCATGTCATCCAAGATGTAAATGTCCGTCTTTCTTCGGTCGATAAAGAAAGATAAAGAAGGTTTTTAGCTAGATAATTAGATAGATCACCTCTGCAGAGTTATACACGTACATGCTAGCTGTGATTAGCGCTATTAAACGGCCTACCGTTAATGGATAGCTAACTATATAAACACATCTTGGCACAATCAAAAAGTATGGACACTTTCAAAACTTTAACATATATTTAATCATGATAATTACTTACAGTCGTAAACTAAATCATGAATCTATCTCGACTATATTAATAATCAAATGTGAACTTACATTGATTAGCGTAAACGTTGGCGCCGGCGACCACTCCCAGCAACTTCACAAATATGCCGATTCTTCTGGAGTAGCGCACTATATAAAGTGGGAGGAGTTGGATCCAACTCCGCCCCCTGGATCTCATGTTCTTCACCTCCACATGAAAATCAAGGGAATTCTGTTGTCATCAAAATCTTTTTTTTTTGTGCAGATTCCTACTGAAATGACGGAACTTTCATAGAAAAATGGAAAGTGTGACCTATTTCATAAGACACTGAAAAACAGCTTACTCTTTGCAGTTGAATGACAAGGACCACACAAAACAGTTTTTTTTTTTATCATTCTTGCCTGTTATAAACAAATGAGCACAACTGAGAAGACTTTCAATATATGCCATATTCAGTAAAAGCATAGAATACTGACTAAATGGTTACCAGTAATTGTGTCACATGTATTTAACAAAGATTAACAGGTGAAACAACAACAAAAAAGATCTTTTCACTTCCTTCTCTTCTCAGGATATAAAAATATAATATAGCATGTATAGGATATAAAAATAATAAAAGGCATGCAAATCATAAAAGCACTGCATGGAATGCACTCTCTTTACAAGTACAACAATATCAGAAGTTTTCTTAATCCTTTTTCATTTAAATTGTATTACCTTTTGGAGGTTGTTGATTTTTGTGTTGTCCAACTCCAGCAGTGGACTTCTTTGATTTGTCTGGACACATAAATGATTATTCAATAACAACTCCTAAATATCAGCAAGCACACTCATTTTTTTTCTTCCAGTAATATTTAGCCTTTTCTAGCTTTCCCATCGTTCCCTTTCAGACTGTTGTGAATTAAATTATATTAGTAATAGTGAGAGTGTTCTCCAATAATGTCAGCAGTAACAGTTTAAACAATCTTTATTGTCCTGTACACTTTCAGAATATGTTGCCCATAATGCTTTGCAAGACTGAGAGCATGCTGGAAGGAGGAGAATAGTGAACGACGCACACATGTGCACTTCACAAGTGAATTCCTTCTTGTATAACACTGCACAAAACTACAATAAACAGCTCTTTTGGTTTAATTCAAGTGGTCACTGGTCATTATTGCCTGCTAAGCAAAGAAGATAGACTACATACCTGCTGAATTTGAAGGTGAATCTGAAGCATCATTTTCAGTCATTTCTTTCTCGTTCTCAGAGTCTGATCCATCACTGTCCATCAGTACTCTCTCTAGAAAACACAGACACCACACAAACTAAATAATTAGGAAGCAAACTAAATATTTTTTTAAACAGCTACATTCAATAAATGTCTATGACCAACAGTGGTGTTCCTGCTGATTGTAACATGGTATTTGAGATTTTTCAATCAACTTTATTTTTTCATTGGCATCTGCCAAATAAATAAATATATATATAAAAAAAACTATGGGAGAAAATGTGTAAATGAGTTTACTTGGTTATTTACTCAGGCTTGTTTTACCTTGTGGATCAATCTGGATCTCATCGAGATTCCTTCCTTTGAATTCAGATAGCTGTCCTCGTTCCATGGCCATAAGAATTTTACTTATCTTGGCCAGCTGTAATGTACCTTCAGGTAGCCAATTAGTACTGTCGATGGACCCTGATGTCGTGCCCTAGGAAGTCAGCAAGGTCATCCATTTCCTTGTCCTTTAAGTTAAGGACCTTGGACATGGTGGCCATGTGCTTCCTCAGTCTCGTGGAGGATAACGCCACTGGGTGTTCTGCTCAACAGCTTCGAGCGATCTGACGAATAACATCTGATCCTCTGAAGTGACTGAGTGCTTGTGGTCTTCCAAACATGAACATGTTCTCATCGAGCACATCACAGTTACGGCGAGTCTTGACAAGCAACTCCATCGATGTCACCATATCTGGTGTGAGAAGAATGGGGACCTTTTGTCCATGTTTGCCTCTTATTTCAGTCCTCTGGAAATACTTGCAAAGTGACTTCTCAAGGTCTGATAAAGCAAGCTCTACATCTGGATGAGTCGAGGAGGTGTCCCTCAATATAAAAGAATTAAGGGACATCTTGGATACCTCTCCTTCCCTTCTACGATTAAAAAGTATCACCTGACAGAGTGTCACCTTCGCAAGTTCTGCCCAGTGCTTGATACTTGGTTCTTCTTCAAGTTTTGTGTCTGATACACCTTACTCTGGCTGTCAAGATACTGGTGCATTTTCTTCACGTCTTCAGCAAAGGGAAGAAGTTGTGGAGAGTTCCATTTTGCTTCACTCAAATTTCGGAAGGCCTGGGACGACACGCACTCACTCCAAAGGCCTGCACATTGCCTCACATTCAATAACGTTAGCCATCTTCTTGAGGTTGTGCCCTAACTTCAGGGCTAAAGATGGAGCTTTGTACGTGCTTGTTTCCTCATTCAAGCCAGCCACACTGTGAACCGCTTCGATGACACGAGGAAAATTAGCCGATGAATTAGAGGCATTTAAACCCCTGCACCAAGAACTACAGAAGTAGAACTAGAGGAATATTGGCTTTAATCACTCAAGTTTACCTTTTATAATTAAGTGTTTTATATAAAATGGATGTTCTTATGAAATATTTAATAACATTAAAACATCCTAAAGACTTACTTTTACATTTTTAAATGACCGTTCCAGTAAAGATGTTGTGGTGAGGTGTAAGTAAATCAGAGGACACTTAATGTGGAACTAGAAACTTTTATTTTCAAGTTTCTAATGATGACCTTGCTATGTATGAGTTACTTTAAAATGTCACGCCATCTTAACCATACTTACATATATTATTGTAATATCTACTCAAAATACAACAAGTGGATCAATCCACAGCCCACAACAAACTTCAGTGTCCATTTAATTATTCAGTGGTGACCATAACAAGCTGTGTTATTTACAGGAATAACCATTTCTTTACTGTTGGGGATTCAGAGACGTCAAAAAAGACAAAACACTTAGAAGGACATCCACTCCAGCTGTCCTCTTGAACCAGCGAGTGTATTAATGTGTGCATCCAGTCGCTCTAAGGCAACACTGTCCAATGAGAAGCGACTTTGAGGAACAGCTACTTCCTCTGGCCAGTCAAACTCTGGTGCCTCCTGCGAGCTTGATTCTGCTGCTGGTGTCTGAAGAACAGTTTCATTTGCTGGTCCAGCTGTTCTGCCAAACATCTCTTCCATTGCAGTGGATTGCTGTCCTTGTTGTTCCAGACAGCCTCGAACAAAAATCTGCATGGGGTGTCTGAAAGACTATGAGACGACTGTAGCCATCTAAACCACCGTGAATGACAATTCTCCATCTAAAACATAAAATAGAAAAAGAGAAATTAATTTAATTTAAAAAAAAAGTTATTGAAAAGCCTTACAAAAAGTTTATAGTATTTTTGTTTTTATACTATGGAAGTCAATGACTACCAGCACCCCTCAGGGGTCTGAGGATTTTTGGGGCCCTGGAGAAGTTTTGACATGCCCTGACATTTGTGCTTTTTTCAGTTGTTCATAAACATATTAATGGAAAAAGTGTCATTACACTGTATTCAGCACAAACTAGGCTACAATAATATGTGAGGAACATGTATGTACATGTTTGTGTTTTTGAAGGAATAACGTTTATGCGTGGTTATTGAAAAAACACAAAACTTAAGTCACTGAAATAAGGCCAAAAAATATATATTAAATCTTTGTTCACAAGACATCTGGGTATTTGAGGTTGTAGACTAGAGTTTTTGCTTCAAAATGAGGTAAAAATTATGCTGCCTGCTTGTTCATATAAAACAATAGAGAGATTTAAATTTTCTAAAACATCTTTGGTCAAGAAACACAGTATGCGTGGAGGCGTGAATAATCATGAATAATGGGTGATTCTCACCTGAGAAGACAAAAGAATTGCATAAAGAGCTCTAATGAGCTGCATAAATAATGAGGCCTTTCAGTCAGGTAGGCTGTGAAAAAACCTGTGAGACATTGATCATGTCTCAAGCTCATGGTGTATATCAAACATACAGAAAAAACAGCAACACTGTGAAATATTATTACAATTTAAAATAATGGTATTCTATTATATTTTTTAAAATATAATGTATTTCTGTGATGCAAAGTGTCTGAACAATTATGTTACCTCTATGGCATTTCATATAGGCTTTTAGCTTAAAAGCATGCACATTTGGAGAAATATTGATGGATTCTCATATGTTTGTCAATTTTCTATACAGAGGAGTAATATTCAGGATTTATTGTCATTACTATGAGTGCTGGATACTGTGTTTACAATTCATACTTGAAGCCGGAGGCGCTCTGCCCCTTTTGTCCACAAATGCCTGAGCACTGAAGAAGAATAGGCAATCCAGGAAATAACTGAACTAACAGAGGCCAGAGATCGCTAACTATGGCTATTCAAAACACTTTTCAAGACAATAAATACACGATTGAGATGATGAATGCATGTATTGACTGAATTTGCGTCTGAATAGCGCTGGCTCCGTGGGCGTGGCCGCATTAGCGGATAATGAGCTGAACACGGATTTCTGACATGGCTCTCTTTTCATACAGATTACATAAATACAGAAGCTTTGTTTTCGATTTGACTTACACGATTTAAAACCTGACATTTCAACATTTTTTTAGACACAAGTCTAATTTTTTTGTGATTAGTATTCACTAAGTTACAGTTCATTTTCTGAGAACTATCAGATTGGACTTCGTTCAGAGGGAGACGAGAGATCACGCATCATGTTAGTTTTCTTTATTTTACAAAAAGCACAACATTTTGTTGTTACTCTGAGTGTACACAAATAAAAGAAGATATTCCACAGATTAAAATGGTGTATAACTCTTAATTGTATGTGCAACATTGACAGAGTATTTTGAGTCTCTTTCACACTGGTTAGAAAAAAAATGCGGTGATCACGCCGGCGTGACCGCCGACCCCAGAGTGTTTTAAATGTATTCTTGTGTGTTCAAAGAAAGGAATTCATTTAGGTGTTGAACAAGTTAAGGGTAAGTAAATGTGATGAATTTCATGAGTGAACTATCCCTTTAACATTTTATCGTCTTTTGCTGTAAAACCAGCAAAACTATGACAGGTTCATCACACACAATCTTGTTTAGTTCATTTTTGAACGGATAAAAACTAGGGCGTGTAATATTGAAAAATTACATAAATATTTTCTGGAGTTTTATTGTTATTAAGATGACATGTTGCTTAGTGTGTTATTGTGCTGGTACCTTGACAAATAATCTAGACACAATAGGGTTGTTACCAAGCAAATTAAACCAAGTAAAAAAAAGTTAGCAATACGGGGGAAACCGATATCTATCTTATCAATTTGTGGTTGCCATCTAGGTGCCACAGGGAGTTTGGACCAGCAACATTGTACAACCTTCTGTGTGGTCTTTGTGACATGACCCGTAGTGCTGCTGCCCTTGGGTTGATTCGAACCAAGCTCCTGCGTACTCTGTGCATTTGTGCACGAATTCCAGCTGCCCGTAACTGTGCCCTGACACCCTCGATCCCAGATGGTCTTTTCCAGCCACAATGTCTGTGATCAATGCATCGAGGTCAACATCGGTTACTTCAGAATATGCCAGAGAGCGATTCAAATTGAACCTCCTGAAACAAATATGTAAACATAAGTATTATTGCTTATCAAAGTAATGTTGAACAATTCACTCTAAATGCTCTTTTCATGCATGACAATAAAAACATAAAACCGAACTTACTTCATGCGGCGTTTGACTGTAGTCAGAGAAACCTGCAGAATCTCTGCTATTGAAGGAAGACTCAAACCACATGACTTCAGGAAATGAAGTTGCTCTCGAGTGATGCTGTAATGGGTGAATCTCGATCACCACCACAGGTAAGTGGAGCCTGATAACTGGAACTGGCTGCAACAATAACACTATTGTATCCCTATCATTTGTTTTAGGCCACTAGAGGTTATACAATATTAGGCCAAAAGAAAGAAAAGATTTTAAATGTACCAAGATGTTTAAAGGGTTAGTTCACCCAAAAATAAAAATTCTGTCATTTATTACTCTCCCTCATGTCGTTTCACACCCGTAAGACCTTCGTTAATCTTCAGAACACAAATTAAGATATTTTTGATGAAATCCGATGGCTCAGTGAGGCCTTCATAGGGAGCAATGACATTTCCTCTCTCAAGATTCATTAATGTACTAAAAACATATTTAAATCAGTTCATGTGAGTACAGTGGTTCAATATTGATATTATAAAGCCCACGAGAATATTTTTGGTGCGCCAAAAAAACAAAATAACTACTTATTTAGTGATGTTCGATTTCAAAACTGCTTCAGGAAGCTTTGGATCATAATGAATCAGTGTGTCGAATCAGCTGTTCGGAGCACCAAAGTCACGTGATTTCAGCAGTTTGACACTTGATCCGAACCGCTGATTCAAAACAAAAGATTCAAAACGCTCCGAAGCTTCATGAAGCAGTGTTTTAAAATCACCCATCACTAGATATTGTTTTTTTGGAGCACAAAAATTATTCTTGTCACTTTATAATATTAAGATAGATCCACTGAACTCACATGAACTGATTCAAATATGTTTTTAGCAACTTTATCCCTCTATGGTACGCATTATGTTCTAACCATGAAGTATTTTTTCAAATAAGTTTTTATTGCATGAAATAGCTTCAGTTATGAAATCCAAAAAGGATTTCTGAGAAAGATTTTTGAGGGGAACATAGGGAAACGTTGCCATATGGCAACTCTGTACCACAATGGAAAACGGTCAAAAAAGTAGTTTTTCTATAAAATTATGATTTTATTTTCTATTTAAATGCACATTTCTTTTAGAAACTGATAGTTATTTATACATAAAATACAACTATACTACAAAAAACACTTCAAAATAAATAAATAAGTGCAATCATATTGTTGATGCAGTTATCTAAAAAAATCCCAATGGGGAAATGCTGCAATTCCACTGTGGTACAGAGCTGCCATATGAAACCTTGATATTTTCTCAATTTACAGTAAAACTCTGTTGGACAAAGTTGATTTGTGATTAAAACTTTATAATCTACTTATCAAAAATACTGCAAAAAAATACCCCCTGAGAAGAGATGTGTAGAAATGAGGTAAATAGAGCAATTTCTGGAGCACTTCTACAGTGTCTTCAGTGGGAAAGAGAGTGTTTGAGGGACATTCACATGTCATGGGAATTAAGCTCATCATTGGCAACCTTAAGGCCTTTTAATTCCCATAGTGCAATATATTGTGTTTGTTCTGAATAACAAGGACATGAGTAGAAATTAATTGTGGCCATATGGCAGCTCTGTACCATAGAAGGTTCTGGATCTTGAGAGTTTCAATGGCTTTGCTCTCAATGCAGGCCTCACTGAGCCATCAGATGTCATCAGAAATATCTTAATTTGTGTTTCTGAAGATGATCGAAGGTCTTACAGGTGTGGAACAACATGAGGGTGAGTAATTAATGACATTATTTTCATTTTGGGTTCATTTTAACCCTTTAATCTCCTCTAAGTTACACAAATGTGCCAACAGGTGGCAGTATAGCACCAAATATAACTGATGGGGTGCGGCATATATCCACCTTACTGTGTTAGTTCATATTGGGACAGAGAGAGTGAAGATCTCACTTCTTCATGATCTCTTTCATTTGTGCAGTATTGTGTGTGTAAGTAATGAACTTAACTAATGTTAAATGTTTGAATATGATTATTTTGGGTGAAAGTGTGTCTGTTCTGCTGGATTCATGATCACAGTTTCACGACCGCAATAGTGTTCGGTGTGATTCTGAACTTATTGTGTATTAAAACTGATTTTGATGTCACTGTATAGTGTTCTGTGTGACCTTATTATGAATCTTTAAGATGCCATTTTAATCATCGCAGTTTCAGTGTTCGTTTACCTCACTGTGTCACTCAATGTATATTGATAAGAAATATGATTTATAGCTGTGTAAAGATGTGTAGCGGCCTATCATTTAATTCAGTGATAGTGTGTAACCTATTGTGTTTTCTACATTTCTTTGTGGGATACCACACACACACACACACACACACACTCTTCTCAAACAGCTTCCCAAGATTGTTTTAGCCTGTATCAGCTGGATTGAAGTTTGTTTATTTGTAAAACACATTTATTTGTTGCTCTGCGTTTTCGCTCAAACTGACATTTGTATTTGCACGTCACTTTCTGTTTGTTTGTGAGTCGAGTTTTCCTTTGCAAAGCAGATCGTGTTTGTTGGGAAAAAGCTGGATTTGTTTGTTTTATTAAAGCCAAAAAATATGTATCAATGCAACTTTCATGAAGTAAAGTCATTAAAAACCTTCCTTCCGCCGGAAACAAAACAGTCCCTGTCCGTGAACAGCAACAGAAGTTACATTATTAGGCCATTAGATGGCGGCAAAGACTGAATTTGCACATGGTTTGTCTTAAAGCATATTAAAAACACCAAATAGACATATAAACAAAACATTAAAAACTTTAGCTCTTCACACTAAGACAATCCAAACTAACTCAAATGAAAGCACTTGTTTCTTACCAGAAAGTGTTTCAGGCCCTGTTGACGTCTTCAGAGTCTTGTCATTTTCATTAAAATAAAAATAATGTGATAATTAAAAAAAATTGTGGTTTAGTGTTTGATAGGAAAGATTTCACTAATAAAACCAAGAGATACATTTTCCTCTTTTATTTAAAGAAAAATGTGTGCAATTTTGAGGCTTGATTTGAGGAACAAAATAAGCGAATAAAACTATGGAAAGAAGGCTGCCCTTTTATTTTAAGAGAATTATTTCAATTATACGGCTTTATTTATTGACCCCATTTGAAGGTGAACCTATGCTGGTCCAGGACCAGTTTATGAGCAGCACTTGACCAGCTCAAACCAGCTTCAAAACATCCCTTAACCAGCATATGCTGTTTGTTTCAACAGTGTCTGTCACATGATCACTTAATAACATGACTGAGATTTAGAGACAAAGCATTATGATCAAGTTCTGGTGAGAAACTGCACTGATTAATGAGCGTTTGAGATTGTTCCTCATTACTGTTCGACACATACAAGCTTTTAGAAAGTATGACTGCTTTTATATGTCAGATATTAGGATTTTTCCCACAGAAACTAATTCATGCACATGTTTTTATGTAATAAAATGATCTTTCTCAATGACACAGAAAATTTAAGCAGTTTTTTATATCTTTATATCTTATTTATGGTTACAGTACAAACAAGACAGAATAAAAGCATGTTTGACAACAAAAAATGCTTTATTCATTATGATCTTAACCTGAAAAAGGCAGTACATGTTTGATTAAGTCATTTTTCATTCATAGAAATGAGTAAATTTATTTCTGAGACAAAAAATTAAAAACTACATAAGTGTAGAGTTTGATGTAATTTACAGATGTACAATTTAAGATGGACATTATTCATGTGACCCTTTAAAAACAAATAACCAGGTGAGATATTAAAATATGAGTAATCTTATCATATTTTTGCTGTTACAACAGTGAACGTTTTCCTACACACGTACGTCTGCAAGATGTCTGTTAAAGATCACTTCATCTGGAAAGCATCTGCTGTTTACAAACATCTGATAGACGTCTTTAAGATGTCAGTTTTACATACATTCTAAATCATAAACATCTTAAAAAACATCTTCTAAACGTCTATTTGACATCTGACAGGAAACGTCCTAGAGACGTATTGCAGATTAGCAAGCACTCTAAAAAATACGTCTTCCAGACGTAAACACACACATCAAATAGACGTCTCCGAGATGTACGTGCGCTATCAGGGTGTATCTGATATAAATAAAATACTTCAAATGATAACTGAAAGGATTATTATTGTCGCTTCAGTGACAGCAGTGTACAGAGTTTGTATTTAACAAACTATAAATGTCTTTTATAGTAATTTGCTTAAACTCTTTAAATGTCTGAATCCTGAAGTAAACATGATGTGGTTGAAAACACTGAACAGTTGTGATGAGCAGCACTGAGCGTCGTCTATCGGCTTTATATATATATATATATATATATATATATATATATATATATATATCTCAGTCATCTCCTTAAAACCAAAAAAAAGAATTTTTTTTTAAATAAAAATAAAGAAATAAACCAGAAAGAACAACAATCAAGACACAAGCCATAATCACATCAACTGCAGACAAGAAATGAATTAATACAATTATTATATTTTATTTACTGACAACAGGAATAAAGGTAACCATCACAATAAATAAATAAACACACACAAGTCAACAACACATGAAACAACACTTTATTCAAACTTATTGATCCAACAATCACGTGTTTACAGTCCTGCTGCATCTCAACACGTCAGAATCTCGCGAGAATCAGTACGTCACTCGGGTAATTCTCGCCTACTCTTTTATGATTACTGAGGTTTCTGACACACTTATTCTCTCGCCTACTGCTTTTCCCCTACTATATAGTAGAGAAGTAGGCGGTTTGAGACTCTTTCAGTCAGAGTGTCTCAACTCTCATATTTAATGAATGAATAGTTGTTCTCACTGTCCAATGACAGCGTGTGTTACATTCACAAGTGACAGAGGATTGGCTCTTCACACTGAGGTGAAAGTTGATTGGTTGCTCCACGTGTGTCCTGACCAATGGCGTTTTTTAACTCGATTGACAAATGGATAAAGAAAGCAATTGGCCAATTCTTTTTAAAAATGATTTGTTAATGTACTTTTTATTGTTGTACTAATCTACGTTTTAAAACATGAATCAAATAAACAGTTTTAAATGTATTTATTCATACATGTAAAAATGTCCATTAATGTTTGAATGATTAAATTGATGAATTGATTGTTGATGTTATTTTTCAGTGGGTTAGTGGATCTAAATCTTTAAGTGTCACTCCTGCTCCTCATAACGACACCACATGACACAATATACATGTAAACTGAGTTCAACATTTATTACAATATTTCAACATTTATTTCATCATGTGATTTTGAGTCATTAAAGGTGCCGAAGAACATGTTTTTAAAAGATGTAATATAAGTCTAAGGTGTCCCCTGAATGTGTCTGTGAAGTTTCAGCTCAAAATACCCCATAGTTTTTTTTAATTAATTTTTTTAACTGCCTATTTTGGGGCATCATTATAAATGCGCCGATTCAGGCTGCGGCCCCTTTAAATCTCGTGCTCCATGCCCCAAGAGCTCGCGCTTGCCTTAAACACCATAAACAAAGTTCACACAGATAATATAACTGTCACAGACACGCCAGGTTCCAGCACCCTCCAATCACAGCGCACACCATCTCCTGAGTTCTGATCACCGCCACCTGCACCTCATCAGCACACTCATCACCACCACCAGCACTACTTAAGACACACTCACACACAGTCACATTGTCCGGTCTCGTTTGCATCAAAGGACTTACCTGTATGCTTACCTCAAGGACTCATCTTGCTACTTACCTGTACTCCGGGTTTCCTAGCTCCTCTCCTCGATTCCTATCTGGCGTGAAGTGTTGTCTGAAGTCATCAACTCCATTCAGCAAGTATCATTCTCCATAGTCCTTTGTGTTTGCAGAGTGACAGTGTCATTTTCCATATCACTCATACATCACCAAAATGCATCTGCTACTCACCTGTCTGCATCGTTATACTCTGCTTGTGTTCAATAAACAACCTGTTATTCCTATCTTCTGTCTCCTGCCTGGTCCTATTGTAACAATAACCCTCAAAATGGATCTTTACAAAGTGTTCGTCATGCAACATGTCTAATCGCGTAAGTATGGTATTTATTTGGATGTTTACATTTGATTCTGAATGATAGTGCTCCGTGGCTAAAGCTAACATTACACACTGTTGGAGAGATTTATAAAGAATGAAGTTGTGTTTATGAATTATACAGACTGCAAGTGTTTAAAAATGAAAATAGCGACGGCTCTTGTCTCTGTGAATACAGTAAGAAACAATGGTAACTTTAACCACATTTAACAGTACATTAACAACATGCTAACGAAACATTTAGAAAGACAATTTACAAATATCACTAAAAATATCATGATATCAATGATCATGTCAGTTATTATTGCTCCATCTGCCATTTTTCGCTATTGTTCTTGCTTGCTTTACCTAGTCTGATGATTCAGCTGTGCACAGATCCAGACGTTCTGCCCTTGTCTAATGCTTTGAACATGAGCTGGCATATGCAAATATTGGGGTCATACATATTAATGATCCCGACTGTTGCGTAACAGTCAGTGTTATGTTGAGATTCGCCTGTTCTTCGGAGGTCTTTTAAACAAATGAGATTTATATAAGAAGGAGGAAACAATGGAGTTTGAGACTCACTGTATGTCATTTCCATGTACTGAACTCTTGTTGTTCAACTATGCCAAGGTAAATTCAATTTTTTGAATCTAGGGCACCTTTAACACACATTTATTGTGTCCTGATATTTCAGTGTTAATGTAATGAAGAGACTCTATAACATCTGATTCATCATCAGCTCAAAGCATTATGGGTAGAGTCTCACTGTCACTGATTCATCAGTTTCACAGTTTCACTGATCCAGACCAAACCCTAAACCCAGGATAGAGCGGTTGAGTGAATGTGGTCTGGACTGTGTGGATGAGGATCATTGTGTCTCCAGAGACGCTGTAGAAGGACAGAGTTCCTGCACTGTGATCCACATACACTCCTGTTCTATAGTAATTCTCCTTATACACTCCTACTCTATAGTGATTCTCCTTATTCACTGTTCTAATGATGGGCTCTACAGATCAGTCTGTATGTTATTGTGTCTGAATGAGAAACTGTAGGAAGTGCACTCCAAACTCCAGGACTGATCATTAGCTCCAAACACACACTCATAACCCGTTCCCTTCCTGCTGATGCTCTTATATGACACTGATATTAACACACGTCCACTCCACTCAATCTCCCAGTAAGAGCGTCGATCACTCACACTCTACACAACATCTGACGACACACATCAAATCTGTCTGGATGATCAGGATACGACTGCTCTGTGTTAGTGTAAATAATCACTGTGTTCCTCTCAGACAGATGGAGGCGTTCACTCACTGTGTTCAGATCCGGAGTGAGCCGATGGGAATCTGATGGAGAAAAACACATCACAATCAGGAATCATCAATCTGTCCATCTTTTAATCTACACTGTAAACATGATTTCTGCTGCTTGTTAAATGAACTTCATTAAAATGAGTTAAAGCACACAATTACTGCACATTCTGTCCTGATTTAATTGAGTAAACCCACTTAAACACGTCAAACTGAAGTTCACTTCATCATTTGTGTTGAACGAACTGAAACTGGGCAGTTCCCAGCATGCTTTGCTGGTCTGGATCTATTCCAGAATCTTGAGTTCATGTAGGATTTGTCTCAGATCTGAACTTGATTTAGGATCTTCTCCTCTCTCACAGAATCTCATGTGTAGTTGTGAATCTTAAAGCCTCCATCAGTTTGGTGATCGACTCTCAGGTCTGTTACCAAGAGCTGCTGTGAAGAAACGCTCCAGATTCAAATGGAGGATCAAAACAGGTGTGCTTTTAATGAAGTTTTGATCAAAGCCTGTCACTGTATTTCATGAGTCTGTCATTATTCATCAGTGTTTTGTGTCAAAGTGCAGCACATCATGTGACCCTCACAGAGCTGGTTTAACATAGGATGTTGATATTTGACAGATATTCAGACACGAGGATTTTCAATAGATTCTCATGAACAATTAATGGTCTTATCTGCAGAGTATTATACTGTAGAACTGAACACTCATCACGTTTATGAGTTTTAATCCTCTTTAATGTGTGGAAACATGTAGCGCTAGAGCTTAGCCCAGATAGAGACCGTCTACAAACAACACGAGGAGGAATCTGATTTGTTCACTTTAAAGCAGTCTGGTGAACACACACACACACACACACACACGCAAATAAAACCAAACAAGGCAAAACCAAGCCACACAAAACGAGAACGAAACAACGTAATACAAACAGAAAGCAAACCAAAAATAACAAAACAAAAGCAAAAGCAAGAGCAGAGTAAAAGCAGCAGCGTCCCCGGACGATAGTCCCACGCAGCCCAACGACACGGAGCTAAACGTCCATGAACATGCAACCAGTCTGTGCTTAACGCATCTGCAATAAAGTTACCATTTTAACAAATCGACAGAATGAATAGCTGTTAATAAAAACATTCCGTTTGAATACAAAAGCCGCTCCATCTAATAAGTTTGAAACATACCTAATGAGTGTAACCTCCGGAGAACGAACAATCAGGCTGTCCTAAATGTCCCGCCATCGGATTAGAATGAGCCGCGTGGAAAAGCATTTCCCTGCGGCTCTTTGGAACTAATAACTGGGTTGTATCCTCTTTTGTCTGAGTGTCTTGGGTCACTCGGTACAACCTATCTTTTATAATCGCGAAATATGGATAAGCAAGCGGACGTCCAGGCTGGAGAGGCTGACCATCGATCACACAGACCTTTTCAAACGCATGTTTTAGCGTCTCATCCTGAGACTGCTCCAGGGGAAAATCATCGCGTCCCGGAAGAATTAGTCTTCCGGCTTCACTCTGTCCCCCTGCAACAGCGCTCCCCGGTCCCTGATCAGTCTCTCCTACCTGCACTCGCGCCTGCTTACCCCGCGTTCTCTTTTCCCAAGAGGCATCCGAGCATAAACATCCCAATAATTGACTGAACGCAGGCCAATTTGTTCCCAAAATTATCGGATGCCGGAGGTGCGGGTTAACTGCAACCTCCACACTATGCTTTTGTCCCCTGAATTTAATTATGACGGGCATTACAGGATATTTCACCACATCCCCGTGCACACACCGAACCCCAACCATGCGGCCTGTATCCAATGCCCCGGATGAAATCAGGCTTTGATGGACAGAGGTTTGGTTACAGCCCGAGTCCACCAAAGCCTGATAGGTACCCCCCTTGATACTCACAGGTATTTGGTACTCGCCAGCTTGACCAGGGGCAGCCTGTGGATGGTCGGGGACCCGGATCATCGTCCCAACTTCCATAACCGGACATTTATCCACAAAATGATCCGGGTCCCCACACCGCCAACAAGCCGGCCCAGACCTTCCCCGCCGCTCCTGTGGCAGTGAGTGGGTTAAATGGCTGACGCGGAGAAAGGGGAGAAGCAGGAGTGGGGTCCGTCCCGGCAACAGGGAGTCCTGCCCCCCTGGGCTCTGGGTCCGTAGAGCGGACCCCCCCGGGGCGAAACGCGAGGTGGGCCGGGCGGACGAGACCTGGGAAGAGGGACAGGTCTAGAGAGAGAGGGGGACAAAAGAGAGGGAGAGAGAAAGACAGCTGGGAGGGGCTCGCCGCCCCCTTGGCACGCCACCAAGTGGTCCTCCGCCAATTGGATGGCTGAGTCCAGCGACGTGGGGCGGTGGCACTGGACCCACTCGGCCGTCTTCTTTGGGAGCCGAGTGATAAACTGCTCCAGCACCACGCGATTGATGACCAGATCCACGTCGCTTCCCTCAGCCAGCAACCATTTGCGGCACGAGTCCCGGAGCTGTTGGGCCATCACGAAGGGCCGGCCGGACTCACCCAGGTCGAGGGAACGGAAGCGTTGACGGTGTTGTTCCGGGGTCCGGCCAACCCGCTGGATGATGGCCCGCCGTAGGTCGTCGTAGACCAGGAGGTTCTGGACTGGCAGCTGCTGTGCCGCCACCTGTGATTCACCCGAGAGGAGCGGGACCAACCTCATAGACCACTGGTCCCGCGGCCATTCACTCGCTTCAGCGGACCTCTCAAAGAGCTCGAGAAAAACTTCTGGATCGTCCAGTGGGCCCATCTTATTTAGGGGCAGGTGGACAGGCACAGCTGGCTGCCCGCGGGGCTCCCAAGGAACCTCCCGGTCAATCCAGCTCCGGAACGCCTCGCGGTCCTCCTGCTGGGTCTGGAGGATGGCTTGGAAGCACCGCTCTTGGTCTTGGCGCAGATCCAGCAGGGCCTGATGTTGCTCTTGGTGCAGGACCGCGAGGGACGCGATGACGTCCGCAAATGGGGTGGAGGACGATGTCTGCATGGCGGCGTACTCCCGTCTTCCTTCCCGGGTTTCGGCACCAGTGTAGTAGTGTTAAAGTTCGTGTGTGGGAAGGAAGCGGTTGGGGACGGCGAACAACTGCTGACTGAGCTTTTATTGAGAACAAAGTTCAACAGAAAGACTGTGCAACGCACAACGACAACAACACAAATAATCCACAAAGGGCTTCACTCCAAGATTCAGTAGACACAATCCACAAGGGCTTCACTCCATGCAACGCGCTGTGCCTCAGTCAGCAGTTCCCCTCTCTCTCACACACTCTTGCTTCTCACGGCGTCTTAACCTGTCTCCAGTCACTAGAATGAGAAACAGGTGTTCGTGATTTGCATTCAACTCACTCACTTACCAAGCGTCTCCCGCTATTCTCTCCGGTTGCAGACCTCGCTGAACAATGAATGTTTGTATGACCACTTTTTTTTTCATTACAGAATGGCATCAAGAGGAACCCCCCCATACTCAACAGAACCAATTCGAGTCCTTTGCGTGGGGCCTCTCATTTAACTCTCTGAGGTCTGAAAACCGCCGGCACGTTTTGCAGGTTTTTTTTCACATTGCAGCAAAACAGACTTAAAATACTCCGTCATTTTTTGTCATAGAGACATAAGTAATATATCAATTGAAACTATAGAATATCTTCTTTTATTTGTATACACTCAGAGTAAAAACAAAATGTTGTGCTTTTTGTAAAATAAAGAAAACTAACATGATGCGTGATTTCTCCTCTCCCTCTGAACGAAGTCCAATCTGATAGTTCTCAGAAAATGAACTGTAACTTAGTGAATACGAATGACAAAAAAATTACACTTATGTCTAAAGAAACGTTGAAATGTCAGGTTTTAAATCGTGTAAGTCAAATCGAAAACAAACCTTCTGTGTTTATGTAAACTGTATGAAAAGAGAGCCATGTCAGAAGTCCGTGATTCAGCTCATTATCCGCTAATGCGGCCACGCCCACGGAGCCAGCGCTATTCAGACGCAAATTCAGAGTCAATACATGCATTCATCGTCTCAATCGTGTATTATTGTCTTGAAAAGTGTTTATCTGGATGTAAAAGTCATGGTTAGGGAGCTCTAGAAGACATGCAGTTAGTTCCTGTTTTCTTTTCTTCTATAGATGAATTTTAGATGAGTTTTTGTTTCTTTAGCGCCCTCCGGCTGCAGTATGAATTGGAAACTCCATTCATGGAATAGCCTCTTCTTCTTTTAGATGAATTTGTGGACTAAAAATGCACAGAGAGCGCCCTCTGACTTCAAGTATGATTTGAAAACACCAGCGCTCATAGTAATGTCAATGAATATTAAATAAATATAACTCCTCTGTATAGAAAATTGACATAAGCATATGAGAATCCAATATTTCTCCAAATGTGCATGCTTTTAAACTAAAAGCCTATATTCAGACTCTTTGCATCACAGAAATACATTATATTTTAAAGTATAATATAAAACCATTACTTTATATTGTAATATATTTTTCTGTATGTTTCATATATCATGATGAGCTTGAGACATCACAGAAGTTTTTTTCACAGCCTACCTGACTGAAATGCCTCATTAATATGCAAGTCATTTCAGCTCATTACTATCCAATTCTTTTGTCTTCTCAGGTGAGAATGGCCCATTATTCAGTGGTGATTCACGCCTCCACGCATACTGTGTTTCTTGGCAAAAAGTGTCTTACAAAAACTAAATCAATATATTGTTTTATATGAAGGAGTAGGCAGCATAATTTTTACATAATTTTGAAGCAAAAACTCTAGTCTACAACCTCCAATACCCTAAAGTATTGTAAACACAGATTTACTATACTTTTTTTGGCCTTATTTCAGTGACTTAAGTTTTTTGTTTTTTCAATAACCACGCATAAATGTTATTCCTTCAAAAACACAAACATGTACATACATGTTCCTCACATATTATTGTAGCCTAGTTTGTGCTGAATACAGTGTAATGACACTTTTTCCATTAATATGTTTATGAACAACTGAAAAAAGCACAAATGTCAGGGCATGTCAAAACTTCTCCAGGCCCCAAATCAGCCTCAGACTCCAGAGGGTTAAGAGGGTTGACGGCATCATCCAAGCAGATCAAAAAAGGACCACAAGTCTTGCTGCCCTAACGGATGGGAAGAAGAATTACACCACCCCCTTTAATCATGATCAGCCACAATTCCAAGAGAACATGACATACCTAATTAGAAATTACACACTAAACAAAAAATATGTGAAAGACTGTCTTGTGGTTGATCATCAATCAAAGATTTCCAAAATGAGCCCTGGATCAGCAGAGGAAGGCAGCACTGGATGTCCTCCTTCCCCCATCAATTGAAAAAGACAGGTGAAGAACATGATTTGTTCACCTCAGGTGGATATGTCACCATTGGTGGACATTATTAACGTGAGTATATTTATATTTATATATGTATATATATATATATTTTTTTACTGTTTTCCAGTCCTGGGGCCTGATGTATAAACGTTGCGTACGCACAAAATGGGCATAGAAATATGCGTACGCATTTTTCCATGCACATATCGGGATTTATAAAAAATAAACTTGGCGTAAATAAGTGTGCACCGTAAGGATGCTCTTGACCGTGCGTACGCACTCTTTTAGAAGAGTATGTGTTTTGGCGACACCAACTGGCCCAAATAGCAATAACTATTTAAAATGAAAAACTTCTAAATTATCCTATTACATCACCCAATAAATCAAATTGCATCAACCTGAATTATCATTATCAGCATTCTTAACCAGGTGCAAATACTTTGAATTTACTAATTTTTTTTAATGAATGGGCTATAAAAAGGTATGTGCGTATATAACATATCATCATAATGGATGCTCTAGCGCTGTTAGAAGACCTTGCTAATGACGCTCTACGGAGGGAGCGTGTGTTTTCAGAGACCGTGAAGATTTCCTTGCTCATGATGATGATTGGCTCATGAGCCGATTTCGATTCCCAAGAGCCATCCTCTTGGAATTGTGTTCTGAATTACGGCCAGTATTGGAAAGACCCTCGTGGAGAAACCACGCGCTGTGTGTTCCTGTACAAGTATTGACCACATTAGGCCACTGGTACTTTCCAGCGAGAGTTGGCAGACCGATCGGGTATGTCGCAGTCATCCCTGAGCCGTGTCATGCCATATGTATGGGATGCCGTAGTGGGGATGGCACCCCGATACATCCGTTTTCCTTACACGCAAGCTGAACAGGCCAACATCAAAATGCAATTTGCAGCAATCGCCGGTTTTCCCAATGTAATCGGTGCTATTGACTGCACTCATGTTGCAATAAAGGCACCATCTGAGAATTAATTTGCTTTTGTTAACCGAAAACATTTTCATTCTTTGAACGTGCAGATCATATGTGATGCGCATATGTCTCTGACAAATGTAGTTGCGAGATGGCCTGGGTCAACTCATGATTCCTACATTTTGTCCAACAGCAGTGTAGGGAACAGACTGCAAACAGGAGCTGTGCGTGATGGATGGCTTCTTGGTAAGTCGGCAGGAATGCGCATGTAATTGTAATTGAGTAATGATGCAAATGTGTTTAAAGCATACCTTTTAAAATGTTTTTTTCTTTTAGGTATAATTATAATCTCCAATGATAAACAAACCCACACTTATTTTAATATTTTTTTAAAGCAAAATTTCACATTAATCAATGCAAATTTTCAGGAAACAAAACATGTTTTATAGCATTTAAAAATTAAGTGAAAATGTTATATTGAATCAATATTGCCCTGGAAAAAACAAAAAGCTATCTGTAGGCTATTTTACAAGCATGTACTTTCTTTAAAGTATTCTTATAATATTGTTTATAATTGTTACCTCTGTCTAGTACTTGAAATGTTATATTAATTGTCCCATTGTATTTACATTCATTGTTTTGTTATATTTTCTTAAAAAAAAATTTGTAAATGTTTTACCTCTCAGGAGACAGTGGTTATCCCCTTAGAACGTGGCTGCTAACTCCACTAACTAGACCCCAAACCGAACAAGAACGGCGTTATAACGAGAAGCATTGCCGGACACGTTCAGTGGTCGAACGCACTATTGGTCTGCTAAAAGGACGCTGGAGGTGCTTGGATAGGTCTGGTGGCACAGTATTGTACAGCCCTACAAAGGTTTGCCGCATTGTGGTGGCTTGCGCAGTGTTGCACAACATTGCTCAAAAGAATGGTATACCTGTTCCATCGAACGCCCATACTGAAGATAATGAACCCGACCCTGGCCCTCCTAATGCAGTGCATAATGCTATGGCAATACAGCGGCGTATAAATGTAATAAATGGAATGTAAAAAGGCAAGTGAATTCAAACTTTTTATTTTTTCACAAGTTCTTTAAGTGAACCACTTATTTCTGACAAAATTGTTTTTATTTCTTTCAGTTCGGAACACACCGCATTAACAGCATGAACCATGTGACGTTGGGTCTGCATGACTTCTTCCATCAGTACACGCCTTGAGTTACCAGCGCTCGGTGGTGGCACAAAGGATGATGATGATGCACTGGATTGCGCACAGGATGGGGTTGCTTGGGCATTTGATGATGGCGGCACACTGGACGTTGGTGGAGGCACACAAGATGCCGGTGGTGGCACACAGGATGGTGGTGGAGGCACACAGGATGCCGGTGGTGGCACACAGGATGGTGGTGGAGGCACACAGGATGGCGGCGGTGGTGGCACGTAGGATCTAAGCCTACATCCCTTGTCTACCCCACTTGGACCACTCACGGGGCTTGAAGGCATTCCAGGATTAACTGTTCCTTTAATCATTAAAAAACGTTTAATTAAATAAAGGTTGTATTGCATATCTGTAAATGTGTGAAATAAAATGTGCACTTGATGACTTGCTTTTGTCTTTTTAAGTTACATTTTTAGCATATGAATAAACAGGAAAATCGACTATTTTTAATAAACGTATATCTTAAGGGCAGCAGCATCTATTGCTAGATTTGTCACTTGGATATTTTAGGACTTTCCACTTCCAGTTAGACCTGCTGATATTGGCTTGGTAGGTCTCTTTATACTTTTAAACCTATGGTTTCCATGTTTAGGATGCAGATTAAGGGCTCTGTAGTTCCATTAGTTTGGCTGGAGTGATATATTATTAAGGGTAGTACTTAGATTGTCCCCTTTTTTGGATGCGTTGGCTTCATTCTTTTGCAGAATTCACTGAAGGACAATGAAGCTACCGTTCATATGTATTCAGATGTCGGTTTTAACTAAGCTGCACTATTAGCCACCTTTTGGTAAATTAGCTTTCTCCTCTGGTAAATGCTAGAGTTTTGAGATTAGCTTTCACTAACTTCAGATAGATCTATGTTTAGTATCTGCCTTACAGGCTGCCTGACATTGTGTGCTTGGGTTAAGCTTTGCTCCTCTTAGCTTTATTTTAAAGGTGTCATAGAATTGAAAATTGAATTTACCTTGGCATAGTTGAATAACAAGAGTTCAGTACATGGAAATGACATACAGTGAGTCTCAAACACCATTATTTCCTCCTTCTTATGTAAATCTCATTTGTTTAAAAGACCTCCGAAGAACAGGCGAATCGCAACATAACACAGACTGTTACGCAACAGTTGGGATCATTAATATGTACGCCCCCAATATTTGCATATGCCAGCCCATGTTCAAGGCATTTGACAAGCCAGTATTAACGTCTGGAGCTGCACAGCTGAATCATCAGACTTTATACAGGTAAGCAAGCAAGGACACTAGCGAAAAATGGCAGATGGAGCAATAATAATAACTGACATGATCCATGATAACATGATATTTTTAGTGATATTTGTAAATTGTCTTTCTAAATGTTTCGTTAGCATGTTGCTAATGTACTGTTAAATGTGGTTGAAGTTACCATTGTTTCTTACTGTATTCACAGAGATCAGAGTCATGTCATTATTTTCATTTTTAAACACTTGCAGTCTGTATAATTCATAAACAACTTCATTCTTTATAAATCTCTCCAACAGTGTAGCATTAGCCGTTAGCCATGGAGCACCATCAAACTAATTCAGAATCAAATGTAAACATCCAAATAAATACAATACTTACGCGATTAGACATGCTGCATGACGAACACTTTGTAAAGATCCATTTTGAGGGTTATATTAGCTGTGTGAACTTTGTTTATGCAATGTATTATAGAGTCACGAGCTCGGGGGCGGGGAGCGTGAGGATTTAAAGGCGAAGCACGCTGAATCTGCGCATTTATAATGATGCCCCAAAATAGGCAGTTAAAAAAAATGAATTTAAAAAATCTATGGGGTATTTTGAGCTGAAACTTCACAGAAACATTCAGGGGACACATTAGACTTATATTACATCTTGTGAAAAAGCATTCTATGGTACCTTTAAAAAAATATAGTATTCTCAGAGTTTGCCTCCTCTCAGTTGAGAGTCGTTGGTAGAGGCTGTTGTTTCTTAGCCCCAGGCAGATCTATGCTTATGTGTTGGCCTTATAGGCCCACAGCTATAGCTGGCCTAGGCTAGGAACTAGGGTTTAGGTGGTCTGCTAGTAGCATTTACACCCTTTTTATACTACCCCTGTTATGTAAGAGTACTTTTTCCTAGTTCTGGCCTCCAAGGCCTATTGTCCCTTCAGTGTAGGTGCAAAATAGATAGCAGCTAAGGTAGCAGACTATTGCTAAGTCTCCCTGGTGCCATTGTCTCAGGCAGTGTAGGCCTCTTTTCACTATGTGAATAGAAACTTTGTTGTTTCTTCCCCAGAACTATCTAGTGGTACTTTGCCTTCAGTTTTGAGGTCAACTAGTTAACCTCACTGGATTGTTTGGTTCTCAGATTTGGCTCCCTTAGAGCTTAGACACTGCCGCTAGCTGACGCCACGTGTCTTTCTTTGGAGTCGCAGGCCCTGTTTGGGCCTCCTTCAGAGCATGATGACATCAGTCTGTACTCCTCTTGCTTAAAAGAGTAAAAAGTGTTTTTACTGAGTACACTGCTTGTTGGAATGTGTGGATAAAATCAGCTCAGGTTGAGTTAAACTAGTTAACCTCACTGGAAAGTTGGGTTCTAAGATTTGGCTCCCTTAGAGTTTAGGCTGCCACTGGCTGACGCCCGTGTCACTCTGAGGTCGCAGGTCCTGTTTGGACCTCCTTCAGGGCATAATGGTATTCCTCTTGCTTAACTCCCTCGAGTCGGAGGTATCGCCATTAAGAGTTAAGAGTTATACACCATTTTAATCTGTGAAATATCTTCTTTTATTTGTGTACACAAAGTAAAAACAAAATGTTGTGCTTTTTGTAAAATAAAGAAAAAACTAACATGATGCGTGATCTGTCGTCTCCCTCTGAACGAAGTCAAATCTGATAGTTCTCAGAAAATGTGTAACTAAAAAAAATAAAGTGTAACTTAGTGAATACTAATCACAAAAAATTAGACTTATGTCTAAAGAAACGTTGAAATGTCAGGTTTTAAGTCATGTAAGTCAAATTGAAAACAAAAATTCTCTGTTTATGTAATCTGTATTAAAACAGACCCATGTCAGAAGTCTGTGATTCAGCTCATTATCCGCTAATGCGGCCACGCCCACGGAGCGAGCGCTATTCAGACGCAAATTCTGAGGCAATACATACATCGTTGCAATCGTGTATTTATTATCTTTAAAAGTGTTTATCTGCATGTTATAGCCATGGTTAGTGATCTCTGGTAGCCTCTGTTAGTTCCTGGAATGTCACATGGTATGCCTGTTCTTCATTAGAAGGCATTTGTGGACTAAAGGTGCACAGAGCGCCCTCCGGCTGCAAGTATGAATTGAAAACACAGTATCCAGCGCTCATAGTGATGACAGTAAATATAGAATAAATATTACTCCTCTGTATAGAAAATTGACAAACATATGAGAATCCATCAATATTTCTCCAAATGTGCATGCTTTTAAGCATATTAAGAAATTACGGTCATTATAAGATTTTAAGAGTAAAACAGGTCAAAATGTGAAGCTTGAGTCTTAGATCTTTTTAATGATGTATAGTTTGTCAACTGCCCATTAACATTTAGGCTATATATAATGTAACAAATATAGTAGCCTATATGAAATGCCACAGAAATACATTACATTTTAAAGTATATTAAAATAAAAAACCTTTATTTTGTTAGAGACTTGAGACTTCTTTTAAAAACATTAGTAATGCATCCAATCTTTTGACTGGTACTGTAATTTAACATAGGCTTATACAAAATTTTCTTCACATGATGTGCAATAATACGTGCATGCATGAGATCACAAAAATCATGTTTTTTTGTCAAGAGTGGACATTAATCCTGTTATCAGCATGATCACAGAGGGTTTTTTCACATAGCCTACCTGACTGAAAGGCCTCATTATGTGGCTCATTATATGGGTCATTGTGCAGGTCATTATGCAGATCTTTTGTCTTCTCAGGTGTGAATCACAGCATTATTTATGAAGATTCACGCCTCCATGCATACTGTGTTTCTTGACAAAAAGTGTCTTACAAAATCTAAATCAATATATCGTTTTATATGAATGAGTAGGCAGGATAATTGTTACACCATTTTGAAGCAAAAACTGTAGTCTACAACCTCCAATACCCAGAATTCTTGTGAACACAGATTTAATATAATTTTTTTGGCCTTATTTCAGTGACTTAAGTTTTTTGTTTTTTCAATAACCATGCATAAACGTTATTCCTTCAAAAAAAAAAAAAAGGTTAGTAGTAATTACACAACGGAATACATCAAAATATTTAATTCCACTTGCTTATAAATGTTTTAACTAATTACGTGTTACAATACAGGGACACAGAGGCAGGAGTAGAAACACACAGTGGTATTTATTGATCTTCAACAGAGTCAAATGGTAATGCAGGTGAGTAATAGAGATGATTACTGGTATGTGGAAAGCAGAGAGGTAATACTGTCCTTTTGTATCCGTAGGAATGGAGAATGATGCTGACGCAGGAGACTGGAGACAGGGAACACTCACACACAGACGGGATAGCACACGAGGAAGACTGGAGACGTTGGAGACAGGTAAGTAGATCGATGGAGTCCTTGAGGTAAGCATTCAGGTAAGTGAAGTGCAAACGAGACCGGGCGAGGAGTGTGTGTGAGTGTTAGGCCCTGTCCCAAATGGGGCACTTCATGTGGACTTTCGGTCTCGTGGACTTAAATTGCGCGTGCTCGCCGAGTCTACGAGTCCGTAGGCCGTCCCATTCAGCATTTTATCGCTCTGAAGTGTGCTCAGCAGCGCCTCCTTTGTACCTTTGAAGCGGTCTTCCGCGAAGCCCGCATAGATGCAGGCTCCGCACACTTTAACTACCCAGTAATCCTTGCGAAATGCCAATCAGACAACGGATGGGAGGAGATTTCGCTCAAAAGCAATTGATGACATGGCTGAGAAGAAAATATTTGAGTGTAGGTATCATTACGGTTTTTATGACCTAGGTGTACATTTTACCAGTTGTTACCTACAGTTTATACAAACATTATGGTCATCGACCAGTGGTTGATATCTCAAACATAATAATAGCACGTTGAATAATATGATTGCATTATGATTCATTAAATAAAATAGAACCGAATGTCAGGGCTTTACTGAGTCATATGTAAAACTAGTATTTATATTTAAACCTGTAAATTCATCTGAAACTCACGCACATGTTTATTATGTGTTAAAATTGTAATATAGTTCAAATGGAACATTATGTATTATTACAACTGTATACATTATTTAAATAAGCATGTATATATTGTCTAATGCCCAGGTGGCATAAGCAAAAGCAGGCTGTGTAGTTGACATGGAGATAATATTTTGCAAAAGAAAAGAAACCTGTTCTCGATGCTAAATATTATAATATTTGTATTAGATATTTGTGATATACAACAACAACAATAGGCAGCATTCCCCGAACCTGCAGCTTCTGTCAAAAAACAACCAGACCGTTATTTCCGGCGTGATGATCAAGTCTGTCCCAAAAATACCTCTCAATGCACCCTCGTGGACTCGCACCAAGGGCCCTATAGGTCTGCACTACATGACGTCACCAAAGTGTGGACTCTGAGGAAGTCCACAAGTCCGGAGTGTGCCATTTGGGACAGGGCCTCTGTCTTTTATGGAGTGGGTGATGATGGTGCTGATGATGAACAGGTGGTGGTGATTAGTATTCAGGGAATTGAGTGCGTTGGTATTGGTGCTCTGGTGACTGAGTGTGTTGTGATTGGTGCAATTTACAAATATCACTAAATATATTATGATATCATGCATCATGAACAGTCATTATCGATCCATCTGCCATTTTCACTATTGTCCTTGCTTCCTTCACAATATATCTGCAGAAATTCTGATGATTTGGCTGTGCAGCTCCAGACGTTAATACTGGCTTGTCTGATGCTTAGGGCTGGCATATGCAAAAGTTGGGGGCGAACATATTAATGATCCCGACTGTTGCGTCACAGTCGGTGTTATGTTGAGATTCGCCTGTTTTTCCATGGTATTTTCACACACAAGATTTACATATGAAGGAGGAAGCAATGATGTTCGAGACTCACTGTATGTCATTTCCATGTACAGAAATGAAGCTCTAGCGCAAGTTCTGCCAGGAAGACTCAAATGTTACATCACTTATTAGTTCAGATCTAACCAATCATTATCTAACACTTATATAAAAGATCGGTACTGACACATGTCTGAGTTCGCAGATGCTGACAGCAACCTTCAGTTGATAGCGCTCAGTTCCAAACCAAATTGTATCTCTAAACAAGCATGCCGTGTGTGACTATTCAGATTCTGATGAAGAATTTGTCCCACCATTTCCTCATCCTCTGTGTCGTAGTACGCGCATTCAGTGCCGTGACTCCTCATGGAATCAGTGGACAAGTTGCCTTCTCCTCATCCAGCCAAAAGATCTACGCAGTCTGCATTGATATCATCTCCTCCTCTGATCGTCTCTGAACCTGTGGATATAAATTCTCAACTTATCCAGGTTGTTCAAAGCCTTTCAGACACCGACAAAGGTTTAGGAATCGAAGGTGACGAAATTCGAAAATTCCTTTGCTAACTCTAACCTTTCAGCTAATCTTCCTACGAACTCCACCGATTTTCGATGCCTTCGATGACTTCTGCCCTGCCAGCTTCTCATAACACGATCCAGATGCCATTCCAAGTTGTTTCTGCTCCACCTGTCACGTCAAACTTCAGTCTTTCTAGTGCTGTACCAGCTCAAAAGTTCGGTAGGCTTTTTGTCTCACCTGCTGCAGTTACAGTGTCTCCTCAACTAAGAACTAATATTATTCAAGGTAAGGACATAAACCTGGCTACCTTACTGCTTCCTTCACCTGCAGCCGAAAGACAAATGGTTGACTGGTGACGTGGCAGTTTCCCTCAAAACATCTGATCCCAGATTGCAACGTAACCTCTCATTCGCCGAATTCGTTATTGCTCTCAGCATTTACTGAGACATTTTGTGTCAAGTTTTTCAAGATTGAAGGAAAGAGTTGATCTTTACTTAATACTGATGGCAGATTTTAACCAAAGATATGGGGGTTCGTTATTTTATGAATACCACAAATCCTTCTCAGCTAAATCCGCTTCCTTCATTTGCCTGTACAACACAAGATTGGACTGGTCTGTTACCGACACAGAACTGCTTGTCCGTCACTTTGGCGGTCAAAAGATCTTGACTTGCGCTATATGTAGCTCTCATGGACATTCTGCTTTATTCTGCCCTAAAGCATTTGCTAGCCAAGCTCCGCCCGCTGTCCATGGTGCAGAAAAAGTAAGAGCTCTCTTGACTGCAGAGGTCGTCTTATTTTAGACACCCATCAACTCCTATTCACATCCCAGTTCTCTCTAGTTATCTCTGTTCTCACCCTGATCCAACTTTTGTTGATTACTTAATCACCGGTTTGTCTCAAGGGTTCCGGGTGGGCATCCTTTACCATCTTACTACTTCCTATGTGACAAAAAAACCTACAATCAGCCTTATCAGAGCCTGCTGTGGTTTCAGCTGTGCTAGAGAAAATAGTAAATAAAGGATGTTATTGACCCTTTTGCTTCTACTCCTTTTTCTCCTTTTTGAATCAATTCCATTGGTGTTGTAACCCGTAAATATTCTGATAAAAAACGCCTCATATTTGACATGTCTTCTCCTCATTCTAATCATACCGCAAGCGTTAATGAACTTATCTCCTTAGCTCCTTTTTCTCTCCATAACTCTTCAGTCAATAACGCTATCTAGCTAATTAAGGTAGCTGGTCAAGGCGCTTGGTTAGCTAAAACTGACATTACGGATGCTTTCAAGACCATGCCTATTCACCCTTCCAACTGGCCATTATTTGGTGTTAGATAGGATTCTAAATTCAATTTCGCAGTGAGGCTCATGTTCGTGTGTAGAAGCAGTCCCCATATTTTTTAATACCCTTTCCGAAGCCCTGTGTTGGATCCTGCTGACCGTCTGTAAGCTTCCATTAGTTTTACATTTGCTCGATGACTTTCTGCTGATCGATATTCCTTCTTCCTACACTTCAATTCTCAACACGCTTAAACAGATTTTTAGTGATGTTGGCGTTCCCCTTTCGGAAGAGAAAACCCTGGGTCCCTCTACTTCGCTAGAATTTCTAGGCACTTGATACCGTCAACATGCAAGTCTCTCTTCCACATAAAAAGATTTTACGAATCAGGGCTTTTCCGGAATCCTTTTCTTCATTACGCTCTGTATCTAAGCGCGATATGCTTTCTCTGCTCGGTCACCTAAATTTCTTGAGGAGTATTATTCCTCAAGGCAGGACATTTATTTCTCACCTGTTAACCCTGGCTCACTCCGTGCCAAATTTAAATGACCCAGATTTTGGACTCGCTTATTAAACAATTGGAACAGCATTTCTTTTTTCTACAATGATGTTCCCGAATCGTCAGAAGAATTGCAGTCACTGACACTGCCCCTTCTATTGGCTTTGTTTGTTTTTTTTTCAAGGGCAATGGTTTGCTGAGAAATTGCCAAATGTATTTCCCAAGCCTGAATTAGGTTCCGTCTTGTCCGCTCTTCATGAAATCTATCCTTTAGCGGTAGCTAGTGTTCTTTGGGGCTCGGACTATGCCAAGGTAAATTCAATTTTAAATTCTAGGGCACCGTTGCCATAGAATTTAAAATTGAATTTACCTTGGCATAGTTGAATAACAAGAGTTCAGTATGGAAATGACATACAATGAGTCTCAAACACCATTGTTTCCTCCTTATGTAAATCTCATTTGTTTAAAAGACCTCCGAAGAACAGGCGAATCTCAACATAACACCAACTGTTACGTAACAGTCAGGGTGTACGCCCCCAATATTTGCACATGCCAGCTCATGTTCAAGGCATTAGACAAGCCAGTATTAACGTCTGAATCTGTGCACAGCTGAATCATCAGACTAGGTAAGCAAGCAAGGACAATAGCGAAAAATGGCAGATGGAGCAATAATAACTGACATGATCCATGATATCATGATATTTTTAGTGATATTTGTAAACTGTCTTTCTAAATGTTTCGTTAGCATGTTGCTAGTGTACTGTTAAATGTGGTTAAAGTTACCATCGTTTCTTACTCTATTCACGGAGACAAGAGCCGTCGCTATTTTCATTATTAAACACTTGCAGTCTGTATAATTCATAAACACAAATTCATTCTTTATAAATCTCTCCAACAGTGTAGCATTAGCCGTTAGCCACGGAGCATAGCCTCAAACTCATTCACAATCAATGTAAACATCACAATAAGGAGGGTTATATTAGCTGTTTGAACTTTTTTTTATGTTGTTTAAGGCAAGCGCGAGCTCTTGGGGCATGGAGCACGAGACTTAAAGGGCCACACACCCTGAATCGGCTCATTTCTAATTATGCCCCAAAATAGGCATTTAAAAAAATGAATTAAAAAAAATCTATATGGGGTATTTTGAGCTGAAACTTCACAGGCATATTCAGGGGACACCTTAGACTTATATTACATCTTGTAAAAAAAAAGTTCTAGGGCACCTTTAAGATGAATGTAGCTATATCCAGTTAATCTGATTAACAGATTTACATATTCATAATTAATCATAATTAAAAAATCATATTGAGTTATGAATAATTATTAACATTTCCCATTTGAGTTAATTCGATACATTAGGGAAAGCTTTGGTGGTATGGGTAGGTTTAAGGGTAGGGGTAAGGGTTAAAGGATGGGTCAACAATGTAATTATAAATGTAATTACAGAAATTAATAAGTACAATGTAAAACCATGTATGTACACAATAATTGCATTGTATCAAATGATTAATTTAAATGTAAGTACATAGTAGTTAGGGCCACTTAATATAAAGTGGGTCCAAAACAAAGTGGCATCATTAAGAAATGAAAGCTCTAGTGTAAAGCTCTAGTCTGCAGGGAAGACTCTAATGTTACGTCATCCATTAGATCAGATCTAACCAATCATTATCGAACACTTGGGTATAAAGCATCGGTACTTGCACTTATCTGAGTTTGCAGATGCTGACGCCAATCTCCACCTCCATCCTCCCCACCACCACCAGGATGGTCCCTGTCCATAACCCCGTGGGGGTCGGCTACGCCCCAGCCTTAATTCAGGGCAGGATAAGCTGAGCCTACAACCCTTTGGATGTGTGCTATGGATGGGGCCTATGCCAAAGAACTTTATCTTATTGTATAGCTTACTGGTTGTTAATAAATTTCATTGGTATGTTATTTTGCCTCCCAAGGTTTTTTCCTAACATGAACTAACATTAAAGGGTCATGAAACCCCAGAACACATTTTGATGATGCCAGAACACATTTCTGTCTTCTGGCATCATCGTGTACTACCGGCAAGATCTGGAGTGCTGGTTGGCTCCAAGTATGGGCTGGTCGAACATGCTGACGTCGACAGTTTCTGCATTTATTCATGACTTAAAGCTCATTCAATCCAATCACGGTGCTGTAGGTATATCGTTGGTGTTTGTTTCCTCAGTATTACAACACAAAAATATGCTTTCCTGTGATGCGACCAGAGTAGAGGTTTGTGTGCATGTGGATTGTTTTGCTGTAATCTCCCAGCACAAATGGAAAATATGTTTGCTTAAGACCGCATTACATCAGAGAATTCAAATGTTAAAAAAGTGCTGTTGATTCACCTCTGGGTTCGGACACACGAGCTGTATGTATGTTTCCCCCAGCACAGCAGCACATGAGAGTTGTTTGTATTTTGCCCGTGATGCAGTCAGAACTGGAGTTTGAATATGAACGGAGTGTGCATATGATCGGTTTCAGCACAGAGCTCCGCTTTGTGTTTAACAACACTAAAGGCCTTTGCACACTGAGTCAGAAATTTTCGCATGCGTTTTTTCATATCCGCAATCCTAAAAATTTGTCACGCACAGAGACCTTGCACACTGAGTCCGATGCGTATTAATGAATGTGTTGCGAAAAAAATCGCAAAACAATAAAAAATGAATTCTTCAAGCAGTCAGCACAATTAGTTGTCTCCTCTCTTCTTAAAAAGAGAAAAAGAAACAGGAAATATTGGGTCCATTCAATTCCGAGATTGCACAGAGAGAAAGGACCCAGACAGCAGGTGACTCCGAGCCGGATATTCTGGCACCTTAGTTTTGTGTGCAACTCTTTTTACTTTTTACAGGGGACATAGTGTTTTTTGTCTCCTTACTACACATTTTAAAGGCAATACCAGTTGAATTACTTTGCTGACTGTCAACGAAATATCAAGAACTATAAGGATTTTTTTGTCATAAATAATCTTTTTTAGAAACAATGAAAAGGAGGGAACCACCTTTAACAAGCTCTGGAGTAGGCATGTGACGGTATCAAATTTTCATGTTGCGATTAATTGCTGAAACTTTTATCACGGTATACGGTATTATCACGATATTGAAATAAGTTGCAAAAAAAAGTGTTGTCATAGTATAACAGGTTTAAGAACTCTTTTTGTAATAACAAAAATAACTGAATGTTTAAATACAATACACAAAAAATATAAAGTCAAATTTTCAAACAGATTAAAGTGCAAAAGAATTAGGCTATAAAGAACAACAGCAAACACTTTACAATAAGGTCTCATTATTTATTGCATTAACTAAGATTGAGCAACAGCTACATTTGTTACAGAAAGTATTATTTTTTTGTTAATGTTAGTTAAGAAACAAACTGATCATTTTTAGTTTTATCTCAGGTCCATTAAAATTTTAAAGTCTTTTGATTTTAGTAATGTTATTAAACAGTAACTAAGAAATTAACATTAACTAAGAATAATTAATGCTTTATAAGTATTTTTCATTGTCAGTTTGGTAATAATGAATTAACATGTTAACTAATTAAGCCGTTTAAGTTTTACTGAACAATAACAAATAATCAGACATTTAATCATAGGGCATGTTGTAGTCCAGATTCAAATATATGTTTGAGGCATTTTAAAAACTTCACCAGCGCAGTTGCTTTGTTTATGGCATTTCCGGGGTAACCGTTTCACTCTGCTGTTCCATCAGCGCCCTCTACTGTCAGAGAGTGAACGTGCACTTTCATTCAGCGCGTCTCCTACACTCGTTCCGCCATGTGCTTCGCATGCACATTGAGCTTGTTTACATCTGAGCGCGTGTTTTTTTGATGCAGAATACAGTGGTGTTGTGCATTTTATACGGTTGATGGGGAAAGTATTCGTATATGCATTATAAAAATTTTAATAATTGGTAATAAATTATTATTTACGGTATTTTGAAATGCCCACGATAACAATACCGTGCATATTCATTATCGTGATATATCGCATTACCGAATATCGGCACAAGTCTACTCTGGAGTCAGACGGAGGGCTCTCACTTCCCTCGAAAAATGACTGCATGACATTGCAGAAGACTGTCTATTAGAATCAGAACCAAATCAAGCTCACAAAGTTAACACAGATTCCATCACAAATGACACACACAGCAGCAATGACTCAAGAGCCCCTCAGATAGAGGACCATTTTGATTCTGTTTGCACAGATGATATTGGAGAAGTGACAGAAAGATGACATGTTTCAGAGTCCGACTCTGAATCAGAATCTGAGCTTGCAGATGAGCCAGTCAGCCTTGTTGAAAGTTTAGCCAATTGGTACAGTTTGGCATTTCTTTAGTAGCCCTCACAGCCCTCCTTAGTTTGTTGAGATTGTACCACCCAGAGCTGCCCAAGGATGCTCGAACCATTCTTAACACGAAAACTGAATACAAAATCCAACAAAAATGTGGTGATTTGTATCATTATAGAGGTATCCTGACAGCTATGCATATAACACCCTAAAACAACTCATTGAAAATATTGCAGATGGCTTTACCTTTCGATTGCTGATAAATATTGATGGCTTGCCATTATTTAAGAGCTCTAATGTACAGTTATGGCCCATTTTTAGGGCTTTTTTTGAGTGTCCCAATGAAAGAACCTGTTGTTCTTGAAAAGAAAAAAAATTGTGTGACAGATATGAAGGCCCTTACAAAAAAACCTACAGGAATCCTGTAGGGTTGTTCCTGCATGACTTGTTCTATGTGCAGGAATCCTGTAGGACTAAATAAGGGGTGTTTTCCTGCAGGAATTATTATGTACTTATAGGATTCCTGTAGGTATGTCCACTGACTTCTTGTAGGAATGCAAAACAACCTACAGAAATTAAAAGATACCTGTGGGATATAAAATTCATGGTTTGGCTGGAATGTTAATGTTTATTTCTGATATAAACCTCATTAATAGTTGTTACATTAATTAGATTATTAATAAATGTTGTTACATTACACAGGATTTTTCAAATAATATTATACACAGCATGTTACGGTATTACATAAAATGTTTATTTATTCAACTGGCCCAAATACATTTTCCAAAATTCCAAAATGCATGCTATCGGCATAAACAAACAATCCAAAATATATATAAAATATACTAAAATAGCTATTTATCTCATTGTACATATATAAAACAGAGATCAGTAAACATTTATAAAAACTGAGCTATTTAACATTGTAAGACAATATTTATCATTGTACATATATAATACAGAGATCAGTGTACATAAAATAAAAACTGAGCTATTTATCATGTATTAACTGCAGATGTTTAACGTGATTATTTTGAACATTCTTAAAGTGTATATATATACTTGACAAAAATAGAATAGTAATTAATCGACTTCCCATGTTGGGTTGAATGCAAAGTAAATTCTGTACAAGCCCCACATCCTTTAAGTACACAAGCAGTGCAGTTGATTAATTTAACATCAGTTGAAATATCATTGGTAAACATCAATGTCCTGTTCTCTGAACATAAATGGTGTTGGCATTCTTACTGTTGGTAAGCCCAGAAAGATTGTGTCTGTCTTTTTTACACAGTTTGTGGCAAGTCTATACCCATGTAGCATACGGTCAACAAAATCTGTGCTTGTTTTTTTTTAACACTCTTATCGTAAACAGTAGATAAAAGCCGGGGAATACTTTGAAAAAGAGAAAAGCTATTGGCTATTTGTTCTGTAACTGCCTGGGTGCCATGGAAGAGCTTTTGCAAGTTACCATTGTGGCTTTCAAAAATAAATGCACTTTGGCACCATAGTGGACCCCAGTTTCATACTGACTGTGCTGCATGCTGTAAAATGTGCACATTAAAACTAGCATGACATTTGCCATACAGTCTCTCAAAGCGGCTCACAAAAGTTTTTAACAGGTTTTCAGCTACATCTACTGTATGTCATGAAACTCATTTATATTAATGTATATGAGATTTATATGTAAATCTCAGAAACTGAAAATCTCGTAACACCGGTCAATTTAATGGCCCAATGAAAAACAATGAAAACCAGGACATTTTCATCATTTTATAAAAAACAACCAGGACGGCCAGGACAGGACATGAAAACGTACCAAGGACGTTTGGTCACCCTATGCAATACGATTTGTGACTAATGCTCCTACACGTACCCATCATTGCACTTTGTTTGATTTGGTTGGTTGGCCCTCCTTTTGTCAGAGGAAAAAAATGCATGTTGATGTTTATTTCCAAAGCTCTAATAGGTAAACTGCCTTTGCATATAAGTAGTCTCTTATCTTATTGTTCTGGTAGTTATAAAACTAGATCATCCTTTAAATTACTTTTAACTGTACCTAGATCATATTCTGAGTTTGGTAAAACTGCCTTTTCTTGTTATGCGCCCAGATTGTGGAATCAAAATGCAGAATACTTTGAGGCTAGACATGCTCCTATCTTTAAATATTTTTAGAAACCTTTTGGTGTCTTACTTGAAAGAATCTTGTTCTTGTTTTACTTAAAGGTGCCATCGAAGGTGTAAAGGTTCCCTGAAGGTGTGAAGTTTCAGCTCATAATCCTTAGAAGGAAGTAAAGTGCGGGAGACAGGAGTAAGTTTGGATAGTTCTTGCCTGAGGAGTGGAGCTGCATATGGGAAGAGCTGGAAAAGCAGCGGGACTGTTTTTGCGGCCGCTGTTGTTGATCAGGCGGAAAAACTGCGGACGAGGAAGTGCGTGTGGCGGCGGCAGCCTGTGGATTAGCGTGCTGTAAATGTTTATGTTCAGGACATCAGGTCGGAAGAGAAACTTCTGAGTGTTGCTTTTATGATGTTGAAGTGTTTGTTGGCATGCTGGAACTGTTGTTAGAACTAAAGAAGATCATAGAGTTTAGCTTTTGATGATCTGCGGGAGAAATTAATTCCAGAGCTGGAGAGGACTTGACATAGGCTGTTGGCAGACCATTTGAAATGGGTAGAATCAGCGTATTAGCGGCGGTAAAATGAAGAGATGAAGTCTGTGAAGAAGACTGATGAGGCGCAGTTAAACAGGCGATCTTGAGGGTGGAGGAGAGAGTGTTTATCCGGAGCGTGGTCTGTATGAGCGCTCAGAAAGAGCATCCATGTTTGGATCTGCGAGATCCGATCTTATGCTAGATGTGACTGTTGGTGTCTTGGGGAAAGTTTGTCGTCTGAAGGGGGATGGTGGAATTTCCGTGGTGTCGGACATTGTCCAGTATGGCACTACCGGATGCTGAAACAGCTGAGACTGAAGAGAGGCAAGCAGCTGCTTATATACTCTGGCAGTTGATTGGAAAATTAGATGGGCTCGCTCCTCCCTAAATTACGTTTAGGAACTTCACTTAATATCAAAATGCATGGATTGACATAACATTTGCAAGGGACAGAGATATGCCAAGTAGTAATGCATTAATGTTAACTATGACTAATAGTAGGCTATAATAGAATATTAGTTTCAGAAGCTGTTGCTTGCTCAATAGTGTCTGCATTGGAGCACCCTCACTAAATTTGGAGAAAATTCTGGATTCCAGAATGGGGCTTGCATTCACGTCTAAACCTTTTCTTTTAATCTGTGAATCATCAAACAAAGCCTGTTGTTTTTAAGAAGGGTGTAAAATACAAGCATATAACAGTAGTGCTACATATTAAGTTTATGCAGCAGCATCAAGCCATCTACGTTAAAAATTACTGCGACTAAGCATAGTGGACATGAGATGTTCGTTGATGGGCTTTGTTATGTATAGATATTTACTGGGGCTCAACTATTCAACGCCTTTCCAATGGGCTGATATTTTCTTTAAACCATGTGTTTCGGACTGGTTTCAGCTGAATGAATGTTGGACGCATGCTATTATCCGTCCAAATGACCTCCACATTTACAATAGGGATATAGAGGGTTTGTTGTGATTATGTTTTAATGGTCAGTGATTTGCTAGTGTTTTGAAATGAGTTGCTATCCGTGCACAGTGAATCCATTGTGACAGCTGTATTCTGTGGGGTAAACACTAGTCTAGAAACATTGTTTTTTGCAACAATGAGGAAACCGTTCATATTAATAGGGACTCTCTTCAGTTGTTAAGTTGCCTTATTGGTTCAGTCATGGTTAAATTCATATTTCAGGCTGCACACATTCCATGCTAAACAACAAATTGCTTATTCTCTGTCTGTTTGAATTTCAGAAATTCCACCTCTTGTGTCTAGAGGCAGTGCCATCAGCCTGGTCTGCCCCCCCTTCAGCCAAACAATACTAGACTAGATATGACCCTTCAATATATTTGCACTCTGCAGCTCACTACATGTGTAGTCATCTAGCCAAATTTACTTTAGTTCTCCTGTGCCACTTTCTCCATAGCTGTACTGCCTTCAACCAAAAGTATGGTCACCTGTGCTGCCTGGATCCATCCACCGTCAGCGTACTAGAAATTAGAGGTCTACAAAGAAGACCCGAGACCCGAGGACCTGGGACCTGACCCGGGACCCGTACGGGTTCGGGACTATATTTTAAATGGTCAGCCGGGTCCAGGTTGGGTCCTAATCTATTACTTCAGTTCCCGGGTCTGACTAACATTGTGTGTATACCCGAGCCGATCTGATTCGGAGATCACCCGGCCATGTTGGGAGTCAGTCAGCGTTGTGCGCGTGTTTTGTAACTTGCAAAGTATGAGCCGGGAAATAAGGTGAAAAAACACGAGTGACCCCAGCCATCAGAAGCAGAGCGGGTGGAGTTAATGCAAGCTAAGGGTGATCATTGAGTTTTTCTATTCCTATTGTGTGCAACAGTAATGCAAACAAACTTCAAATCTCAAGAACTGCTTGTAGCCTTGCACATTCGCATTTAAATAACATAGCCTATTTCAAATCATTAACAAATGTTTTCTGTGACGCTTAAAGCTTATGTTTCAGGTTGCTCCAGCTAACGCGCATGTCTCATGCGAGCGCACTTTCTTTCTCCTGTTTTTATAATAACATTATGCCGTCTTGTTATATATAAAGTTTTGGTCAGACTCGGCTCAGAAAGCACAGAAATGACCGCAAATAAGTAATGCTAACGTCAGCGGCCATGTCACTGAACAAGCAATCGTTATTATAGTTCAAAAGGGCAAACAGTCAAAGTTATTTTATTATGTGAGTTGACTCAAGTCTCGAGATACAACGAAATATAATGCGAAACTGCAAAGTCGCATTTGTCATCGTGACAGCAAGTGAACTTTTAAAGCTGGAATAATGAGTGGATTAAGCATTTCAATCGGCAAGAGAGGAATAATGGATGAACTTTCTTGGCAAGTGCATCACAGTCAGGTAGGCTACAAGGGAGAAAGCTATAGCCTATTAATATTAGGTAAGACAACACGTTTTATTTTCGCAACTTGTTTATTGACTTATTAATAGCAATTTGCTGTGGAATAAACCTATGTGCCGATCGGGTCCAGACGGGTCCGGTCGGGTTCGGGTCCATCTTAGACGGTAGTACATTTATGGCATTTCTCGGTTCTGCACGGGTTCGGGTCCAACTTTCAAAATAATAGTCGGGCCGGGTCGGTTCCGTGTAGCACATTTACGGGTCTCTTCGGGTTCGGGTATGAATTTTTGGACCAGTGAAGACCTCTACTAGAAATCCATCTATTTGTGTCCTGCTAACAGGCTTTAAATAGAAACCTCTAGTCAATGATCAGCATTTCCCTTTTGCTCACGGTTTCTCAAAGGTGGCAAGTTTTCCACACGCAGAGATTGTTCTGTCACATGACCTCACAATTTCTGATGTATCAAATTATTTGCACCACCTCATATTTCTAAAGCACTCTAAAACTGATAGGAACAAGAAATGAAGTTGTTTTAAGTATCTGAATCTAACTCCGCTTTATCCTCTGTCATCTATGTAGGGCTACCTGAGGAGTCATCCACAAGCTGGTCAGCAGGACACATTATTTGCCACGGAGGAGAGAAAGTCCATGTCCAGGGCCTGGTTTACCTCCAATCTATGACCTCTCTGCAATACTACGAGCTTCCCCAGAGCTTCCTTCATTCACTGTGCTGTGTGCTGCTACAACTGCAGCTTCCTCCACTCCTGTCTCTACATTGAAGGCCATGGGGCGATGGTCTTCAGCTGCTTATGAACGTTACCCTCGGCTGATGCTCGAGCCAGAAAAGCAATGAGTGCTGCTCCCTGCTTGAAAATAAATATTATGGCTTCAATAGCTGTTGGGCCTATTTACATTTAAACACTGTAAATTTGACCTCAGATGCATGATGACGCTGCGTGTGCTTGGTGCGTGTCCACTGGCAAGGAGCAGAGTGAGCATTTTCAATTAATTTCTTTAAAGTTGAGCATGAAGTTCGGAAAGCTGAGGCAAATTACATTCACAGGATTCATTGACAGGGTATGAGAGAGCTGTGAGAAACGCATGCTTTTACTTCATGTTTACACTTGCAGTTTACGGTCTCGTCCGCCGATAGGCCTGTTTTCTGTACAAATGCTCTAAGGCATCATTTATTTTGTTTGGAATGCTGTGGGCTTATATAAAATATGAAATTCACTGATGGAAGGCTGCTTTCGATTTCAAATTCTCATGTGCGCTTTTGGGAAGAGCATGCACGCATGGGACTATTGCTTAACTTGCTTTGTAAAAAATGCAATATATTATATATATATATATATATATATATATATATATATATATATATATAATATATTTGACTCTTTCAATCATTGGCTTTTGCTACATTCCTCATGCTAGCTTCACATAGATCGATTGGCTCTTAAATTAAGTAAGTTAAGCTTTCGGAAATGCTCATTTTGGTTCCTCTGCTGGCTTTTCGATTGGCAGAAAAAGCCAGGGAGGATAGCCTTGTATGGTCTGTTTGGGGGGGATATTGTGCTCTCCCTGATTATAAAATGGGAGGTAGTCCCCAGAAGCTGCTGCTGTTCCCTGTCTTTACTTATCATGGAGCTCATGTAAAGGACAGGGAATTTTAGAGCAGAGCCATACTTGCTCATTTAGTTATTTCTTCTTATTTCTTATTTATTAGTTATTTCTTCTTGATTTGTTCTTTTATGAATATTGTTGCATTAGCTTCCTGAAATGCACATCTGGATCCTCGGCTGGCTCTTCAATTTAGCAGGAAGAGCCAGGGAGGATTGCCTGGTATGGTCTGTTTGGGGGGGATTTTCTGCTTCTCTCCCAGTTAAAAAAAAATGGGAGGTTGTCCCCAGAAGCTGCTGCTGTTCCCGGTCTTGGCTTTCATGGAGCTCATGAAAAGGACGGGGAATTTAGAACAGAGCCATACCGCTAAATTGTAACTTTAGCAAAATATTCCAGTAAAAATTTGACTAAATTGTGTCTCTTGTAATTTTTGACTTAAGTGGTCCTGACTGAAATTAAGCATCAGTGTCAGTTCAGGCAGGCCTCGTAGTCAAGCTCCGCTATCAGCTGTTTTGCAAATTCCAACCCCACCCATATCAGCTGATCCGATTTCTATGGACTCCATTGGCAACTCTAAAATAAGGCGCATTACTTAAACGCAGCTTCCGTCTCTCTGCCTGCTTGGCTGCTTCCACTGCATGCTGCTTGCAACCCACCTCCTCCCCAGCTCCTCCTTAAACGTGTGTATAACTTAATCAGTGTCATTCTGTTGTCATTGATGCATGCTCTGTTCTCAATAGGGGGATTTTCTGCTGCTCTCCCCAGTTAAAAAAATGGGAGGTTGTCCCCAGAAGCTGCTGCTGTTCCCGGTCTTGGCTTTCATGGAGCTCATGAAAAGGATGGGGAATTTAGAACAGAGCCATACCGCCAAATTGTAACTTTAGCAAAATATGCCAATAAAAATTTGATTAAATTTTGTCTCTTGTTATTTTTGACTTAAGTGGTCCTGACTGAAATTAGGTCAGCCAGAACACTTCCTGGCATCTACGCTAATATTAGTCTTTCTGTTTATCCGAGGTTTACCGTAGTCAACTGGATCTGGGTGACATTGAGGATCTGCACCTTGACACAACCACAATGCAGCCCTGAAGTATCAGCAGAGATTGAGTCAACTAGATCATCCATTGTGAAGGCCTCATCGACACGACAGCCAGTTGCACAGTTCCTCAACAAACCGTCCATACCGGTGTGATGAATATGATCTGATCCTCAACTGGATGGAACTGGATTAAATACTTTAAATGTTGTGATCCTATCGGACTTATGTTACCTGAATCGTAACAAAGCACTGTTCGCCAGAGGAGAACTGGCCCCCCGACTAAGCCTGGTTTCTCCCCAAGGTTTTTTTTCTCAATTTTAACACGTTTGCCACCTGTTTGTCACCTGTTGGAGTTTGGGTTCCTTGCCGCTGTCGCCTTTGGCTTGCTTAGTTGGGGACACTTGACATTTGATATTCTGGCCACTCCAGTTATCTCTGTATGATATTACCCATGCATGTGGTTCAGGCAACGCAGTCAATGATTATCTTCACTGCATGTATATTTACAACCAAACAAACTATAAAACACCAGAATGGTATAAACCAGAACTATAAAATTCCTCTTTTCATTTACATTTTAAAAATATTAAACATGTGGTTCAGGCAATATGTGCATATAGTTTGCAATCATAAAACACAATTCTGTCTCATTTTGTTAAATGTCAGTTTTAAAGCTGCAGTAGGTAACTTTTGTAAAAATGTATTTTTTACATATTTATTAAACCTGTCATTATGTCCTGACAGTAGAATATGAGGCAGATAATCTGTGAAAAAAATCAAGCTCCTCTGGCTCCTTCCAGTGGTCCTATTGCCATTTGCAGAAATACACCGCTCCCGGTAAGAAACAACCAATCAGAGCCAGGAGGAGTGTCTTAGCAGTGTCAATCAAGCTTGTGTGTGCGCTGATCACACTCCTCTCATGCACAGTGCCAGTGCGTACAGGCATTCAAATTCAAGATCACCGGTGTGCTGCAGCTTTGCTTATGCTGGACAAACAATCCAAACTGCCAATTCCTCGAGTGGCTCCTGCTCATAAAATAAAGACGGGTAAACGGAAAAAGACAGATAACGATGATAAAAAAAGCCAAAAAGAAAGAAAGAAAGCCTGAAATAAAACGAGGGTAAATATCGGAGCGGCTTTTCCGAGGTGAAGGGAGCTACGTGTCCTGAAAGGATTAAAAACCGATGCAGAGTTAACCACATTTCTGCTTGACAAGTAAGTATCCCTGCTTGATTTGTTTCATTTTTTAAGAACTACACAACTAAGATAATTTCAAAACAGGCCTGCCCGTCCCCTGCCTGATGCTCCGCGCACACCACGGCTTCCTCTTCTCTCCGCCCATTGACTCCTCAAAGTCGCTGTGGGTGTGAATTCCTCGTCGGAGCCCACTGACTCAGTGTCAAAACTCTAGCCACATAACATACAGATAAAATGTCACGCACTGTGCAAAGCAACTATTGAAATCTACTAATTCACTGGCTTGTCATGTTGCTGAAATAATGTACTAGCAAACCTTATTTAGCATTACATATCGATAGAATAATTACTTGCATACTGTAACGTTAGTTACCGTTATTTTATCATACTAGCTATTTATTACTTATAGAAATAGTGCAACGTCATATAGTTACATTACATGTATTGCAAAATACGTAATGTTTTGAGGACCAAGTTTGTAGTCAAAGTATGGGCAGGCCATAGTCAATGAAAATCATATTGTTGATGTTTCGTCTGTACCAGTGAATGTGCCATAACTGTTTATCCGCTGTCATCGGTGGCCCTGCTTGCTTACTAGCCTGCGCGTTCACGGCAGGCTCCGTTGTGATGGGGGAGGAGCTGTGGAGGGAGGGCTGTAGTGCAGCATAGAGCAAGGGGGAGTGACCTGTGAGTTGTGCTTGTTCAAATTTTCAGGCTAAGGCTACGTTTACACGTGGGCGGCTATTTTCATAAACGGACATTTCAACCTCTCCGGTTTCAAAAATAACATTGTGCACACATGTCAGTTTTCAGAAAAGTGTTCATTTACACGTACCCGTGTATATATGACGTCAAGAGTGTAACGAGCAGCTCAAGCCCACGTAAGCCAATCAGAATCCCGAAAAAGAATCCCGAATTCCTCTTGAAGTGATTCGAAATTGTTGCAAAATTGTTGATCTCCGAGCACTCATTCGTCTCTGCTCCTCGACATAATGGAGCAGCTGTATTTGCAAATGCAAACACACGAGAAGAGTTTGCACCAACAAATGCGACTGCTACTCTGAACACTTCCATGATCACATGTAAACATAGGTCGCACTTTTGACATAGGTGAGCTCTGGTGCATACTGTGACGTTGGCTGCCTAAACACCCGTTTGTCTCAGTTTACATGCAAACGTGCAAATGAAGATTTTTAAAATCTCCACTCTGGCCGGAGTTTTTAGAAAGACTCGTTTTCAGAGGCGAATTCTCCGTTTGCGTGTAAACGAAGGGTGCAAACGAAGGGAAATGTCTCCGTTTTTCAAAATAACCATGTACGTGTAAACGGGGCCTAAGTCAACATTTTCTAAAAACTCCCTACAGCAGCTTTAATGATCAATAACAGCAATTATAAAAATAAGAAGCTACAATAAAAATTTAAGCAAACAATTCAGTCAAACATTCAAAGTCAGTGCTCTAATAGACTACAACGGTAAAGTTAAATAGCCTAAATATATAAAGTTATGAAACTTTACCCTCAGCCAAAATGATTTTCCTGGGAACAAATTATAGATTAATGAGACCAAAGATTGCCTGTTATATATTCAAAAGATGAATTATATCTTATGTTTAACCACTACAGGGTCATCAGAGTCAGCGGCAAACATCAGAAGGACTAGCCGAGGTAAGGCTGCTCTCGGCGGGGTACATGAGCGCTGAACACCCAGTGATCGTCTGGATCTCACAACTCCGACAACATCAGATCACATTTTCAAATAGGTGCTTTCTTTATCAATAAACCACAGATTTGATCTTGGTGCTGTTGCTCTGTGTCTGCTGTTGAATTATCCAGGTTGTGGATGAGGAGCGACCCCTGATGTGATTGTGAAGCACTTACGGTGTACAGTAGTACATAGTAAAGTGCTATATAAATGCCTCATTCATTCATTAGTTGTCCTTTTTTTAATATGCGTTCTTGTCTGTTCTTGTGAAACGTCATCAGTTGCTGCCCGAGTACTGATCCAATTCAAAGATCACATCTAGCCAAGTACAGTTCAAATCCCCGGATGTGTTCTTGATCCGACTTTTATCGAAGATGCATCGAGAGGGGGACTTGAGACAGCCAGATATCCCAGAATGCCTCTCGCATCAACCAGCAACAGTTAAACTACATGTCAAGACATAATAACATGGGGGATATTGGTGGGGTATTTTTCCCAAAGTGAGCCGTCAGCTCCAGTCCCACGTTCTGCTCCATCTCGCACACAGTTGAGTGTGCAAGCCTTTCAAAGATAATTCTTTGCCCGTGAGTGTGGAAAGACAGCACACCATCAAGCCCCGAGTATACTTCACTTTCCGCACATGGACGTGTCTCGCGTGCAGTCCTGTCCGTGCATCTTTCAAAGTATACTAAAACACGGATGCACGTGGATCACCGAGTTTGACACATGCGCAATAAAAAATTTTCTATACTATTACCAGACATCATGTCATCAATGGGACATTCGCTGGTCAGGATCGGAGAAGAAAAATAGTGCATCCACCATTGCAACATAGTTCAGAAGATACACCAAGATCTTTCTTCCTCCCCATATTGCATGAGAACTGTGACTTGCTTAATAATGTGGAACAACCTCTAAGTAGGGTTTCTATAGACCTGGCAAATTATTTTGTCTGAGATTGATACCAGTTATCTAAAAAGACATGGATAAATAAACAAACAAACATTTTCTTAGAAAAATTAAAATCTGAATGTTTATTGTACTGAAATCTTACTGATATGTCAATTGCAATTATGATTGCATAATAATTTGGAATGCAGTGTATAGCCTACAACTACTCAAACATAATGTGCTACAAAAATAAATAAATAAATAATCATAAATACTAGTGTATTTTCCGTGGTTGCTAAAGTAACTTATTTAACACCATCCAACAGTACTTTATGTAAAGAAATGCTAAGGATAACATACATTTTACTCACCGATTGTCGTCAACCAGCGGAGCCTCACAAACGGATTCTGCTGCAATGACGCAGAGATAACTTATCTACCCATCTTACTTCAAAAGTTGGGTAAATATTAAAATATAAAGCGGAAAAAAAATTAAAAATAAAGTTGAGTTTATTATTTCATGCAGCAATTTATTTATTTATTTTTTGCCATTTTCATTGTCCATATTTCACAGGTGAGAAAATGTCAAAATATACATACAACTATATTTTATGACATCCTTTTTTTTCCTCATCCAGTGAAAGAGCACAGAGCACATAAAATATGGAAAGCACAACCAACATAAGTTCTGTGAAGACAACGTCTTAACTTCTTTCAAAGCTTCAATATCTATGGGCCGGAGGATGGGGATCACGGCCTCACCACTGCCTCCTGGAAGACTTGCCCTTACAAGAAACTTAAGATCGTTTCCCTCCTCTTTATTTTCCCACCAACTTTCACCCACAAGTTTTAAACCAATCCCACGAATCTGTGACTCACGCAACAATTTAATTATGTTTGCCATTTCAAATGTTCCGGTTAAGGACTGCTAAATAGAATGAAAAATAATGGCCACCAGGGGGCAAACAAGGGGGGTTTTGTCGCACATTTCTGTACTAACAATACAATATAATCCCTCCAATAAAATTTATTATTTCATTTTAAATTGTAATAATACAGTTTAATTTGGAGGAACTGTCTCTGGGTTAAAGCAGAATGGTAACATCCAATAAAGGTGGCGTTTTTTATTTGACCACAAGTATTCAAAAATAACTCGACTACAAAAATAGTATCATAACATGGATGGACAAAACATGGTATCATAACAATAGTAAATAGTAAACAATAGTATCATAACATGGACGAAACCTACAAAAAAATAAATAAATAAACAAATAACATGCTAATAAGAGGGTGTCAATCAAACATTAGAATACAATCTCAAAAAGTTCTGCAACAATAAATTACACTGACTGAATAACTACATAACAATTTACATAATTGTTATGAAACAAAAATCGTTTTGAGCGGTGAGTGGATTTTGAGTCATAGACGCTGGCAAATATTCCCTCATAATTCGTTCCAGAAATCAACAGATTTGTTCGTGATTAGCTACAATGCTCAATGCTGCAAGAATATGTTGTAAAGCATTGTCGCTCTTCAGAACGCAAACACAGATACGCACTGGATCGTTTCCCAAATATGTTTTGCCAAAATGCAAATATTTTCTGATCCTAGACCAGTAGTTATGTGCAGTTTTTCCCTCTAAAAGTAATCAGAAGCAGCAGCAGGTAGGCAGTGGTTTGAGTGAGAAAATATTTTAAAATTCTATTAAAATTCTATTTCATATTTCTGAAGATAATGTGTTATTGTGTGTGGCGGAATAGCATGTTAGCATGTAGTGGCAAGGAAAATTAACACGGAGCAACATAAAAAAAAAAAAAATGAATAAACGGTTCAAAGAAAAAGCCAATTTTCTCCTTAACATTTTTTTAATTTACCCCAATATTTTTTTATTTAGTTAATTATTCCACCTTGCACATTTAACTTCTATATAATTATTTGTGCAGGAATGTCGATTTATATATTATTTTGTGGATTTATGTATTGATTTACTTCCGTATTTGTTTTTGCAGGTGTCGTCCTCCATATAACAAACCTTGCACCTATTTATCATTTATATAAATGTACAATTTTAAGACAGGTACTTTACTGATTTTGACAGATTACTATTACTTATAAACAAGTATAGATATCACATCAAATGGCAAGATTAAAATTTCACGTAGGACGTTTGTATGATATATGAAATGAAACTCAAATAATTCCTGATCTTTACACATCTTTAATGTCAATTGGCATTATAAAAAATGTAAGAAGAAATGTAAAAAACAAAAACAACCTAACATTTCAACTAGAGTGAGTAGAATTTTGTACAGTATTTGAGAACAGAGAAAATCACACAATGACAAAGAACTTTTTTTCCACTTTCTTCCACTAAATCTAGCTTGGTTTCATTTAAATGTATATACTTTTTTAATGTCATGCATTAAGCGGCCAATGGGTCCATGTCTGTGATCCTTCCCAAGCCAATAGTTCCACTCAATCAGACGTAGATTTCATCACAATGACTGTTTGGTGAGGTTTCCCCAGTAGCGGTATATATTTTCTTTATATGTGCACCATGTACACTCCATGTGCTGGGTGTGGGCCCGATTGCGGATGGACAAAGACGCGTCTGTGGTTCACCTGATAATGAATGTAACCGTGCTGTTGCACGGTGTTGTATGCCCTCCAGCATTCACTGAGAATTTGAGTCCCAGTTCGTACATGCTTTCGTGTGATGGGCAGCAGATGCCTTCTGGAACGTTGTTTGACCAGCTCCAATACTGGTCTTCTATGTTTGGCCTTCACCTCCAGCATTCCAAAGACCCATGAATGCTTTCTTTGCCAGGTTCTCCCAAACCGTCCACGGTTGTACTAGAAATAGTCAAATAAAAATTATACAGTCACGTTATTATTATATTATTCATTACCTGCAGTGTTGTACCTTTCTTTTGTGGTGGAATTTGCTTTCATCAATGACAACAAAAGCATGTCTACCACCAATTTTCTCAATCTTTTTTCTCCTCTTGAGTGATTTAACAGCAGCAACGCAGCAGTGGCGAAGAGCATCATACACATTTGTTATTGATGCACTGCTCCACAAACCCCTTCCTCAGTCATGTCCAAATGTCTTTTTCTACAACCTTGAGCAAAACTGACAAATGTGTTGGTGTTAAAACATACACTAAATAGCCACAACCTTCACTCAGTAAAACAGTAAACAAGTAAAATGATGTTACAATGTATAATGTGTCCAGAATAAAAAAAAATATTTCTTGAATTTGCCATGTGTCAGAGGGTAGTGAGACACACTAAGCTAAAAATTAAAATTCTCTAAGGGTGAAAATAGAACTATCGTTTTAACATACAAACGATAAAATAATACATTCAACTACATATATTCAAATAAGCAAATTAATAAACTGACTTGTGCATTATCTTGAGCCAGGCAGAAAGGTCCATGTGTGAATTCTCAAAGATTGAACCCTTCGTAATCGTTCTTGAAATGTCCCTATGGCAGCTTCTTCGACATCTCCTGTGAAAAGATGAAATACAATGTTAAAAATCATGACATTTGATAATGCACAAAAGTTAGATAAAGCTTACTTTCTTAATGATCTATACAGATAGTGTCACACAACATTTACTCACTTATGACAAACCGGAGCAATATTTCACTGTAGACTAGGTAACTGAGGTTTTAATGACAGATACAACAGTTCCAGCTCTCTGATTCCTAACACTGTTGTCTGACACACATTCATAAAAATGTCTAATATATTTTTGGCTATAGACTTGCTGCTAAAATGATACCAGGTTTAGAGGAGAATTATGCTTTCTGATATGCTGCATACAAACATGGATTTACAGTAATTAAATTACTATAATGTAATGAAAATGATTTGGTTATTTAGATTGAGGGTATTTTCTGTTGCTTGTGCATTAGGTAAGGTCCATATAGCAAACCAGTTACACAGGCTCCATCCCAAAAGTGTTCAGTGGGGGTCCCACCAAATTTCACCCACAAGTCTTACACTTATTCGACGAATCTGCTACTCAAACAATAATGTAATTAGGTGTTTTGGCATTTGCACATTCCAGTTCAGAACCGCTAAATGGAATGAAACAATGCCCACCAGGGGGGCAAACAATTTAGTTTTGTTGCACTTTCATTTCTATACTGACAATTGATATACTGATTTCTTGGTTTAGTGCAGTCCAATCAAGTTCTTCCTTTTAAAAAAAAACCCCCTCTAATCGCTCGCGAGAGGTTTTTGACACACGTCGGCATGACATCAGAGCAAGACGGCCCACCCTCGGACACATTTCTAACCGGCATGCATCTCGTGGTGATCACCGGTGATTGGTTCTGTGCAGAATTTGCTCATCTCAAACAAGCCTGTTGTGTTTGACTCAATCCTGTTACACAAACCATTCTCCCCTATAAAAATAATGAACTGATACTTATATGACATCATTAACAGGAAGTGACATCATAGACGTCTTCTGAACAATGTGAGCAGACACAGGCAAGTTACCATTTTATGTTTTGAAAATTATGTTTTGAAATTGTGTTTGTCAAGCTTAACGATTCAATTAAAGATAGAAAACTATTACTAGTGAAAATTATCTTTATTTCAACATTATTCATGATTTCTTAATATTATGCATGCCATGTGCTCTCCATTTATTCACTAGATTTAGAGCAGTGGCCATTGGACCCTTCGCTAAGCCCCACCCTCCTTAGTTACTGTTGCTACGCCTGTCAAGCTTTCGCGTCTGGCGAAAGTTCTTTACAGTATGTAAGCACCGGTGTCAGACATTTTCAAGGAGATAATTAGTCATTTTTGGCAAACAGGTGAAATATCTGAGAGAGCAAGACAAAAGAGACTGCAGTATGCATTCAAGGGACATATCCACGACATAATATGCAACCGATTAGATAATAATTTGATCAAAATTGAAGCTAAAGCTCCCAGCGTGAGCAGCAGCCACCTCAAATGCTGACCATTCAAATGGGAAACACACAATTTATTGAGGAAAAGCTTTGTTCATCCACAGCAGGTTAAGTGAAATTTGTGAAAATAACCTAATAATTATAAATCAAACAGCTTATCCATAAGTCGTGTGGAATAAACACAAGACGTTAGCCTGACCACGCTTCGGCATGTTCCCTCGCTCGAAAGCTTGACAGACCTCCCGCGCCTAGTAACGGTTGCTAAACCACGATTGGCCTGTGGCGGTTTTCGGGCGTGGCTTAGCGAAGGGTCAATTTGTGCAAAAAAATCACAACCCCGTCACACCTACATTTTTAGTTTTTTTTTTTTTTGTTGTTTATGAAAACTTAATTTAAAGTTTGTTGAACAAAAAGTGCCCATTTCAGGCTTTAGTATAGCAAAAGTGTGAGATTTCATGTAACTTATGTTTGGAATAAACTGAATTAGTGTGAGGGACATCTGATTAATAGAAAAATGTTGATTTTATCACAAATACATTTTAGAATAATATTCAGAGAGCTCCCATAGTGTCCATGACTTAAAATAATGACAAATAATAATAATAATAATAATAATAATAGGGATTTGATGCCTGAGTTTCTGGAATTTAAATATGTCATGATTGTTGTGGGGTGTTCAGAAAAATAATTTTGGTAAAAAAATCTAAAAACAAGTCCAAAAGCCTGTGCATACGGCGAATGTTTAAGTTGCCGCACTACTGCTGTGACCACGGTGAGACCTGACTCCAACAATGCCATTTTACTCAATCAGTGGTCAAACGAGACATCTACATCTGACAAGGAGAAGGCGGCTATAATAACTGTCAAAAAAGAACTGACCAAGACGGAGGAGGAAGTTGTTGATCAATTCCAGGATAAAATGGTCAAATTCAAGCAACATCTATTCAACATACGTTGGCAGTATAAGGCCTACAGGCAAGTTAGAGAAGATCTCAAGGACCATGAATGTATAATTCATGTGGACTTCAGTGAAAACTATTTGTGCAAATATGCAAATGAAGTGTAGTCTGTCCATTTTGGGGGATCCCATCAGCAGGCAACCATGCACACTGGCGTATTATATACAGCAGCACAGAATCCTATAGCATTCTGCTCCATTTCCCCTTCACGGAGATATGATCCACCGGCAATCTGGGCACACCTGGATCCAGTCCTGGATATGGTCCAGTCAAGGTTTCCCCAGGTGACTCGGCTCCACTTCTTCAGTGATGGGCCGGCAACTCAGTACAGACAGAAGGGAAACTTTCTCCTTCTTTCCACTGAGCCCTTCAAAAGAGGCTTTGATGTCAATTGGAATTTCTTCAAGGCTAATCATGGCAAAGGGGCACCGGATGGTGTTGGGGGGACCCTGAAGCGGTCAGCTGACAGGCTAGTGTGCTTAGGAGAGGTCATCCCTGATGCAGAGGCGCTCTTTAACAAGCTTAAGCTCCAGGAATCAGTTGTGGAGCTGTTCTTTGTCAGTGAGAACAGTGTGGAGGAAAAGGTGAAGGAAATGCTGTTGGAAAGTGTAATTTTATTGTGGTAATTGTGTCTTTAATTTCAACTAAGTATTACAAAAATGTGTCAAACTACACTCACCTGAAAAAACAAACAAACAACAGGAAATCTGATGAAACATTGAAAATTAATTTAATACAAACTTAAGAAAACACCACAGAAAACCGAATAAAAGGAATTCCACAATTACCTGAAAACACATTTAAGTATAATGCTCACCTGAGAAAATACATGAACAACAAATGATTTTTTTTTGAAGGTGCCTCCCTTAACTGCTGTGAAGGGAACCATGAAAATCCATCAGGTGATCAGTACCTTGCCAGTGAAAATCCAGTACAGAAACATAACCTGTCTCTGCCAAAGAGAGCAGGGAGTCATGGACTGTCCATGCTTCAATCTCAAGGAGGCAACCCTTCACACTGATGTGGGATTGATTTTAAATTCAAAGGTCCCAACAACTTCATGGCCACCAGAGGTCATTACCATCGACCATGTTGGCAGGTGGTGTATGGTGAAATATGATGACAACCACTACCCTGGCATCATCATGTATGTAGAGGATGGCAACATACAGGTCAACTGCATGCATTGCAATGGCATCAATAAATTCTTCTGGCCGGGCCCAAGAAAAGACATTAGCTGGTATGGTGACAATCAGATAGTGTGCCTGATCAAAGAACCGCAGGCCCTCAATAAAAGGTCTTTACAGGTAGATCAAGAAACATGCAAGTACCTAAGAACAAATGTAGCCAAACCACAAAAAATGGCATCACTGTCCATTACTGTTCCTTCTTGTGATGTTTTTTAAGTTTGTTTGTTAATCTTGTTAATCCAAATGAATTATAACATCTTTATTTTTAATAAATATTGGGTATTGGGTATTGTGGGGGTATTGTTTTGAAACAATATTATATAGGTGCAGTTCCACAAATTACAGATGGGACACACTGCAGGACAATGACGGAAAGCTCATCCACTGTTAGAACCTGTTAACACTGGTGTTCCACCCTGTTATACTCCGTTCAATCCTGTTAGACAAGTCATTTTATATAATAATTTGACAGCAACATTAAATTTTTGGCATACTTTTGTCTTATTTTGTGAGGTGAGGAGGACTAACAGCATATATATGTTTTTGAACAAAATATTTGTATTATTTACCACCCTATTGGCAAAAATGGCCACAAAAAGTACCTATTCTTAATAATGAAGACATATTATATTCATCAATAATTGTTTTGTTATTGTTTTTAAAATAAAAAAAATAATAAGATGGCATAAGGGACATATACTATCCAAGAAAAGCTCATTATTGTTTAACATTTACATTATTAACATGTTGTGATAACTATCTATATGTCCCTAATTGGGTGGAATATTTTCATGGCCTGATGAATCTACCTAAATTATTATTTTTGAGTCGCCGAGCTTGACCAATATGTATTCCTAATAGTTAAAGTCACTATTTTGGTAGAATGCAAAAAACATAAAATCATGTACCTTTTTTTCCAACACTTATGAAGCCAAAATGTTTACCGCCTACCAGGAATGACCCATGAATGAACTACTGCTTAATGAACTCATACAACCTTTTTACCATATTTTTGGTATCATATTTAAACAAAGATTATCTGGTAAAGTCTATCGCCACTTCTGTGATTGTAGACAATGCAGCGTCTGAACAGGACTTTTTATTTTGGAGCAGCGGCATGACGTCATAAGACTGCGCCGGCCTTGCATCTGCTGTGATTCTGCCTGAAGAAAGTTTTTTAAAAATTTAAGCTGTTTTAATCGACAGAAAACAGTACAATGATTATAGTTGTGTGTTTTGTTTTAAACAAGCGATGTGAGTTTATTTACTATCTAATGTAACATTGTAATTGTTTAAGTGTAATAAGGATTTTGTGTGTGAGTAAGCTCATCCACTGATGAGAAACATAAATCTGCGCGTCTCATTTCTCTCTATATAATATCATCATAATCGTTTATCATGAATACGAGTTCAGTCTCTGGAGAGTAATGATGGAGAAACTGAACTTTTTAACTCCGAGTCAATTGATCAAACACTGAGAAACGATTCAGTGAATCACGACACTGCTGCTCGACAGTGAACATGAAGAGAACCAACAAACACTAACAAACTAACTAAACATGTTTTCATCAGTCATAAATGCCTAAATAAAAGTTTATTTAATTTGCAGCGTAGTCGTTATTACTTAGAGCATTTTGTCTAACAGGTCATTTAAGACCTTTATAACTGTAATTATTCTCTTAACGCGTTTTAAAACAGAGAAGAGTGAATACAATATAAAGATGGAGTTATTAAATATGAGACTGAAGGACATGAAGATGGAGATTAAAAAAGAGGAGGAGAATGAAGATATAAATGAGTGTTTTAAAGAGAGGAGCTGAAGACATGAAGATGGAGATTAAAAAAGAAGGACGAGAGTGAAGATATAAAGATGGTGTTTATTAAGAGGAAGAGACTGAAGACTGACGATTGAAAGAAACATTCAGAGTGAAACTAAGATATTGAGAGGAAAAAAGGTTGGCTTTTATTCTCACAGCTGAACTCGACATTTGATGTTATTAAATGTCCAGCTGACAGTCAAATATAGAAGTATACATACTTTTAATTTTACAGAAATGTCCTAAATTCACTCATCGGTGCATCATTCACTTCTTCAACGTGCACTTACTGTAGAGCTAGAGTTAGGGGTTTGGTTACTTGTAAGTAAAATTATTAAGGCTATTACGATAGTGAGTAAATGGAGTAATTGTGTAACTACATCACTTTAAAGGTCATGAAACCCACCCTGTGTTTACCTGATACAAAAACACTAGACTTGAAAACCAACTTCTTGTCAAATGGGGGGTAAAGTTCTGGAAAAGTGGGAGATGTAAGAGGGGGGAGAAGAAGGGGGAGCGCCAACCAATGAAGCACAGACCAGTGGAGAGCCAGTCATTATCAGAATAATGAATTAATATATGGCATAGGAGAAAATGACAAACTGCCAAGCACAAGGAACAAATGCGAAAATATTTAATAGGGATAATCGCTAATAATAAAGCTACTTTACATTCGTTGTACGAGCACTGCAGTCTCAAAATCTTTTGAAAATCATGCGTCGCCATTCAGATAGGGCTCGCCCCACTGTATCAGGGTTCCAGTTTGCACATATAATTAATTGAAGAAGACTTGATGAAAAATTGTGTGCATAACTACACCGTGCTGGTTAATGTTTGGCGGTGCAGAGAATGGGTGAAAATAAAAACTTAAACAGGATACTTTATTCTGTATGTACGAAATGTGCCACGTGGCAAGCGTTATTACAACTCAACGGCGGTCTCCGCGCTGAAACCGAGCATATGGCGCCCCAGCGTGTTTATCAACAATCCCAATCGTATTTTTAATGTGTTCGTATTCAAACCTCCAGTTCTGACGCGCATCGCGAGCAAAATACAAACCCCGTGCTGTGCTGAGGCTGAAACAGCCTACGGCTCTGCGTGTTTGACGCAGCCTAGGGAGCACGGCAGAGGAGAATGAGGCCGCACTTTTGGGATATTTGATTTCTCCGCTGTAATGCGATTCACAACGAACATATTTTCCATTTGTGCTGAGTAGATTACAGCAAAACAATCACAGCACAAATGCCCCTCTGCTCTGGGCAGGAAAACCATTGTTATGTAGCAGAGGAAACGAGAACCAACTGACATATGTACTCTGAAATGAACAACTGTGCGCCGATGCGAGAGTGAGATGACCTATCATCGAATACCAAATTGAATCTTATGCATCCTAACGCGTTGCATTGATTAAAGGATTTATATAGGCAATATATATTCGATAAACAGTCTACGTCACCATTTTTCGAGGCCAACTGTCCATACTCACTTGCCGAAAACACACGATACGTCAGATTTTTGAGCGTTGCTCCCGACTTGGCTTTTCAACACAGAAGTCAGAATCGCTTGAAAAAGGCAGGAAAAAAACTATTTTTCACTTAAATCGAATAAAACATAATATGATTATAATTTGTAGTGTTTTTCAAGATGTTACAAGCTGAAGCTCTACATATCTGTTTTACATCTCAAAAAAAGTGGTTGTGGGGGTTTCATGACACTTTAAATTCAGTGTTCCATTAAGGGGTGTGTTCACACTTGTAGTTAGTATTCGTCTTTGGTTCATTTGGTCCGGACCAAAGAAGAAAAAAAACCATTAGTCCTGTCCGATTAGGTCCTCACAGATTAGCATTATCATTATTTTATCACCGAACCAGATACATAGACATACCTTAAGGGCATAGGGATACATTACACACGTGTATTGGTCGGATTTTATGACGTTATGCCTATTTGAGACGGAACTTACCGACATTCCCAAAAACAATGAGTTTGCTGAGGTAAAGGCGCTCATTGTCTGTGGCGTAGTGGTGCATAGCCTGCATGTGATGGTATTTTGGCCAGCTGGGACTCGTGAAGAGCTTATAAAATTGTGTAAAGTAGTCAAAAACAGCGGCGGGAATCTCTCATCACACACACAAACGAGCTGCGTGGAGATGCATCGTCTATGATGCCTGTCAGGCAAACTCGCAACTATGACAAGAAAAACCAACGATGCGTGAGGATTCTGTTCTTTTAGGGTCTCGTCTTCTGTTTTTGGTTCGTTTACAGCTTTTGTCCGTGTTGTGTTCATAATCATTCGAAAACACCGCACCAGAGTTCATTTGGAATGCGGACCGACCCCATACTTTTCAGCGGGTCCTCCGCCCGCTTGTTTGGTGAGCTCACCAGGCGTTCGGATGGCGGCGTTTCAAGGTAGGATTCATGAACCTCACTACTCACAATCGACCACAGGCGCTTAGTTTTTACGGTTTAATCAACCAAACGTGAACGCCACACTAATCTGATCCTGACCACAAAAACCCACCGGTACAAATACAATATACAAATATACCCGCCACAAGTTGTTCCAGAAAATGTAGCTAAATTAGGTAAGCCCAGCTACCTAACTATCCAGTAACTTGCTAACTAATAATTTGAGCGATATAAGGTCAGTAAGAGATTCATTTGTGCAGTGTAGCCAGCTTCATTGATTATTACAGGAGTTTTCACAACAGTGCAGAAATTTTGAGTTTGAGCTGAAGTGATTGACAGCTGCAGTGATTAAAAAAGGAAAATCTGTTTATAACCCATTCGCAATTTGAAAGTTTTTCATGCTGCTAAGTATACACGTTTACATGACTAACTATTTTGCGGGATGATATGAATAATTATAACGGGCATTGTAACATGATGAAATCAGCCATTTGGACGGACAGGAAATAACTAAATAAACCTGCCAATGTTCAGAATGGGCTTTTATGGTTTCACTTCTTGTTGTTCATCGACTTTGTCTTTGACTTAAACAAAACATTAAAATAGTTCCAATATTTTTTGCTTTACTAGTAACGAGAACAGTTTGTGTCATAATATAATGATTATGAGCTTGTATTAAAAACTGATTTATAGTTAAGTCATGCCAATAAACTATGGAAGTGTCTTCTGCTAAATAAAAAATAAAAAAGGTAATTGCAACTTTTTATCTCAAAATTCTAAAAAATTCAGAGCTTACATAATTGTGTATAATATATAAACTCGCAATTGTGTTATAAAGTCAAAATTATAAATTGCATAACTGTGAGATAAACTCGCAATTGACCCTTCACCGGGAGTTTGATTGACACAAGATCTAACCAATCAGAACGCAGAATCTGCCATTTTGTCCGACAAAGCAGTCATAAGTTAGAAGATTAACTTTGGTGGAGTTAAACTTGAAAAATTGTGTATATTGACATCTTTCCGCGTTTGAAACGACATTCAATCTCATGTTCATTCATGTTATTTGATGCTAAAAATAAACTAGTAGGAAGAGATGATCGGTTTACAAGCCTCTTGAGCTGAGGCGCTAAAGCAATATGTCACGACACGTTAAAGAGCCACAAAACGGTTTTTATTGTTTGAATTTCTTAAAACACGACACAGTTTTAAAGCTGGGACTTTGTTTAATCTCATAAGTAACCTGCTCTGTCTTGTCTGTCGACGTGTTGTCAGTATCCTCTTTGCTCCGCGATGTATTTTTCACTGCGTGTGGCGTGACAGCGCCACGGCTTGTCGGACAAAGCAACAGTAACTAAGGGGGGCGGGTCTTTGTGAAGGGTCAATTGCGAGGAAAAAAGTCAGAATAGTGAGATACAAAAAAGGTAATTGCGACTTTTTTTTAAATTCTGTGGCAGAAACAAGCTTCCATAGTCATAATGTATGATTAAGAGCTCATATTAAAAACTGATTTTATAGTCATGGCAATAAATCATGGCAATAAACTGTACGCCTTTTAAAGACTTAGAGAGCAATATATTACTTTAGGGTGTGATCCTTGTCTTTTATTCCTGCCATAGTAAAATTGAAAATGTCCTGGAAAAGTCCTGGAAAATGATCGCTGAAAAAGAGTGGGAACCCTGAATAGGATTTCAAACCACATATGAATGTAGCTGGAAATGGATTTGTATAAATCACATTTCATGTTGTGGTTGTATGTTTGGTCATGGGAGCTGATCAATTGTTGTTCATGGTTATCGTGCCACCAGCTGGCAGCAGTAAGTGTGGCACATATTCAAGCCTTTTAAAAGAATCGTTTTATAGTCACAGTATTTTCTGGAACATAAGTGCATCTACAAATCAGCTCTGTTGAAGCCATTTCTATGGAATTAATAATATTTTTAGTTTATTTTGTAAAATCTGAGAAAAACCTGTGTTGCAAATGAAACGTAAGCAGTTAGCCAGTGATCTAGTATAATGTAATTTGATTGGCTGTTAGATTTAGTATAAAAGAAATAGAACCCTAACAGTCAGAAGCCACTGGACTTTGGAGCAACACAGTCTTTTGACCTACACGGAACTGCAGTTAATTTGTTAGAAACAGGGTGCGAACTACGGGGGAGCTAGGGGGAGCTCGGCTCCCCTTAATAAGACAATGGGCTCCCCAGAAAATGTGATTTGTGAAATTCTGGGGGGTCTCAAAAAATATTGACAATGTGTTATTTTGACGTGCAATTTTAGTTTTGTGTAATGTGATCATCATGGATTATTTTGTGTAAAATTGCAAAATATTATTCATTCATGCATGACGCCGATTTAACTAACTCAATACACTCATAAAACTATACATGCTATTCTTGTCATAAGCATCAAGGTGTGGGGGCGCTGCGGTGCAAATTCCACTCACGTTTAGTAGATGTTAACTCGAACAGCAAAGGAAGCTGACCCCAGAAAAAAAAACGGGCTCCCCCAAAGTCCACGTTATAGTTCGAACACTGGTTAGAAAAGTAAAGATCCTAAGTTTTTATTTCTTTTTTGAGATTCATAATTAAACAGTCAAACGAAGACTTTGGATTCAAGACTTTTTCACTGACGTTTTTTGTTTGAAAAAGAACTTTGAAGTCCTAAGCAGTGAGTAAGCTTGTGCACTCACATCCAAAGTCAAGACTGCTACATAGTCAAAATATCGAGTAAATTCAGAAGATTGCTCGACGAAGTCGAAAGACAAGCCGCGTGAGAAGATCGCTCGCTAAAAAAAAGACTTGTGATAACGGCGAGCTAATCGACTGGCGGATCTGAGGGAAACCTGCTAGCGGCTGCTAACAAAGACAGAGACCAATACGGACGAAAACTACGTCGCAGCAAAAGAATCCAGAAAGAAAGCCAGAGTAGCCTACCTAGAGAGTGAGTCGTCGGCTGAATGAAACTTTCCCTGGAAAAGTTCTGATATTTTCTTCATGACTCTATCATCCATCGTCTAAAAGTGAAAGTAAGTGTTCACTGGATATTTCATTCTGAAAGTCATAGAACTTGACAAAAATAAATTCTGCACATCAGTGACTCTTTAAACAGTGTTTATAAGAATTAGAAGCTGTGGACAATATTAAGAATTGTTACATTTTGCGTGAAGATTTTAAAGTGACATACATGGCAGATGAAAGTGCAGCTGCGTGTGATGACCAAAAGAGGGCACCAGCCCCCACCCGACCAGGTGTAGAGGAGAAACAACAGGCTGAAAGAGAAGCGCAGGGAAAAGTTGGCACAAATAAAACCAACAGAAGAATGATTTAGCCAAATTGAAGGAAAATTAACACAATGTAAATTTCTAAAGATGAAAATTGCTACGGTTCGAAAATGCTTAAGACAGTATGAACGGATTAATGAAGAGTGTGTGAGTTAATAGATGAAGATGATAGGAAAGTGATCAAGATGCTTATAAGAACAGATATTCGGAATTTCAGAGGTTTATAGAAGACACAAAACAAATGGATTGCAGATGTCCTAAAAGATGAGGAAGATGATATTAGGGCCACATGATAGTTTATCAAAGCTAACCTCCGTGGTAAGCCATACTTCCAGTATTACTTCTGCAATGCTGAATTAAAGCTGAACATGAGCACTGTTGGCAAGAGCTGCAGCAATGAAAAAGAGAGAAGCAATTGAACAGGAAGATATTCGCTTGCGAATTAAAAAAGAGCAATTGGAGCTTGAAACGAGCTTGCTGCTTCAGACGCCAAACTGAAGGTGTACGAAGAATTGAAGATGCTCATGAATCTAAATATGATTTATCAGAGCTACCTTCAGGACCCAGATTTGAACCCCTGATGTGTAGACAAGAAAAACACAATGTAGACGATTATGTGCGTCGTGGAGCTGTAAGACATCCCATTACAATCCAAGCCAGCCCTCAAGTTGGTGCTTCAGATAGAAGAAAGTCTCATCAAGGTTGATGCTGTCAGCGGCACGCCACATCTTAATCATCATGATCACACTGATTTTTCTACAGATAGCCTGCATGAAGTGTTACAGCGTCAAAACGAAGTCACAGAGATGCTCATTAAACAACAGAGTTTGTCTCAACTCCCTCAAAGAGACATATCCACGTTTACAGGAGATCCTCTGACTTACAGATCTTTCATAAGGGCATTCAATGTTCGACAGTAAAACACAGTCATCAGACCGGCTGTACTACCTCGAACAGTTCACGAGCGGAGACCACTTGATCTCATTCGGAGCTGTGAGCACAGAACCCGAGAGCTTATAGAAGAAGAAGAGAATGCTGATCGTCACTATGGAGATGAAATGACTATCGCTACAGCTTATATCAAGAAGGCCATGGAATGGCCTCAGATAAGCCCCGAAGACAGAAAAGGATTGAATGCTTTTGCTTTGTTCTTGGTTGGATGTTGTAACACAGTGAATGATGTACATGGACGAAATGAACAATCCTACCAACATGAAGTCCATTTTATCCAAACTTCCATTCAAACTGAAAGAAAGATGGAGAAGTTATGCTTATGACATTCAAGAAGAACAAGAAAAGAGCCAGATTTCCTGATTTAGTGGAATATGTGTACCGACAAGCAAAGGTTGCCAATGACCCCACTGTTTGGAGATATCCTGGACTCCACTTCAAGTAATCAGAACAGCTCAAAAAAGAAACCAAGCATTAGAAAAAGTGAGTCTAAAAGAAGCAGCTTTGCTGTGAATGTGTCTGCTACTACCGAAATAATGTCAGTAAAAGCCAACTGAGAAGAAAACTTTGCAGCCAAGTCAGCAAGGTTTTTTTTCAAAGTCCTTGTCTTTACTGCCAGAAGAACCATGCACTGAATGTGTGCAACAAGATTCGAGAACAGCCTCTAAAAGAAAGAATTCAGTTCTTGAAAATGAACGGCCTTTGTTTTGGGTGTCTGACGGCAGGTCATATGTCCAAGGACTGTAAAAAAAGGGCCTCTTGTCCAGATTGTTCATTCAAGCACCCAGCTATCTTGCATGTTGTTAAGGAAGATGCTTCATCAAAGAACAACAGTGCAGACGACAAGTCACAAAGCACGAGTGAGGTCACAAGTGCTCTTGCTAGAAAAGGTGACCATACTGGGGCCGGGAACAGTGAGTGTATTCTTCCCGTCGTACCTGTGCAGATAAAACACAAGAAAGACACAAAGATAATCAAGACCTATGCTTTCCTGGATCAAGGAAGTACAGCGACTTTCTGCACTGAAGAATTGGCGAAGAAGTTGAATATGCGGGGCAGAAAAACAGAGTTCCTGCTTCATACTATAGCGCAAGAACAGAAAGTGAATAGCTATGAACTTACCGATCTGGAGGTGTGTGGCTTAGAGGAACAAGATTACATTCAGCTTCCTAATGTGTATACTCAGCCAGATATACCTGCAAAAAAGGCCAACATCCCACAGAAGAAAGATTTAGAGAAGTGGTCTTACGCTGAGTCGAGTCCATCTCCCAAAACTTGAAGCAGAAGTTGGTCTGCTCATCGGTGTCAAAGCGTACAAAGCCATGGAGCCATGGGAGATAATTAATAGCCAGAACGACGGACCATACGCTGTGAAGACAGCTCTTGGCTGGGTCGTCAATGGGCCAATCAGCAGATGCTGAGAGAAGGAATCAGATGATGGCGAAAGACAAAGTTTCCTTGTCAACTGTATTTCTGTGATAAGCGTTGAAGACATGCTGATAAAGCACTACAATGCAGATTTTCCAGAAAGAAGATGTGACAACAGACGAGAACAGTCGCAACATGACAAACAGTTCATGCATACAGTGACAACATCAGCTCAGCTCGTGGATGGTCACTTCTGCATCAAGTTGCCTTTGAAGGATGACAAGGTGAAGATGCCATGTAACCGTGGTATTGCTGAACCGAGGTTTAACTCTTTGAAGAGGAAGTTCAGTAGGAATACAGACTTCTTTCAAGAGTACAAGGCTTTTATGGACAACATACTGGAAAAAGGCTACGTAGTAAGGATTCCAGAAGAACAGTTGATTCGCAGTGATGGAAGAGTATGGTTCATTCCACACCATGGGGTTTACCATCCAAAAAAGAGGAAACTCAGAGTCGTCTTTGATTGTGCGGCAACTTACCAAGGTGTGTCGCTAAATGACCAGTTGTTGCAAGGGCCTGACTTAACTAACACCCTCATCGGAGTATTGTTGAGATTTAGACAGGAGCCTGTAGCCATGATGGCAGATATAGAGTCCATGTTTTACCAGGTGTGGATTCCAGACACAGACGCGGATATGCTGCGCTTTCTCTGGTGGCCAGGTGGTAATCTGAATGTGGAAGCAGAAGAGTACAGAATGTGTATGCATTTGTTTGGTGCTACATCATCTCCTAGTTGTGCATCATATGCATTAAGAAGAACAGCGGAAGATGCACCATCAAAGAGTACCCCAGAAGCCACACAGACAGTACTCAAGAACTTCTATGTGGACGACTGTTTGAAGTCATTAGCCACAGAAGATAAAGCCGTTGCTCTTGCAAGGGAACTGATGACATTGTGCGCCAGTGGTGGTTTCCATTTGACCAAGTGGGTCAGCAACAGCAGAGCGCTGCTGGGCACCATTCCTGACCACGAACGAGCGTCTGAAGTCAAAGATCTTGATTTGGAGCATGATGAGTTACCAGTGAAACGGGCATTAGGCATGCAGTGGTGCACAAGTTCTGACAGCTTCAGGTTCAAAATACATTTGCCGGACAAGCCATGCACAAGACGGGGCATTTTATCTGTAGTCAGTTCGGTGTATGACCCAATGGGTTTTTTGGCACCACTCCTACTACCCATCAAGCTCATTTTAAGAGATCTCTGCCAAGAGAAGAAAAGGTTGGGATGAAGAGATCCACGAAAAGGAATGCCGGACATGGATGAAGTGGCTGACAGACTTAGACAAGCTTTCAGAACTCCGTCTGAACAGATGTTTCAAACCCCCTGCATTTGGGCCCACAAACGCTGCTCAAATTCACAATTTCTCAGACGCTAGTCGAGACGGATATGGCGTTGTGTCATATCTCTTGCTGACAAATGACCGAGGTGAGAAACATGTATCATTTTTGATGGGAAAGTCCAGAGTCGCTCCGCTCAAACAGATCACAATCCCGAGAATGGAGTTGACAGCAGCAATGGTTGCAGTCAAGATCGATCGGATGTTGAAAGAAGAACTTGAAGTTCCACTGATGGACTCGGTATTCTGGACGGATAGTACAATGGTACTAAAGTACATTGAAAATGATGCCCTTTGTTTCAAGACATTTGTAGCCAACCGTGTCTCTTTCATTAGAGAAGCGACTGCATCTTCTCAGTGGAAGTATGACAACACCTCACAAAACCCAGCAGATCAGGCTGCTTTGAAGGTTTGAAGATCCAGAGCTTCATGGAAAGTAGGAGCTGGTTTCAGGGGCCTAGTTTCCTGCAAAAAGAAGTTGAGTGGCCGGAACAACCTGAACAGTGTCCTTACCTGACTGAAGATGATGTTGAGGTGAAGACATCCGCTGCAGTGTCATGCACAAACTCAAACGAGTGCACAGATCCACTGAATCAGCTTGTTGAGTATTACTCCAGTTGGCATAAGCTGAAAAAGGTGGCAGCCTGGATGTTGTACTTGAGAAGGACGTTGCGGCACCTGAGCGAGAAGAGAAAAGAGTTTAAGCAGAACATACAGTAGAATGAGAATGATCCAGAGAAATGCAGATCTATAGTTGAACAGCAAATGGTGATGTGCAAAAAAAACCTGGAAAAAAGAATACTTACTGTGGAAGATCTATCCAGAGCTGAAATTGAACTGCTTAAATACAGTCAGAGACAAACTTACATGGAGGAGATACAAGCCTTCCAGCTGGCAGGCTCCTGTGTGAAAAAGAACAGTTCTATCTTCAAACTGGATCCATACTTGCAAGAGGATGTGTTGAGAGTAGGAGGACGTTTGAACAGATCAGCGATGCCTGAGGAGGCCAAGCATCCTGTATTCTGCATAAACAGCACAGAATAGCTCACCTCATTCTCCACCATATCCATCAAGAGTGTGGACATGGAGGTAGGAACCACATCTTAGCCATATTGCGACAACGGTATTGGATACCAAGAGCCAATGCAGCAGCAAGAAAAGTGATTTCAGAGTGCAACCTCTGCAGAAGACTGCATGCAAAGGCAGGAGAGCAGAAAATGGCAGATCTGCCACAAGACCCTCTGCTCCCCGACAAACCACCCTTCACCAACACGGGTGCAGATTATTTTGGACCTTTCGAGGTCAGAAGAGGACGTGCAAAGGTAAAACGTTATGGAGTGCTCTTCACATGTTTAACTGTCAGGGCAGTTCATATAGAAGTAGCCCATTCTCTTGACACTGATTCATGCATTAATGCTATACGGCGTTTTCAAGCCAGAAGAGGTCAAGTGTCAATTATTCGTTCCGACAATGGCACCAATTTGTCGGCGCTGAACGAGAGTTGCGCGAGGCATTGGCAGAGCTGGATAAGTCTCGTATCAATGAAGTCATGATGAGAAAGGGTGTGCAATGGATTTTTAACCCGCCTGCTGCGTCTCACCACGGCGGTATCTGGGAGCGTCAAATCCGTACGGTGAGAAAAATGCTGAGCTCTGTTGTGAAACAACAGCTCTTAAAAGATGAAGGACTACACACTCTCTTATGCGAAGTTGAGAGCATCATCAATGGGAGACCTTTAACCACGAACACAGATCACCCCAATGACCTCGAGCCGCTGACGCAGAATCATCTGCTCGTGTTGAAAACACAGCCTAGTTTTCCATCTGGTGTGTTCACTAAGGATGATGTCTACGCCTGCCGGCGCTGGAGACAAATACAATATATGGCGGATCTGTTCTGGCGAAGGTGGACTCACGAATACCTACCGCTTCTGCAAGAACGGCAAAAATGGCTCGGCTTAAAGAGAAGTTTCAAGGTTGGAGATGTTGTCCTCGTCGCAGATTCGTTCCTGCCAATGTTGTGATGTTAGGCAGAATTATGAGGGTGATGCCTGAATCCAAAGGCGTTGTCCGAAGTGCTGAAGTTCGGCCGAAGACCAGCATCATTCAAAGACCCATAACTAAACTTTGTTTGTTGCAGGGAGAAGACTGAAGATGGAAGAAAAAGATTTGAATAGAATAGAAATTACCAGAGAAGTATTTAGTTGCTAATACTTACCAGTTAATGTTTACCTTTAAATACTTTCCTGTGAAGAGAAGAAGATTTTTGCTAAAAGGAATTGAGAAAGTGTTAAATGTAAGTATAAATGACTTCAGTTTAAATTTAAGTTGATAATTGATATGTTAAGGCCTAGTCAATTAGGGACCGGGATATGTTGAAGCCATTTCTATGGAATTAATAATATTTTTAGTTTATTTTGTAAAATCTGAGAAAAACCTGTGTTGCAAATGAAACGTAGAAATTGGAATGTAAGCAGTTAGCCAGTGATCTAGTATAATGTAATTTGATTGGCTGTTAGATTTAGTATAAAAGAAATAGAACCCTGTGAAACAGTCAGAAGCCACTGGATTTTGAAGCAACACAGTCTTTTAATTTGTTAGAAAAGTAAAGATCCTAAGTTTTTATTTCTTTTTATGTTTTGAGATTTATAATTAAACAGTCAAACGAAGAACTTTGGATTCAAGACTTTATATTTACTGACGTTTTATGTTGAGTACAAAAGAACTTTGAAGTCCTAAGCTAGTGAGTAAGCTTGTTGCACTCACAAGCTCCATAGCAGATTCTAAGCAATCAAGAGCTTAGAGAGGTACATTTAACCCTTATAGGGTCTTTGGGGTCTTTTTAGTCTTTGTCCAAATGACACGAAACTTTGTGGTTAATACTTTTTAGATCTACAAATAAAAAAAAATTGGAGTGATATCTTGTTTTATGTTAGTGTAGAAAAAAAAGTCACACTCAGGGTACAAAATAATTGTTTTTTTAAAAAAACAAACAAACAAACAAACACACAATTTTACTCTGTTTATTAATGGTTTTACTTCATATTTGTGTAGTTTTTGGAGGATTTATCGTATGTTTTAAATTATAAATCAATAAATCTTTTTTTTAGTAGGTTTTTATACAAAAACAGCTTTTTATGTACAATTTACTTATAAAAAGACCCAAATTTCTAAATTCATTCATGGGGATCACATGGATAATTTGACATGGTTTAGTGTAAGATTTTTGCCCATCTTTTGAAAAATGCAGTTTTAAAAGTAAAAAATCATCACTTTATCCAGTAGATGGCTGCAGAGCTCCACTATCCTCCAGAAACTGCACAAATGTTGAATAAAAAAATTAATAAACAGAGTAAAATTATATTTTGTTTTTTAAAAAAACAATTATTTGTTACAAAATTACATATTGTTGCCTGGAGTCTGTAAAGACCCCAAAGACCCTGAGTGTACTTCCCAAACAAAGACTGCACAAGGGTTAAAGTAGCTAGACAGGTTCTGCCAGTGTTGGTTCAGAGTAAACAATGATGTACATCTGAGCCATTAAGATGGAGGGAAGTTAGCAAGGGAAGGGCATAAAAATCTGAACTTGAGCGCAGCCCTGGAGTACCTCAACAGGACACTTTGCAGATGTCTCAGATCAGAGTATCAGAGCTGATGAGTTGAACCTAGAGCAGGAATGCCCAATCCTGTTCATGGAGATCTACATACATGCAGAGTTCAGATCCAACCCTGATCAAACACACCTGCCCCTGAAGATCTTCGTTCACTGCTTCAGGTGTGTTTGATCAGGGTTGGAGCTGAACTCTGCAGGAAATGTAGATCCAAAGCCACTGGAAGGCAAGCCTGCAACCTTTAGCCAAAAATGTGTAATGGCTAACGCTAACGCTCTGCCCCCGTGGTACGCAGGGAAGAAGACCAGAGGCTGTTTTTTGAATGGATGTCAATGGATGAGAGGCTTCACTATGCTGATTAAACAGCTTTTGTGGGGAAATAGCTAATCATTTAATTAATCGACAGTCTGTTTGCTAATCTTCAGCATGTTTTACACTAAACAATACTTTAGAATAGACGTGTAACATTTTGGAAGAGGTGCGCGTCAGGCTACATCCTAGGCTACACGGTACTCACAGCCTACACCGTACCTACGGGGTACACACAATGCAGAAGCAATGTTCCCTCTAAGCTGCCGCGCACTTCTAAAGCCGTGGCCGTGCAGAACAAATAATTGCCACGCAGACAACAGACATGAAAATGATTGTAGTAGTTTAAATGAGAAATAATTGCAGTGCTCTGGACAACCGCTATAGAGTTATTGTCGCTATAGAGTTGGAACCGGTTGAATGCGGTTTACAGGTTTCATAGAAAGAGAACGATTGAGCGCGTGTGAGCTGGCTGGCCCTGAGCCAAATAATCAGTAGCGGTAAGAATACTGTAATGTTTGCGGACTAAATACATCAACACGAGAGGCAACGCGAAACGAAAAGAAATGTGAAATAAAACGTCATGTTTTAATGAAAAGCGGCGGAAATAACGGATGATGGGCACAGAATGCTAACAAAACTATGAGACATTTACAATCACACACCCACCACAGGTGTAGCTTGCAAACTCAAAATAAATCAGTGATATACCTCAGTTTAAATAGATTTTGTGTGTGGTGGTGGTGTGGGTTTCAGGGATGTTTAGATAACTATAAAAGAGTTAACGTTCACTTTTCTTAAAAATATTTAGCTATCAGATCGGTTAAATGCTTCAGTTTGTTTTTACTATAATATATTAAAACAAATGGAAGCATTTAAACTGATAATACTGTATATCAGTTTAAATACTTAAATATTATATTATATTTTATTATATTATAATGTAAGCCTAATAAAAAATTGATCTCACAAGGGGATTGTTTAGGGCTCCTTGCCACGAAACATCTTGAAACCTCCTGGTATATAAAATCTGGGAAATTCATAAGCAATAAACATGTAATTTTGATTGACTGTACAAAAACACATTATGGTTGTTCCAAACCATCATTGTAACTGCTCATATATATATTATTATAAAGAATTGAACTGTCCTGCAGGAAGACAGAAATTATTTTTTAATAGAATTTCTGGTAAAGGTACAGTTAATACAGCAATGTGAAAAAATCTCAAGTAACCTAAAATGTGCTTAATTTAGTGACTGAACTGCTTGTTTTCAAACATATATTTAAGAAATCACTAAGTTGCATCAAGGGTCAAATAAAATAGAAACGGCACATTAAAGATAAAGGTTACAGTGCATGAATAAAACCATTTTTTGTGTGTGTGTTTCTATTTTTTGCCCTTGATGCAACTTAGTGATTTCTTAAATAATATTGTGTTTGAAAACAAGCAGTTCAGTCACTAAATTAAGCACATTTTAGGTTTGAGATTTTTTCACATTGCTGTATTAACTGTACGTCTTACCAAGAAATTCTATTAAAAAATAATTTCTGTCCTCCTGCAGGACAGTTCAATTCTTTTAATAATAATATAATATGAGCAGTTACAATGATGGTTTGGAACAACCATAATGTGTTTGTACAGTCAATCAAAATTACATGTTTATTGCTTATGAATTTCCCAGATTTTATATACCAGGAGGTTTCAAGATGTTTCGTGGCAAGGAGCCCTAAACAATCCCCTTGTGAGATCATTTTTATTAGGCTTACGTTATAATATAATAAAATATAATATAATATTTAAGTATTTAAACTGATATACAGTATTATATCAGTTTAAATGCTTCCATTTGTTTTAATATATTATGTAGTAAAAACAAACTGAAGCATTTAACAGATCTGATAGCTAAATATTTTTAAGAAAAGTGAACGTTAACTCTTTTATAGTTATCTAAACATCCCTGAAACCCACACACCACCACACACAAAATCTATTTAAACTGAGGTATATCACTGATGTATTTTGAGTTTGCAAGCTACACCTGTGGTGGGTGTGTGATTGTAAATGTCTCATAGTTTTGTTAGCATTCTGTGCCCATCATCCGTTATTTCCGCCGCTTTTCATTAAAACATGACGTTTTATTTCACATTTCTTTTCGTTTCGCGTTGCCTCTCGTGTTGATGTATTTAGTCCGCAAACATTACAGTATTCTTACCGCTACTGATTATTTGGCTCAGGGCCAGCCAGCTCACACGCGCTCAATCGTTCTCTTTCTATGAAACCTGTAAACCGCATTCACCGGTTCCAACTCTATAGCGACAATAACTCTATAGCGGTTGTCCAGAGCACTGCAATTATTTCTCATTTAAACTACTACAATCATTTTCATGTCTGTTGTCTGCGCGGCAATTATTTGTTCTGCACGGCCACGGCTTTAGAAGTGCGTGGCAGCTTAGAGGGAAACATTGCTTCTGCATTGTGTGTACCCCGTAGGTACGGTGTAGGCTGTGAGTACCGTGTAGCCTAGGATGTAGCCTGACGCGCACCTCTTCCAAAATGTTACACGTCTATTCTAAAGTATTGTTTAGTGTAAAACATGCTGAAGATTAGCAAACAGACTGTCGATTAATTAAATGATTAGCTATTTCCCCACAAAAGCTGTTTAATCAGCATAGTGAAGCCTCTCATCCATTGACATCCATTCAAAAAACAGCCTCTGGTCTTCTTCCCTGCGTACCACGGGGGCAGAGCGTTAGCGTTAGCCATTACACATTTTTGGCTAAAGGTTGCAGGCTTGCCTTCCAGTGGCTTTGGATCTACATTTCCTGCAGAGTTCAGCTCCAACCCTGATCAAACACACCTGAAGCAGTGAACGAAGATCTTCAGGGGCAGGTGTGTTTGATCAGGGTTGGATCTGAACTCTGCATGTATGTAGATCTCCATGAACAGGATTGGGCATTCCTGCTCTAGGTTCAACTCATCAGCTCTGATACTCTGATCTGAGACATCTGCAAAGTGTCCTGTTGAGGTACTCCAGGGCTGCGCTTAAGTTCAGATTTTTATGCCTTTCCCTTGCTAACTTCCCTCCATCTTAATGGCTCAGATGTACATCATTGTTTACTCTGAACCAACACTGGCAGAACCTGTCTAGCTACTTTAACCCTTGTGCAGTCTTTGTTTGGGAAGTACACTCAGGGTCTTTGGGGTCTTTACAGACTCCAGGCAACAATATGTAATTTTGTAACAAATAATTGTTTTTTAAAAAACAAAATAAATTTTACTCTGTTTATTAATTTTTTATTCAACATTTGTGCAGTTCTGGAGGATAGTGGAGCTCTGCAGCCATCTACTGGATAAAGTGATGATTTTTTACTTTTAAAACTGCATTTTTCAAAAGATGGGCAAAAATCTTACACTAAACCATGTCAAATTATCCATGTGATCCCCATGAATGAAATTTAGAAATTTGGGTCTTTTATAAAGTAAATTGTACATAAAAAGCTGTTTTTGTATAAAAACCTACTAAAAAAAAGATTTATTGATTTATATAAATTTAAAACATATGATAAATCCTCCAAAAACTACACAAATATGAAGTAAAACCATTAATAAACAGAGTAAAATTGTGTGTTTGTTTGTTTGTTTGTTTTTTTAAAAAAAACAATTATTTTGTACCCTGAGTGTGACTTTTTTTTCTACACTAACATAAAAACAAGATATCACTCCAATTTTTTTTTATTTGTAGATCTAAAAAGTATTAACCACAAAGTTTCGTGTCATTTGGACAAAGACTAAAAAGACCCCAAAGACCCTATAAGGGTTAAATGTACTCTCTAAGCTCTTGATTGCTTAGAATCTGCTATGGAGCTTGTGAGTGCAACAAGCTTACTCACTAGCTTAGGACTTCAAAGTTCTTTTGTACTCAACATAAAACGTCAGTAAATAAAGTCTTGAATCCAAAGTTCTTCGTTTGACTGTTTAATTATAATCTCAAAACATAAAAAGAAATAAAAACTTAGGATCTTACTTTCTAACAAATTAAAAGACTGTGTTGCTTCAAAATCCAGTGGCTTCTGACTGTTTCACAGGGTTCTCTTCTTTTATACTAAATCTAACAGCCAATCAAATTACATATACTAGATCACTGGCTAACTGCTTACATTCCAATTTCTACGTTTCATTTGCAACACAGGTTTTTCAGATTTTACAAAATAAACTAAAAATATTATTAATTCCATAGAAATGGCTTCAACATATCCCGGTCCCTAATTGACTAGGCCTTAACATATCAATTATCAACTTAATTTAAACTGAAGTCATTATACTTACATTTAACACTTTCTCAATTCCTTTTAGCAAAAATCTTCTTCTCTTCACAGGAAAGTATTTAAAGGTAAACATTAACTGGTAAGTATTAGCAACTAAATACTTCTCTGGTAATTTCTATTCTATTCAAATCTTTTTCTTCCATCTTCAGTCTTCTCCCTGCAACAAAACAAAGTTTAGTTATGGGTCTTTGAATGATGCTGGTCTTCGGCCGAACTTCAGCACTTCGGACAACGCCTTTGGATTCAGGCATCACCCTCATAATTCTGCCTAACATCACAACATTGGCAGGAACGAATCTGCGACGAGGACAACATCTCCAACCTTGAAACTTCTCTTTAAGCCGAGCCATTTTTGCCGTTCTTGCAGAAGCGGTAGGTATTCGTGAGTCCACCTTCGCCAGAACAGATCCGCCATATATTGTATTTGTCTCCAGCGCCGGCAGGCGTAGACATCATCCTTAGTGAACACACCAGGTGGAAAACTAGGCTGTGTTTTCAACACGAGCAGATGATTCTGCGTCAGCGGCTCGAGGTCATTGGGGTGATCTGTGTTCGTGGTTAAAGGTCTCCATTGATGATGCTCTCAACTTCGCATAAGAGAGTGTGTAGTCCTTCATCTTTTAAGAGCTGTTGTTTCACAACAGAGCTCAGCATTTTTCTCACCGTACGGATTTGACGCTCCCAGATACCGCCGTGGTGAGATGCAGCAGGCGGGTTAAAAATCCATTGCACACCCTTTCTCATCATGACTTCATTGATACGAGACTATCCAGCTCTGCCAATGCCTCGCGCAACTCTCGTTCAGCGCCGACAAATTGGTGCCATTGTCGGAACGAATAATTGACACTTGACCTCATCTGGCTTGAAAACGCCGTATAGCATTAATGCATGAATCAGTGTCAAGAGAATGGGCTACTTCTATATGAACTGCCCTGACAGTTAAACATGTGAAGAGCACTCCATAACGTTTTACCTTTGCACGTCCTCTTCTGACCTCGAAAGGTCCAAAATAATCTGCACCCGTGTTGGTGAAGGGTGGTTTGTCGGGGAGCAGAGGGTCTTGTGGCAGATCTGCCATTTTCTGCTCTCCTGCCTTTGCATGCAGTCTTCTGCAGAGGTTGCACTCTGAAATCACTTTTCTTGCTGCTGCAATGGCTCTTGGTATCCAATACCGTTGTCGCAATATGGCTAAGATGTGGTTCCTACCTCCATGTCCACACTCTTGATGGATATGGTGGAGAATGAGGTGAGCTATTCTGTGCTGTTTATGCAGAATACAGGATGCTTGGCCTCTCAGGCATCGCTGATCTGTTCAAACGTCCTCCTACTCTCAACAATCCTCTTGCAAGTATGGATCCAGTTTGAAGATAGAACTGTTCTTTTCACACAGGAGCCTGCCAGCTGGAAGGCTTGTATCTCCTCCATGTAAGTTTGTCTCTGACTGTATTTAAGCAGTTCAATTTCAGCTCTGGATAGATCTTCCACAGTAAGTATTCTTTTTTCCAGGTTTTTTTTGCACATCACCATTTGCTGTTCAACTATAGATCTGCATTTCTCTGGATCATTCTCATTCTACTGTATGTTCTGCTTAAACTCTTTTCTCTTCTCGCTCAGGTGCCGCAACGTCCTTCTCAAGTACAACATCCAGGCTGCCACCTTTTTCAGCTTATGCCAACTGGAGTAATACTCAACAAGCTGATTCAGTGGATCTGTGCACTCGTTTGAGTTTGTGCATGACACTGCAGCGGATGTCTTCACCTCAACATCATCTTCAGTCAGGTAAGGACACTGTTCAGGTTGTTCCAGCCACTCAACTTCTTTTTGCAGGAAACTAGGCCCCTGAAACCAGCTCCTACTTTCCATGAAGCTCTGGATCTTCAAACCTTCAAAGCAGCCTGATCTGCTGGGTTTTGTGAGGTGTTGTCATACTTCCACTGAGAAGATGCAGTCGCTTCTCTAATGAAAGAGACACGGTTGGCTACAAATGTCTTGAAACAAAGGGCATCATTTTCAATGTACTTTAGTACCATTGTACTATCCGTCCAGAATACCGAGTCCATCAGTGGAACTTCAAGTTCTTCTTTCAACATCCGATCGATCTTGACTGCAACCATTGCTGCTGTCAACTCCATTCTCGGGATCGTGATCTGTTTGAGCGGAGCGACTCTGGACTTTCCCATCAAAAATGATACATGTTTCTCACCTCGGTCATTTGTCAGCAAGAGATATGACACAACGCCATATCCGTCTCGACTAGCGTCTGAGAAATTGTGAATTTGAGCAGCGTTTGTGGGCCCAATGCAGGGGGTTTGAAACATCTGTTCAGACGGAGTTCTGAAGCTTGTCTAAGTCTGTCAGCCACTTCATCCATGTCCGGCATTCCTTTTCGTGGATCTCTTCATCCCAACCTTTCTTCTCTTGGCAGAGATCTCTTAAAATGAGCTTGATGGGTAGTAGGAGTGGTGCCAAAAAACCCATTGGGTCATACACCGAACTGACTACAGATAAAATGCCCCGTCTTGTGCATGGCTTGTCCGGCAAATGTATTTGAACCTGAAGCTGTCAGAACTTGTGCACCACTGCATGCTAATGCCCGTTTCACTGGTAACTCATCATGCTCCAAATCAAGATCTTTGACTTCAGACGCTCGTTCGTGGTCAGGAATGGTGCCCAGCAGCGCTCTGCTGTTGCTGACCCACTTGGTCAAATGGAAACCACCACTGGCGCACAATGTCATCAGTTCCCTTGCAAGAGCAACGGCTTTATCTTCTGTGGCTAATGACTTCAAACAGTCGTCCACGTAGAAGTTCTTGAGGACTGTCTGTGTGGCTTCTGGGGTACTCTTTGATGGTGCATCTTCCGCTGTTTCTTCTTAATGCATATGATGCACAACTAGGAGATGATGTAGCACCAAACAAATGCATACACATTCTGTACTCTTCTGCTTCCACATTCAGATTACCACTGGCCACCAGAGAAAGCGCAGCATATCCGCGTCTGTGTCTGGAATCCACACCTGGTAAAACATGGACTCTATATCTGCCATCATGGCTACAGGCTCCTGTCTAAATCTCAACAATACTCCGATGAGGGTGTTAGTTAAGTCAGGCCCTTGCAACAACTGGTCATTTAGCGACACACCTTGGTAAGTTGCCGCACAGTCAAAGACGACTCTGAGTTTCCTCTTTTTGGATGGTAAACCCATGGTGTGGAATGAACCATACTCTTCCATCACTGCGAATCAACTGTTCTTCTGGAATCCTTACTACGTAGCCTTTTTCCAGTATGTTGTCCATAAAAGCCTTGTACTCTTGAAAGAAGTCTGTATTCCTACTGAACTTCCTCTTCAAAGAGTTAAACCTCGGTTCAGCAATACCACGGTTACATGGCATCTTCACCTTGTCATCCTTCAAAGGCAACTTGATGCAGAAGTGACCATCCACGAGCTGAGCTGATGTTGTCACTGTATGCATGAACTGTTTGTCATGTTGCGACTGTTCTCGTCTGTTGTCACATCTTCTTTCTGGAAAATCTGCATTGTAGTGCTTTATCAGCATGTCTTCAACGCTTATCACAGAAATACAGTTGACAAGGAAACTTTGTCTTTCGCCATCATCTGATTCCTTCTCTCAGCATCTGCTGATTGGCCCATTGACGACCCAGCCAAGAGCTGTCTTCACAGCGTATGGTCCGTCGTTGGCTATTAATTATCTCCCATGGCTCCATGGCTTTGTACGCTTTGACACCGATGAGCAGACCAACTTCTGCTTCAAGTTTTGGGAGATGGACTCGACTCAGCGTAAGACCACTTCTCTAAATCTTTCTTCTGTGGGGTTGGCCTTTTTGCAGGTATATCTGGCTGAGTATACACATTAGGAAGCTGAATGTAATCTTGTTCCTCTAAGCACCACACACTCCAGATCGGTAAGTTCATAGCTATTCACTTTCTGTTCTTGCGCTATAGTATGAAGCAGGGAACTCTGTTTTTCTGCCCCGCATATTCAACTTCTTCGCCAATTCTTCAGTGCAGAAAGTCGCTGTACTCCTTGATCCAGGAAAGCATAGGTCTTGATTATCTTTGTGTCTTTTGTGTTTTATCTGCACAGGTACGACGGGAAGAATACACTCACTGTTCCCGGCCCCAGTATGGTCACCTTTTCTAGCAAGAGCACTTGTGACCTCACTCGTGCTTTGTGACTTGTCGTCTGCACTGTTGTTCTTTGATGAAGCATCTTCCTTAACAACATGCAAGATAGCTGGGTGCTTGAATGAACAATCTGGACAAGAGGCCCTTTTTTACAGTCCTTGGACATATGACCTGCCGTCAGACACCCAAAACAAAGGCCGTTCATTTTCAAGAACTGAATTCTTTCTTTTAGAGGCTGTTCTCGAATCTTGTTGCACACATTCAGTGCATGGTTCTTCTGGCAGTAAAGACAAGGACTTTGAAAAACACTTGCTGACTTGGCTGCAAAAGTTTTCTTCTCAGGTTGGCTTTTACTGACATTATTTTCGGTAGCAGACACATTCACAGCAAAGCTGCTTCTTTTAGACTCACTTTTTCTAATGCTTGGTTTCTTTTTTGAGCTGTTCTGATTACTTGAAGTGGAGTCCAGGATATCTCCAAACAGTGGGTCATTGGCAACCTTTGCTTGTCGGTACACATATTCCACTAAATCAGGAAATCTGGCTCTTTTTCTTGTTCTTTCTTGAATGTCATAAGCATAACTTCTCCATCTTTCTTTCAGTTTGAATGGAAGTTTGGATAAAATGGACTTCATGTTGGTAGGATTGTTCATTTCGTCCATGTAGTCCACATCATTCACTGTGTTACAACATCCAACCAAGAACAAAGCAAAAGCATTCAATCCTTTTCTGTCTTCGGGGCTTATCTGAGGCCATTCCATGGCCTTCTTGATATAAGCTGTAGCGATAGTCATTTCATCTCCATAGTGACGATCAAGCAATTCTCTGGCTTCTTTATAAGCTCTGTCGGGTTTCATGTGCTCACAGCTCCGAATGAGATCAAGTGGCTCTCCGCTCGTGAACTGTTCGAGGTAGTACAGCCGGTCCTGATGACTGTCTGTTTTACTGTCGATAACATGCTTGAATGCCCTTATGAAAGATCTGTAAGTCAGAGGATCTCCTGTAAACGTGGATATGTCTCTTTGAGGGAGTTGAGACAAACTCTGTTGTTTAATGAGCATCTCTGTGACTTCGTTTTGACGCTGTAACACTTCATGCAGGCTATCTGTAGAAAAATCAGTGTGATCATGATGATTAAGATGTGGCGTGCCGCTGACAGCATCAAACCTTGATGATGACTTTCTTCTATCTGAAGCACCAACTTGAGTGGCTGGCTTTGGATTGAATGTAAGGGATGTCTTACCAGCTCCACGACGCACATAATCATCTACATTGTGTTTTTCTTGTCTACACATCAGGGGTTCAAATCTGGGTCCTGAAGGTAGCTCTGATAAATCATATTTAGATTCATGAGCATCTTCAAATTCTTCGTACACCTTCAGTTTGGCGTCTGAAGCAGCAAGCTCAGTTTCAAGCTCCAATTGCTCTTTTTTAATTCGCAAGCGAATATCTTCCTGTTCAATTGCTTCTCTCTTTTTCATTGCTGCAGCTCTTGCCAACAGTGCTTCATGTTCAGCTTTAATTCTCAGCATTGCAGAAGTAATACTGGAAGTATGGCTTACCACGGAGTTAGCTTTGGATACACTATCATGTGGCCTAATATCATCTTCCTCATCTTTTAGGACATCTGCAATCCATTTGTTTGTGTCTTCTATAAACCTCTGAAATTCCGAATATCTGTTCTCTCTTATAAGCATCTTGATCCACTTTCCTATCATCTTCATCTATTAACTCACACAACTCTTCATTAATCCGTTCATACTGTCTTAAGCATCTTTCGAACCGTAGCAATTCTTCATCTTTAATGAAATTAACATTGTGTTAATTTTCCTTCAATTTGGCTAAATCATTCTTCTGTTTGGTTATTTGTGCCAACTTTCCCTTGCGTTCTCTTTTCAGCCTGTGTAGTTTCTCCTCTACAGCCTTTTCGGTGGGCTTTGGTGCCCTCTTTTGGTCATCACACGCAGCTGCACTTTCATCTGCCATGTCATGTCACTTTAAAATCTTCACGCAAAACTGTAACAATTCTCTTAATATTGTCCACAGCTTCTAATCTTCTTATAAACACTCGTTTAAAAGAGTCACTGATGTGCAGAATTTATTTTTGTCAAGTTCTATGACTTTCAGAATGAAATATCCAGTGAACACTTACTTTCACTTTTAGACGATGGATGATAGAGTCATGAAGAAAATATCAGAACTTTTCCAGGGAAAGTTTCATTCAGCCGACGACTCACTCTCTAGGTAGGCTACCTCTGGCTTTCTTTCTGTATTCTTTTGCTGCGACGTAGTTTTCGTCCGTATTGGTCTACTGTCTTTGTTAGCAGCCGCTAGCAGGTTTCCCTCAGATCCGCCCAGTCGATTAGCTCGCCGTTATCACAAGTGTCTTTTTCTTTAGCGATCTTCTCACGCGGCTTGTCTTTCGACTTCGTCGAGCAATCTTCTGAATTTACTCGATATTTTGACTATGTTGAGCAGTCTTTTGACTTTGGATGTGAGTGCAACAAGCTTACTCACTAGCTTAGGACTTCAAAGTTCTTTTGTACTCAACACAAAACGTCAGTGAATAAAAGTCTTGAATCCAAAGTTCTTCGTTTGACTGTTTAATTATGAATCTCAAAAAAGAAATAAAAACTTAGGATCTTTACTTTTCTAACCAGTGTTCGAACTATAACGTGGACTTTGGGGGAGCTCGTTTTTTTTTCTGGGGTCAGCTTCCTTTGCTGTTCGAGTTAACATCTACTAAACGTGAGTGGAATTTGCACCGCAGCGCCCCCACACCTTGATGCTTATGACAAGAATAGCATGTATAGTTATCTTTATTGAAGTGTATTAGGTTTAAATCGGCGTCATGCATGAATGAATAATATTTTTGCAATTTTACACAAAATAATCCATGATGATCACATTACACAAAACTAAAATTGCACGTCAAAATAAGACATTGTCATATTTTTTGAGACCCCAGAATTTCACAAATCACATTTTCTGGGGAGCCATTGTCTTATTAAGGGGAGCCGAGCTCCCCCTAGCTCCCCCGTAGTTCGCACCCTGTTTCTAACAAATTAACTGCAGTTCCGTGTAGTCAAAAGACTTGTTGC